>CM040117.1:93099999-93509831 GCA_022559845.1 Amorphophallus konjac | reverse complement strand
AGGATTGAAATGTGATAGGGACAAGGCAACGAGTGCTAACAGGTACGGATGTGGCATCAATCCAAGCTACCCAATATGGGTGTGGGTGTGGGGAGATGGTAAGGCCCAAAAGTTTGATGGTGTCGGGTGACATCACATTCACACTACTCCCGTTGTCCAAGATGACCTTCCTAGCATGACTCCCTATCCGGATGTAGGTATGGAAGATGGTGTTTCTTCTCCAATCATGTTCTTGCGTTTGAGTGAGGGTGCACCTAACCACTCCAAGGTGAGAGTTGGTAGATGGAGGGGTTTGTTCTTGATTGGTCTCCATGTAGTGGTTCTCATACTCCTCCTCCCAATCGGGAGAGGCCTCATACACCTCAACCTCTTCTATAACTTCATCTTGGGGCAAGGGGGTTGTCTCCTCAATGAGCAAGCTAGATGCGCCCTTGGTGTTGACACCCGTTTTTAGCCTGCAAGTTGAGTCATTTCTCTTATTCATCATTTTGATGCCCCGAATTACCCATTATTTTGGAGCCTTTCTTGGATGGATTTCGAGCCCATTTCATTATTCCATTCCTTTTGAACCTTGGAGATCATTATTTCATAGAGCCCTGGAGCCTATCTTGTCACCTTCCGGCCTTCAAAGTCGCCTTACGGCCCATTTAGGTCGGCTTCCCTCAAGCATTCAGCCCCCTTTCGTTACGTAGTCTTGAAAATTGTCCTTTTTCACCCCCTTCCTTTCCTCTTTTCAAAATGTGTCTGTCACCAAAGTTGTTCATCTTTTAAATTCCTACAATTCCTTCTTCTATGTCATTGGCCAGTTCTGCACCGATTTCAAGTTATTTATATTTTTTCAGCAGACTGCACTGTTCACCTATGTCCCGGTATTTTCTCTCTCTGTTCTAGCCCCACTTTCTCTCTCTTCCGATCATTTTCTCATCTTACTTTCTTCATAAAAGTTGTTCATTTTTACGTTATCTATAATTTTGTCTTCTACCACTTTTGCTAACTATGCACCATTTGGGAGATATAATCCAATTTCCAAAGTCACGCAAAGTCTACCTTAAACGGTCGTGTTAATGGCCGTTCATTGTTGTAAACGGTCGGTTGACGACCGTTTAACCCTTAACGGTCAGTCGTCCGACCATTTATCCAATAAGAGTCTAGCATGCTCTGGACTCTACGCGATGTGGCTATCTTGCGGCGGCCATAACTTCTAGAATACTTATCCAAATTGATCCCCATTTTTTCCTGATTCTAGCCCTTTGTATTATCTTTACTTTGGTTCATAGAAATCAAAATTTGATGGGCTATATCTCCTAGAATCGTGGCCACAATATCAGGTTTTTCTGCTTTTCGTGCAACCAAAAAACCCTGCAGATTAGGTTCCAAAGGCTTCTTCCAAGAGCCATAACTTCCACAATCTTCAACCAAAAAGAGTCATGTTTGTTCCCACGCCTTATCTTTACTATTATCTTGAGAATGATCCAGAGATCTCGAGATTTGGTGGACTCTATCTTCTGGAATTGTGGGAGAAAGTTGGGGGTTTCACCACTTTTTCTATATAAACCTGCCCAGATTTCCTATGCGACGGGGGCGTGTCTTCAAGGCGACGGCGAAGCCATGCCGAATTGTCTTCATCCTCCTTTTACCCTAGCCTGAAGAGGGAAGTATAAGCTTCGTTTTGGTTCCTTATTTGCTCGATTTCATCATCGTTTGCCCTCCTAACTTCGCCCCTACTTTTGGCAAATCATCACAGTTTGCTGATTTTCTGCTACAACTTCGCGACGGGGGCCTGTTCATCAAGCCGGTGCGGAGTCATGCTTCATCCTTTTCGTCCTCCCTCAACTCCATCTTGAAGAGGGGAGTATTAGCTTCGTTTTCATTATATGTTTACCTTTTTACTCATATCTTTTCCCCTCTTCCAAGCCCCTACTTTTGACGTTTCATCACACTGTTCTGCACTTTGCTGAAACTCAGATTTCTTACGATGGGGGCATGTTTTCATCGCCGGTGCGAGGCCGTGGGGCACCATTTATCCTCCCTTTCAACTCCAGGCTCTAGAGGGAAGTATAATCTTTGTGTTCCTTGGTTTTGGGCTCATTACCTTGTCATCTTCATGCATATTTTGTCTATGAGTTTTGCTTGATCATTTCATTTTTATACTTAGTCATTTTCCTCCCATGTTCTGCACCGCTCTATTTTCTTGTGTTTTCCACCCCATTTTTCACTGGTCTCTTCCCCGTTTTAAACTCTCATTTCTACCCTAGTTTCACCACAACACTCCCACCTTTCCATAGCATCCACTCTTTCCTCTTTTGGTGTTATATCTTGTGAGATATTCATCATTCTTTGAGTCCATTTTGTGCACTGTTCTGAATTTTCTACACAGTCTATATTTTTTCCCAAATCTCTGGTGTCATAACTTTCTGTCCCGACCTCCTTTTTGAGTGATTCTTATTCCTACGTCTTTACAACACTCAAAGTCTTCTGTCATCTCAAATTTCTTTTCATTTGGACATCGTTTGCCCTACTGTTTGCATCAGTCTTTGCACCCACTTTACACTGTTTGCACAGTTTTTCTTGTGGCATGCACTTTTGCATCTTGTTTATCTATGTTCATCATGGCATATTAAATCAATTTCTTCATGTTAATCTCATCACAATATACACACCTATTGTTTGCACCCTTCCATAGGGGTTAAAAACCCTCCCCCGGTAAGTTTGCCCTCAATCTTTCATGCTACTTTATGCACTTGGGCAGATTTCTACACTTAGCATTTTCTAATGGGTTTTGCCTCTTGTTTTGTGTTTGTTTCGCAGGAAAGCATGGAAAGTGAGGCCCTTACCTTCTAGCCGGCTGGAAGGCAAGGAGAGGTAATCCACATAGTCCCCGCATCTTGATATTGAGCGCGATCATCCTCTTTTTCCAAGGTACACAACGCACTTAGTATTTTATATTCTTTTGGCATTGTCATTCCTTGGTGGCGATCACGGCATTCTTTTACATCTTTTATCGCTTTTATCTTGTTGTATGATCATGCTACCATGTTTACATAGTCACATGATCATGATGTTCACTTGATATGCACATTATGTTATCACTTATGCACATATGCTTGCCTATGTGACTTGTGACACCACGCTACATATTTTCCACATCTACACCCTTTTTTGGCGATCACGGTGGGACATCTAGTGGCCATCACTTGTCTCATGCTTTGCTGCAATTTTGGTGTGTATGTCCATGTTTAGATAGCGTTTCATGCTCATATTGTTCACTTTGTTTGCATCCATATTGTTATGTTCACATATGTTCATGATATCTTGATTTGTTAGATTTAGGCTAGAAATTGCATGCACTCCGGTGCATAGAGGGTCATGCATATTGCCATATTGTAGTTGCATTCCCTCTCGATAAGTGATCCTCTTGCTCCCATATTCCTTGGGCTCGACTAGGTGATCTTATCCGGGACCTCCATAAGTCCCCGCGAGCTGTGGATTCCCACACGGACGCCGGGCCGGTTGTACCTTTCCACCCCATAGGCTTGCATTTACATATGTTGTGAAGGAGTTAACCCTAGTCAACCTAAAGTTTGGACCTTATTCTCTATAGGATACCTATCTTAGGGAATTTATCTTAATTTGAAAATATTTAAAGGCCCACTCAAAACTTTGACAATAAAACACTTCCCATCATATTAACTTGTTTGACTTGGGTGAAATCCTTCATATTGTTTGTGTTGTGTGGGCTTGTCCAAGCCCACTTGTGTTATTTTGTGTTGCATCCCCCATCATCCATGTAGGTTTTATTGTTAGGCCCATTTAGGGTAGTCCATTTTGTATGTCCATTTGTCTAGTCTCATTATCCTAGGTTTCTTTTTCTTTTTCTTTTATTTTTCTTTGCATTATTGAGTCAGTCCCCCTCCTTTGAGCCCTTACTTCCCTCATTGTATTTCCCTGATTTTCCTGTATAAAGTCTCCATTTGCCCTCATGGAGCGCCATTTTTCTCCTATATATTACCCTTCTTCTTCCCCATCTTCTTATTCCCGTGTAGATTCCTCTTCCCACGCGGGCCCATCTCCTCGTGGCCCTTCCGACCCGTAAGCAAATCATGTGACCCACTTATCATTTGTCGCATGCCAAATGGCCCCAGTCCTGGCCCAAAAGTTCATTGCTAATCTTAATGGGCCTTATTCTGATAACGTGCCTCCCTCTTTTACTCTTAGTGGGGCCCCTTCCTTTAACGGGCCCTCTTATTCTCTTAATGGGCCCCATGTTGCTGCTGGCCCAATCGGTCCTTATTCTCATGTTCATGATTTTTCTAGGCCCATGTATCATGCCACTCCTGGAATGGGCTTCCCCTCTTCTCAATCCAGATCCCTTTATCCAGCCCAATACCATAATGCTGGTCAAAATTCACACTCTCTTGCTCAGGCTAGCTTGCATCCTTCTCAGTCTCTCCCCATCGAGCAGATGATTGCTTAAACTCAGCGCAGGCTTGATGAACTTCAGCACCGAATTGATCCCCAAACTTCTTTGAGTGTCCCATTCGCATTCCAAGGTCTTCAACTTCCACCGCGTTCACAAATTCCTACTTATCGCTACTATGGTGGAGCCGGTGACTCTTATGTGCACTTGAAGGAGTTTCTTTATGAGTCGGCCCAATTCCGACATGACCAACGCTTGATGGCTTATTTGTTTGGTCTATCTCTAGAGGGCTCGGCTCGGGATTGGTTCTTTACATTGCCGTAAGGCCAAGTGGTGAATTTTCAAGCCGTTCAACAGAAATTTGTTCAGCAGTATCAAGACCAGGTTGGGCCCAAGTATTCTATAGTTGATCTGGCCCATGAGAAGATGAAGCCTGACGAGGAGTTCTCTACCTTCGCCGACCGCTGGCGTCGCCTAGCTGCATAAGTCCCGGGGCATATTCCGGAGGGAGAGCAAATCAAAATGATCATTTCTAATGCAACGCCCGAGTATCGGTTCATCTTAGCCTTGAATGACATCACCTCCTGGCAACAGCTTTATAGCCGAGCCCGCTTCATCCACCAACAACTTTTAGGTTCCCTTGACCCCGAGTCCTCTCCACCTTCTACGCCCACATACGCCTCCTATCCATCACCTTCCCTCAGTCAGCCCTCCACCACATATCCTTCCATGAGTTGGCCTTCCGCTCCCCCACACCCATATACCTCGACATATCCATATACCTCCACATATCAACCCTCCATGAGTCAGCCTTCTGCCTCTTCATACCCGCATGAACCCCCACCTCCGGTCAAGGAAACACCACACCCCGAGCAGGTGGATGCCGTCTATATACCCCCTCATCCTGCTCCGCATATGCCTTCACCAAATCCTTCCTTTAGCCATGCGCCATTGCCTACGCAACCTCTGCTTCCATCCCCGCAACCTTCTCTATCACCTTCCCATATCCCTCGGCATCCCCCTAGCCCGAAGCAGGCTCCTCCTCGCTCTCCATTGCCAGAGTGTTTTACCGACATTTTTGGGGCTTTAATGGCCACTCACGCGTTGTCGCTCCCTCCGGTTGTGCCTTGTCGACCAGCGGTTGGGAATATACTTCAGTTCTGTGAATTTCACCGCCAGCAGGGGCATTTAGTTGAGGATTGCCCCGAGTTCCAGGATTATCTTTATGATCTAGAAGCGAAGAAGAGGATTGATTGGACTGCTATTCATGAGGTCATTCTATATCTCCGCAGTAAGCAGCAACAACAGGAAGCGTCGCCTAAGCAGCCATCTCCATCTCAAGGCCAGGGGCACCCCTGTGATTTTGCGTTTACCATAGCACCCACTCCGTTATCTACCCCCTTATCCACTTCCCTGCCTATGCCATCGCCTACCCCGTTACCACCTCCATCTCCACCAACCTCATCACCTTCGCCATCTCCTACCCCATCTCCGCAACCTCTGCCTACCCAATCTCTTCCTCAGGCTGGTGCCTCCACTTCCACCGCCACTACTCCTACCCCCAACGCCGCTCGGCGTGCCGTATCAATACGCCGACGTTGGGTCCCACAACCTTCCATTTCCCCTTCATCTCCTTCCTCACCCTCTCCATTTCCACCACCTCCACTACCTCCATTGCTCGCATCGCCCTCTCCTTCATCTCCACTACCCTACAGCCATCACCACCGCCCTCACTACCTCCTCTCCTAGCGACCCCTATTCCATCACTTCCACGATCTCCACCGCTTTTGCCATCCCCTTCGCCATTGTTGCCCGAGCCTGAGCAAGCTATACCTACACCTCCACCTTCGCCTTTACCCCCTCCTACGCCTCCACCTTTGCCTTTACCCCCACTTATGCCTTCTGAGCCTTTACCCACGCCTTCCAAGCCTATTACCTCCACTTCTCCATCCCCTTCCACCCCACGGAGCGAGTGTGCGTTATCTTTGGTGCCCCTTGGGTCTGGTCCCCAGGGAGATAATGAGCCGAGCCAGGTTTCGATTGTGCTTTTCAAGATTCAAGATGTCATTTGCCGCATGCCAATATGGGTCCTAGTCCCTGGATATTTTGAGGATAAAGAGCCTGCATTTTCATAAATTTTTGCAAAGAAGAGTTCCCTTGCACTAGTGCCAGTTTCTTCACAAGCAAGGCTGGTGGCAATCTCACTGCTCACCGGAGGATTCACTATCGATGTTGTTATTTCTCCTCGCTCCATGGCTATTCAGTTCACTGGCCAAGAGGGGTTCTCTACCCAGATGGTGCTCACTCATGCGGCCGCCAAGAGCCTGATGAATTCTATATGAAAGGGGCAGTTGGCCGTGTTTTCTACATTCTCTAAGGACATTCTGCATCTGTTATACAATCTCCCTCGGTTTATTGGTATGTCGGCCACGTCAACGCCGCACATTACTCCCCCTCAGTTCTGTCCTGCTTTTCTGGTAAGGGAGTTATGCTTCGTGCCCAATTATCGAGTAAAGTTGCCGAATCTCCATGTTCTAGTGCCAAGAGATAAGACTCCATGGTTCCATGATACTCATCATCTTGAGGAGTCAGTTGTTCAAGAATGTCCACAGCAAGTTAGCACCGTGAGTCTAGGGGCAACCGCCCCGATGAAGCTGCATATTCATAACCGGACTAGGCCGTCTGCCAGGTGGACCCGTTATTTAAGAAAGTATTGCAAGACAAGAAGCCCGAAGGCCCGAGTCCGCGCCAGGCGGAGTTGTTTCAAGAAGATTTCTGCCAAGAAGAGGTGGCGACATAAGTATAAAGGCCGTCAGTTGTGCATTCGAGGGTCCACTTCCTCCTCTCCTTCCTCCGTCCATTCATCTTTTCTTTTGCTCAGTTCTTATCCTTGGGTGGTGTACCTTCCACCACCTGACTATATTTCTACCATCTTCTCCTGTCCTCACCATTCTAGGTCTCTGCCTATGTCCTCCTCTTCCCCTGATCCGGGGGCATCTTCTAGTTTTTCTCCCCGGATACATCCAGATTATGCTTCTCATCCTTTTCCCCCGACCCTATTGGGGATTCCTTGCGCTCATTCCCCGACCTTGCCGGGTGGTTTTTCTGATCCTTCCCCAACTTTGTCAGGTGGTTTTCATTTCTTCTCCCCAACCTGGTCGGGTGTTTATGCTTCTTCTTCCCCGCCTTTGGCGGGTGATCGCTACTCTCCTTCTCCGACCATGTTGGATGATTCTTCTCCTCCTCTTTCTTCTCACTCCTCTTCACCCTTTCAGGGTCACCACCCTTTTTCTTGCTGTTTTCAAGGCTTTAGCCCGCCTTGATCTCAGTTAATCTCTGGTTCTTCTGTACTTGGTTCCTTGTTATCAGGGCCTCAGTGCCTTAACGAGGGAGTTCTAGCCCTCGTCTCTCTTCCTTTTTATCCTTTCTTCGTCCTATATGATGTATGCTACTCCTCTATGTCGAGGAATCCAATCCTTTGCTCTCCTTTCATCCTTTATTCTGGCAAGCAAGGAATGCAAAGCTACTCGCGCTCCTCAAAGCTCGATGATCGAAATCGCTTCAGGATGTTGGTTTCCACGCCATGGATCTGCAAATGTATCTTTATTTTGTGCAAGAACGTGCTTTCATTTCCATTATTTCTGTGGTTTCTGCACATGATTCCTTAACATGATTGAGTGGCTTTAGGAGTCTTTGTTTAATTGGATCTTAACTTTGTGTCAAATAAAAAAGTTAGCTTCTGCAGCATCGTTAGGCTGGTGATGGCTCCGCGCTGGGAGTCTAGTTTCTTTCCTCGATTGTGGAGGGTGACCTTTACGCATGGGTTTTTCACACACTTCACGGCGAGCCATAGCCGACCCCTCTAGTGCAACAACGTTGCTGCTTTGGCCATACTTTGGGTATGCACGAAGGCCTTTTCTCTTCTCTACTTGGCCAAGTGCAGGGGTAAGAGATTGATGGATGAGATGACTAACTTGGGCGCTCCCTAATACGAGAGAGGTCTCAAATAGGGGCACTCTTGACCCTCAAAAGTGAGCTTTCATGCTATATCTGACCAATAAGGGCTGCCAAAATGAGAAAATGAATCAATGCAAAATTATGAATCAAAGGCATGGCAAGAGTGGCAGTATAGTTCCCCGCGGGACGTCATGAGCCCGGTCGCATGCGTGCCTGATAAATATGGGTCTAAAAATCAAAGACACAAAGCCCCGGCGCAACAGACCTACTCTTTGAGGGGTAATGCCCTGGAAGGAAGTCAAGTCTAGATATCTCCCATCCTGCATGAAGCTTGTCTCCAATTTTTCTTCTACTTTTCCCTCTTAGGTTAGGTTGTATCTCGGGTATGGCCTTAGTAGGGGCACCGTTCTTTAGAAGCAGTTAGTTGTGGCGAGCCACCCTCATATGCACGCCCTGCTTAAGGGAGGCCTTTAATGAGAGGGGTCGGAACGACGATCCCTGGCCAGTAGTTTGAGCCCGTCTTTAGGTACTGCAGATTGCTATGTCAAAATCAAAAAATTCAAAAATCAAATATTATCAAAAATCCAAAAAAATCAAATACCTCACAATTTCAAAAAAATCAAATATTTCAAAAAACCTAAAAAATCAAATACTTCTAAAAATTCAGAAAAATTAAATACTATTGAAAATTTCAAAAATTAAAATAAAAAAGATTACAAAAATCCAAAAAATGTGTCTTTTTCATACATTTGCATTTGTTTTAAGGATAGATACGTAATCTATTTGCTAAGTGTGCAGGTTGCAAGTACTCAGGCATTCCTTGCTATATCTTTGGGCTCTACCTCCTGTCCACATCTTTGATATGTTCTCTCCTTCAATCTTATCTCTCGATCTGTTCCGAAGCTCATGTCCTTCTCAGCTATTGTTTGCAATGATCATATCTTTATGAGAGGGCTTTGCCTCACGATTATGAACTTGGCGGTTCTGCTTCATTCTGATCTTGGGTTTTGATTGAAGGGCGTATTTGTTTATGTCTTTTGTCCCGCCGTGTCCTTGTCACATGTTTATGTCCCACCGTGTTGTCCCACACATGTTGTTTTATCTCTCACCGAGTGTTGTTAGTTGTCTTGCACATGTTGTTAGTCACCCCTTTATGTCCCATGTTCTTGTCCCAACCGTGTGTTGTCCCACCGCGTTGTTGTCTTGTCACACTGTGTTCATGCATGCATGTTGTTCGTTCATGCCATTGCATATGTGCTCGTGTGCCTTTGTTATGTTATGTTGCATTGTCTCCCATTTCATTTGACCGTTATGTTATGTCGTGTTGTTTGTCGTTCAGTTGATAGTTATGTTATTTTGTCTATGTTTACACTTGCTTGTTTATCATATTTGTCTTATATATGAAAAAACAAAAAAAAAATCAAAAAATAAAAATCAAAAAAATGCTATTTCGCCTATACAGGTAAGTCAGGTATGGCCTTCTATCCCTACTCATTGTTGCGTTACTATATGGTATCTATATTATTATATTATCTCGAGAACTGGCTGGTCATTCATGTGTTCCAAGATCTGACGTTCCCCTCTAACAAAAATGATGATGATCTAGGTGCACATGTTTAATCATCGGATAGGCCGTTAGGTTGGAAAAATTAGGGAATTATGGTTCTATCACGCACGCCGTGGTTGCGGATAGTGTCTTGACCCTGATCGTTCCAATCTAGCAATACTATTCTCGAGTACTTTCTATTTTATGATTTCTTTGCATTTGTTTTGATGATTTCTTTATTTTAGCCCAGCATGCATCATGTCATATTTTGAGCATTAACATCTCGTGATCCATTCAAGGTTTCTCCCCAATAATGGTTAGTTGCACTTCATGTCTCTTGGATAAGAGATCTTTATTCCACTCTGAATTTGAACGATTTTTCTAATCTTTTCGCTTGGTCTGGTTGGCCAGTGTGATTCCTGTCTGGATTTTATCTCAGTTATATTTCTCTTACTTTTTACGTTGTGCTCCTTTTCGACCCCCTCATTGTCTGTGGATTGTGTCCCCGATGAGCCTGGTCGTGCTTCCTTTTTTTCCTATTAGTTTAGTTCTCCAGACATGTCTCATTCTTGTCATCCAGTCCTGGTGGTTAGTTCTGCGATTTCGGGAGAATTCCTGTCGCTTGTTGGTTAAAACAGGTGTCTTTTGCCTTGATGCCCGCTTATCAGTTCTCTCCGCTTCATCTCCGCTTCATCTCCATTTCACGTCGCTGTCATTTTCGCTCCATCTCCTTTCCATTTCACCTCCGCGTCACTTTCGCTTGCTCCCTTGCAAAGCGGACATCAAGGAGGGGCATCTGTTGACACCCGTTTTTAGCCTGCAAGTTGAGTCATTTCTCTTATTCATCATTTTGATGCCCCGAATTACCCATTATTTTGGAGCCTTTCTTGGATGGATTTCGAGCCCATTTCATTATTCCATTCCTTTTGAACCTTGGAGATCATTATTTCATAGAGCCCTGGAGCCTATCTTGTCACCTTCCGGCCTCAAAGTCGCCTACGGCCCATTTAGGCCGGCTTCCCTCAAGCATTCAGCCCCCTTTCGTTGCGTAGTCTTCAAAATTGTCCTTTTTCACCCCCTTCCTTTCCTCTTTTCAAAATGTGCCCTTCACCAAAGTTGTTCATCTTTTAAATCCCTACAATTCCTTCTTCTATGTCATTGGCCAGTTCTGCACCGATTTCAAGTTATTTACATTTTTTTGGCAGACTGCACTGTTCACCTATGTCCCGGTATTTTCTCTCTCTGTTCTAGCCCCACTTTCTCTCTCTTCCGATCATTTTCTCATCTTAATTTCTTCATAAAAGTTGTTCATTTTTGAGTTATCTATAATTTTGTCTTCTACCACTTTTGCTAATTCCGCACCGTTTGGGAGATATAATCCAATTTCCAAAGTCACGCAAAGTCTACCTTAAACGGTCGTGTTAATGGCCGTTCATTGTTGTAAACGGTCGGTTGACGACCGTTTAACCCCTAACGGTCAGTCGTCCGACCGTTTATCCAATAAGAGTCCAGCCTGCTCTGGACTTATCTCCACGAACCTACGCGATGTGGCTATCTTGCGGCGGCCATAACTTCTAGAATACTTATCCAAATTGATCCCCGTTTTTTCCTAATTCTAGCCCTTTGTATTATCTGTACTTTGGTTCATATAAATCAAAATTTAATGGGCTATATCTCTTGGAATCGTGGCCGCAATATCAGGTTTTTCTGCTTTTCGTGCAACCAAAAAACCCTGCAGATTAGGTTCCAGAGGCTTCTTCCAAGAGCAATAACTTCCACAATCTTCAACCAAAAAGAGTCTTGTTTGTTCCTACGCCTTATCTTGACTATTATCTCGAGAATGATCTAGAGATCTCAAGATTTGGTGGACTCTATCTTTTGGAATTGTGGGAGAAAGTTGGGGGTTTCACCACTTTTTCTATATAAACCTGCCCAGATTTCCTGTGCGATGGGGGCGTGTCTTCAAGGCGACGGCGAAGCCATGCCGAATTTTCTTCATCCTCCTTTAACCCTAGCCTGAAGAGGGAAGTATAAGCTTCGTTGTGGTTCCTTATTTGCTCGATTTCATCATCGTTTGCCCTCTTAACTTCGCCCCTACTTTTGGCAAATCATCACAGTTTGCTGATTTTCTGCTACAACTTCGCGACGGGGGCCTGTTCATCAAGCCGGTGCGGAGTCATGCTTCATCCTTTTCGTCCTCCCTCAACTCCATCTTGAAGAGGGGAGTATTAGCTTCGTTTTCATTATATGTTTGCCTTATTTCTCATATCTTTTTCCCCTCTTCCAAGCCCCTACTTTTGAGGTTTCATCACACTGTTCTGCACTTTGCTGAAACTCAGATTTCTTGCGACGGGGGCATGTTTGCGTCGTCGGTGCGAGGCCGTGGGGCACTCTTTATCCTCTCTTTCAACTCCAGGCTCTAGAGGGAAGTATACTCTTTGTGTTCCTTGGTTTTGGGCTCATTCCCTTGTCATCTTCATGCATATTTTGTCCATGAGTTTTGCTTGATCATTCCATTTTTATACTGTCATTTTCCTCCCATGTTCTGCACCGCTCTATTTTCTTGTGTTTTCCACCCCATTTTTCACTGGTCTCTTCCCCGTTTTAAAATCTCCTTTCTACCCTAGTTTCACCACAACACTCCCACCTTTCCATAGCATCCACTCTTTCCTCTTTTGGTGTTATATCTTGTGAGATATTCATCATTCTTTGAGTCCATTTTATGCACTGTTCTGAATTTTCTGCACAGTCTATATTTTTTCTCAAATCTCCGGTGTCATAACTTTCTGTCCCGACCTCCGTTTTGAGTGATTCTTATTCCTACGTCTTTACAACACTCAAGTCTTCTGTCATCTCAAATTTCTTTTCATTTGGACATCGTTTGCCCTACTGTTTGCATCAGTCTTTGCACCCACGTTACACTGTTTACACAGTTTTTCTTGTGGCATGCACCTTTGCATCTTGTTTATCTATGTTCATCATGGCATATTAAATCAATTTCTTCATGTTAATCTCATCACAATATACACACCTATTATTTGCACCCTTCCATAGGGGTTAAAAACCCTCCCTCAGTAAGTTTTCCCTCAATCTTTCATGCTACTTTATGCACTTGGGCAGATTTCTACACTTAGCATTTTCTAATGGGTTTTGCCTCTTGTTTTGTGTCTGTTTCGCAGGAAAGTATGGAAAGTGAGGCCCTTACCTTCTAGCCGGCTGGAAGGCAAGGAGAGGTAATCCACATAGTCCCCGCATCTTGATATTGAGCGCGATCATCCTCTTTTTCCAAGGTACACAACACACTTAGTATTTTATATTCTTTTGGTGTTGTCATTCCTTGGTGGCGATCACGGCATTCTTTTACATCTTTTATCGCTTTTGTCTTGTTGTATGATCATGCTACCATGTTTACATAGTCACATGTTCATGATGTTCACTTGATATGCACATTATGTTATCACTTATGCACATATGCTTGCCTATGTGACTTGTGACACCACGCTACATATTTTCCACATCTACACTTGGTGGGGCATTGATTGGAGAAGTGTCCATACCCAAGGCACCTAAAGCATTGCTGCCCACTTTGGTGGTTTGGGGCAGCCCTAGTGTGAGGGAGAGTGGGTGCCGGATTTGGTCTATTGGGAGTGGGGTTGGGGGGCCCACTTGTGGGGCGTGGAGGAGGGGTGCCACTAGGAGGGGCTGCCCGGGTGGGAGGAGTTCTCATGGGGGTGGGGAGGAGTCCTCGTTGAGGAGGTGGGGGGTTGGTCTGAGGTACCATGGATTTTGGGTCCATTCCCCAAGGGGGAAACATTCGGGTGTATCGAGAGAATTTCTCGGCATCTCGGGCCACTTGGTAGGCTTGCTCTAGAGTGGCTACTTGACGCATGAATAGCTCCTTTTTTATGCAGAATTGAAGCCCATTCCTAAAGCGGGATAGTGTGACGGCGGGGTCCTCTTGAACTCCACACTTAAGAAGGTAGTAGTCAAATTTCTCAATGTACTCCGTAACGGTCTTCCCTTCTTGCGTCAAGGCTTGCCACTCATCTAGGAGGTTTTGATGGTAGGAGGGAGGGACATATTTGAGTTTGAGTTGTTCCTTCATGGCCCCCCATGTGGTGATGTGAGCTTCCCTCATAACTATCCTTAATGCCTCAATATTCATCCAATGAGTCTTAGCTAATTTGGTAAGTTGCATTTTTACAAGCCGGACTCTCCTATCCTCGGTCATTGGGTACCAATCAAAATATTGGTCCATAGCCGCCTCCCAATCTAAATAGATGCTTGGGTGATGAGACCCATCAAAGGTGGGGGCATCTACTTTCACAAGTCTCATAAGGTGGTCATCCGGGTTGTCCCGGGGGGGTCTTTCATTCCTCCTTGGAGGTGGGTCTCTTTCCAATTCAGGAGGAGGGTCAAGGTTGAGCTCTCCTATGGCTGGTTCCTCATGTGGGGGAGGTGCCCTCCTATCACCTACCCTTGGGGCGGGCCTATTCTCCTCAAGTTGCTCAAGCCGGGTTGTTATGTCATCAAGCCATCCTAAGATACTAGCCATACCCTCCAATAGGAATCTCATGTGATCGGGAAGCTCATGCTCGTTGTTGGCGGGATTCCCTTGGGGATTGGGATTCATTGTGGAATTGGAAGAGGATGGATTGGTTTGATAATGAGTTCGACTACGAGTGGTCATGCAAAGTTGGGTGGGCTATGCACGGGTGTGCGAATGCACTTATGAATGACTTAGTGTGAAGACGACCCAAGACTAGACTTGTAAGAACAAGTCTATGACCGCTCTGATACCACTTGATGTGGCACAGCCCAAAGATGCAAATGGATGAATGGTTGAACCTAGGACTTAGATCCACAAGCATACAAGTACTTTCAATGGACTCACGATAGCGGCTCACTCGCGCGGCTCATATGATCACCTGGTGGGGCCGGGAGATGATGGCGAGGGTCCGAGGTGGGACCCAAATATTCTAAAGACTAGGTGGGCCTAGGCTGACCCCTAAGGGTCTGGGAATTCCCAATTTCGTGGGCAGATGGCACGCCGGGGCGTGGGGTTGGGTGGCTCTCACTCACAATCCGCGGTGGGAACACTAATCGAGCAATTACGGGTCCAAGCACTCTCTTACCGACCGACGGGCATAAGAAACAATAGTAAACTAGCAAAGCATGGAACAACCAGGTAGGGACCAGTCACTCACCTGATCGGTGTGAAGACACCGATCCCGGCCGAAGACGAGGGCGAGCGGGGAGGTGCGGGTACTCACCCGCACACCACACTGATACCGCTTGACCTGAAAGTATATAATGTACAACACTACTCCTCACGCAGGAGTGTGGAATAAGGGGTTGGGGTTAATGAGCTACAGTCAAACACTACCTCCACACAGGGAGGGGCTGTAAGCCGGCCAGGCGGGGTGGGGAAACTAAGAGAGAAAACTGACTCGCCGAGTTGCGCCGATTCTGCTAGCTTCAGGAACAGCAGGACAGGTTGCTGATGATGGCGCCGCCACGGGCTCAGCAGAGCTCAGAATCCATCGAAACTAGTGCCAAAACTTTCTACACTGGCCCGGGATGACGCTTGAATTTTAGGTAATTCTTGTGAAGCCGTTGCTGGCCGGGGCAGAGTCTGGAACCGGACTGATTGGTTCTGTCTCTGTCTGGTGCAGAACTGATGAGGTCGGTTGCAGATGATGCTACGGAGGCTACCGAACTCCGATTGAGACAAAATTGATGTTGACGCGACTGTGGCTGGAACAGCTTGAAGCAGGAGCTGACGAGGCTCCAAAAGGAGGTTGGAGGAGAAACTTATGATCCAAAGACTGGGTGGTGGTCCAACCTGGAACAGCGGGGAGCAGCCTGCGCACTTTGACGAGAAAATTTGGAATTGAGGGCTCGGGTGGGCGATTGACTTCCTTCTTCCTCGTACTGAAAGAGGACTGGTCGTAGTTCCTTCTCTCCGAAGATGGCGGCAAGATCTTTCCCGAGCTGGTCGTGGTAGCCTCTGATCTCAGCTTCAGGTCATGAGCCGGAGTGGGGAAGCGCAGTCCGGCGAGAACGGCTCCTCTGATCAGCTCTGAGCTTGGACGGATGCAGGACCACCACCGTTGGAAAGCTGACTCGTAGACGCTTCCACCGATGTATGATAGGCCGCCAGAAGCCCCTAGGTGACGATGTGGTGCTCTCTGCAACCCGCTGCTACTCTGCTGTCTGCAACCCGAGACTGAATCTGCAAAGATGAGAAGATATGGGTGAAGGGGTGGTGATGGTAAGGCAGGGGATTGGGGTGGCGGAAGGCTGTGAGAAGGGGTGGGGGTCGATGGTGGGCTGTTGGGAGAGTGGGGAATCAAGGGGTGGATGGGTGAAGGGAGCTAGAGTGGCTGGTGTGGGTAGGGGAAGGGAGAGGGCTGCACAAGGTGAGCAATGGAGCGGGGAAGGGGGGGCAAACTTGGGCTGGGTAGGGGGCTGGTTTGGGCGACCAAGGCTTGGTATGGGGGTTGTGAGATGGGAGGGAGATTCAAATTTGGCCTTGGGAGAAGCTCCTTTAGTCTTGGGGAGGTGGTGAGGTGCTTAGGGAAGTGGAGGGAGTAGTGGGTGGTTGGGTGGTGGGGTTTGGATTGGTGGAGGCTATCTTGGGGTTGGGGTGGAGTTATTGGGGTGGTGGGTGGTTGGGGAGGTCCTTAATGAGGGAGGGGGGTAGGTGGTAGGTGGGAGAAGGGGGGGGGAGAGAGAGGGGTTCGCCCCCTTCTATGTGGGGAGAGAGAGAGAAAGAGATAATGAGAGAGAAAGAGAGAAGAGAAATTTAGTGGAGGGGAGTAAGATTTGGGAAATGCTTCTATTCAAATTGATTCATCAAAAGTTCAGTACATGAGGAGAGATGTGGCCTATATATAGGCATCCATTCTTTACATGACTAAAGTACCCTTGCCAATTAGACAAAAGACCAAGCATATCCTAGACTCACTCCTAGGGGCCCATAACTAAGGTACTTGGGCCCAAATAAGCATAACAAGGGAAATGACTAAGATATCATGACTCAATAAAGGAAAGTACATAAGATATGACTCAAAGAAAAGGAAAATAACATGTGAACACATAGCCGGGCTTCATCCAAATGATGCAGGCGATCCGACCAAAGTGAGCGCTGTGAGATGCCCTCATCAGGAGTGCTGACTCGTGGAGGATGGCAGAAGGAAAGTGTATGTTGAAGGCAGAGGTGAAGGAGACTCGTGGTCAGGGGAAACTAGGAGTTGTTGGCTAATGAAGTGGGCTCGGCGGTAGAGTTGTTGCCATGAAGTGATATCGTTCAGGGCTAAGATGCACCTAAGCTCGGGCGTTGAATTAGAAATAACAATTTTGATCTGCTCGCCCTCCGGAATATGTCTTGGGACTTGCGTGGCCAGGTGACGCCAGTGGTCGGCGAACGTGGAGAATTCCTCGTTGGGCTTCATCTTCTCATGGGCCAGATCAACCATAGAATATCTTGGCCCAACCTGGTCCTGGTACTGCTGAATAAATCTTGCTTGGACGGCTTGAAAATTTGCCACTTGCTCTTACGGCAATGAAAAGAACCAATCCTGAGCCGTGCCTTCTAACGACAGACCAAACAAATAAGCCATCAAGCGTTGGTCATGTCGGAATTGGGCCGACTCATAAAGGAACTCCTTCAAATGCATGTAGGGGTCACCGACTCCACCATAGCGACGATAAGTTGGAATTTGTGAACGTGGTCGAAACTGAAGACCTTGAAAGGCAAACGGGACATCCAAAGAAGCTTGGGGATTAATTCGGCATTGCAATTCATCAAACTGGCGTTGGGCTTGAGTGATCATCTCCTCAGTGGGAAGAGTCCGAGAAGGATGTGGGCCAGCCTGAGCAAGAGAGTGGGAGCTTAAACCAGGATGATGATGGGCCAAATAAGGGGATCCGGCCTGAGGAGGAGGAAAGCCCATTCCAGGGATGGAAGGATGTATGGGCTTGGACGAATCATGAATATAGGAATGAGGATTGATTGGACTAGCAGCAGCATGGGCAGGACAAGAAGGCCCGTTAAAAGGAGTAGGCCCGTTGAAAGGAGAGGGACGTGAAGAGAATAGGGCCCATTAGAAGAGTAAGGTGATGGGCCCGCATGGGAAGAGGAATCCACACGGGGATAAGAAGATGGAGAAGTATAGAATACGGTACATGGGAGAAGTGCTCCATGGGGAGAATGGAGACTTTATACAGTGAACTTTAAAGAATTACAAGGAGGGAAATGAACCTAAGACAAATGCAACTAGATGGAGGGACGCACGAAAATAAATAAGCCTAAATGGTTCTAATCAAGAAAGGATGTGGATGCACCACACAATGGGCCTACACAAGCCCAAACAAACGAGGTGGGTTTAATTGGCGGAACAATGTGGATGCAACACACAATGGAGGAGAGAGATGAGAGAAGAATCGACAAATTACCTAATTAAATTACAAATGATGCGCTAAAATTTTTATAAGTTCCCTTTTAAGACCTTAGTGGATTAATTAAGATATGAATTCACTCAACCACAAGGTACCTAACCAGGGTGGGGGACGAGAAACTGGCAGACTCTAAGGGACTCTCTCTCTCATGGATGCAGACCCTAGACTGGGGGGTGATACGGTACAACTGGCCCGGCGTCCTTGTGGGAATCCACGGCTCACGGAGACTTACGGAGGTCCTCGTCAAGGTCCCCTAGTCGGCTCCAAGGAGTATGGAGACGAGAGGGAACCCTACCTTGGTAGGAATGTAACTAGATGTGAATGAAATGCATGAATCCTATGTGCACCAGAGTGCATGCAAGAGTCTAACCTAAAAACTATCATTCAATATGAGGGCATTAGCATGAACAAGTATCACAACAGAGAGGGGGACAAACAGCACTCAGAACCCCAGAATATGATGAAATAATGATCTGTAAAGGGATGCCTCGGGGTGTGTACCTGAACAACCTGTCGCGGTCTTATGAGGACCGCTATAACACATACGCGGTCAATCCTGGACCGCCTTCCGTCAGGGAGCATAAAACAACAAGAATAGAAACGAAAAACCTGAAAGGAAGCCCGAGCAACAAATGAAAGAACAGATGGAATAACCTAAACAACAATAGGAGAACCGATAGACAGTGCAAAGAAAACCCCGGGATATGATAAACAATGGGCTGCAAGAGGGTGTTTTGATGTTCGCACCTAAGCGACAATAGCGGTCTCCTTTGGGCCGCTATAACGTGTACGCGGCTATCACTCGACCGCCTTAATCCAGAGAACAGAAACAACCAGAATTGAAACGGGAAACCCAACAACGACACTCAACAATGGCAGGAAAATGATGATCAGCAGGTAATACAGCACATAACACGACCGCCCCCATTGCACCCACCGTGATCACCAAAAAAGCTGTAGATATGGATTTGTCTATCTACCTCCCCGCCCCATGCTTATGAACATGTATACTTGCTTTTAAACACAAAGTTGCATGAAATGTAAAGGGCGATGAGTAATAGAACACGATGTGAATAAGTTAATATACCCCTCCCCTTTTAACTAACAAGTGAATATTTATGAACGTGCAACAAGGACAATGAAAGTACAAGGGTAGGGGAGTAGAGGACTGGTCGTGATCGCCACCAAGACTAATAACTCAGGAAGACCGAGCTACAAGTCTTGGAAAGAATGAACATACCGGCACTCGCAAGCAGGGTGATGGGCACAAGACGCGGACGATCGCATGTCCGCGTACGCCTGGACACGGTCGATGCTTGATCGCGACCACTACCTAGAAGAACGGACTGTGGGCTCAATCCTCCCTCTCCTTCAGCCGGCCAAAAGAGAGGGGCCTCATGCTGGATGTGCTGTGAACCTGCAGGGAAAAGTAAAAACGCAAAGAAAATAAACCCAATTAGATCTAAAGATAGTGCAATATCTATCAAGCTATAATGATTAAAACACATAAATGGGGGGTGAAATACCTGGGGTTGGTGGTTTTTAACCCTTGTGAGGCATGATAAACAATGGGTGGGATGTTTAAAAATGCAATGAATGATTGAAACGTGATAGAACAACCGCAAATAATGAAATAATGATGATGAAATGCAAAGAGACGAGGGGAAAGAAAAAAGACTTTATTGATGAAATCTAAATACTCCCTGGACCGGGCATGTTTAGGACGTGAAAAGCAGGATTCACTGACTGAAGATCGCTCCACGAACCGGCAGCATTTCGGCGTGAATGTCCAAAAAGTCCCCCCCCCCTAAGTGAGGCCAAAGGCTAATCCTTTTATAAGGATTGCCTAGATACCCTTGGTCGAGTTGGGGTTTCTGCCGGTGAATTCAGGGGTTTTCCAAGAGATAATATGATGGAAAAATAATGGATAATCGTCCAAAAGAGTCCACCACCCGCCTGGGGTGATAACTCCTCCAAAAATAGAGTTCTAATGCCTTCCCAGCCGAAGAAAATGGAGCTCGGACGAAACTAGGCTCAGGTTGACTAACGCGGTCTATCGCGCGACCGCGAACAACAGACACGGTCCACAAACGACCGCGACAGCACGTGATAAGGTCGGTTGACCAAGTCAGCGCCAACGGCCAGGGCAGAAGGATATACGCGGCCTGTGGACAACCGTGACAATTGAATAGCGGTCAACGGGAGACTGCGTTAATGAAAGAGCATGCTAAGGACAGATGGACTCCAAACAAAACTCGTCCAGAGAGTAAGAAGCTCAGTGATGAAAGAAATAAGCTCATAACACCGTCGTGAGAGGCCCCAGAGCAGTGGATGACTTGGGACATCATTAAGTGGATAAGAGAAAAGACTCAACTTGTGAGCATAAAATGGGTGTCAACACGGCTGTGGGAAGGAGGCTAGTGGTGGACACTCTGGGGTGGGGTCACTCTCAAAGGAAGGAGACAGCTCAATGACTCACTAGGAATCACCGCGGAGTCCCTATATGTGACTAGGTCCGAGATATTGAGGTAGAGCCGATTCCAAATTCTGGCAAGTCTACAACGTACGCAGTAGACCCGACTTGCCTCACACTCGAAAGGGACTGACATCGCGAGCTTGCATTAGACCGACTATGCAACTCCTAATATGCTCGACACATGCGGACTCACTATGCACTCGACAATCTTGACAAACTGGACAAATAAAGAAAAACACGGACTCACACATGACTCTAGACAAACCTACTGTTAGACCGACCCATACATATGCAATGGTGGACCAGGACATCCGAATGTGTGCCATGCATACACAAGATGCAACCAAATGTCGGTAGTATCATGGACTCCTAGACATCCCAAAATGCACCACTCATGCACTGACAACCTTTTGGATTTGGGAGGTTTGGGTAGGCAAGGAGGGCCGAATTCTCCTACTTTCGTACTTCAATGAACGGGCTCCTTGCGGAGTGTAGGTGGACTGGCCCGTGGGGTAGGGGTGTGATAGGGGACTTTCCTAACAAGGTGGAATGGTGGTTGTGTGTCACGAGGCTCACTAAGGAAGGGATCAAAGGGATCAAAGAATGTGTGATCCGTCGATATGGGTTCCCTCATGATGCGGTCCCAAGTTTGAAATTCTTGAAGGTGTAAATGATCACCTTCATTCATTGTGGTAGGTGGGACAGCGGCCATAGGTAGAAAATATGATTCCTACCTCAGGATAAGTGGAATGAAGTTAGGCTCGGCTGGCATGGGGAGGAAAAAAAGAACCTCCATGGTGACAAGACCCATGGTGCACACGGAGGTAATAGACCCTATGGCTGGATGTGTGAAGCTACGACTATGGGGTTGGTCAAAGCCTGGGGCCAACATGTGCGTCAACTTCAACTGCCGGTCTAATCCCTTAATAAGGTCATCCAATGTATCAACGTGGTGACAAGACCGGAAGGTGGTATGGAATGAGTTGACGGGCACTAATGGTAGTATAGGGTCCATGGATGGATATCAAGGTGCTCTATGGACCAAACCTTTCTTGAGCCATTTAAGTAGTGGATCAGCGATGATTAACTTCCCCGTTAGAAACATGGGTGGCTCGGGCTGAGGCGGCTCCGAATGAAGATCGGAAGGAGAGGTAGGTGGCAAAAGAGCTCTCACAGGTGGGGAAGGAATGTCCTCCCTGAGGGGAAGAGGTCCTTGGGGTGGCCCTCCTCGGCGTGAAACATCTCCCCTGGATGGGGAGAGGACGTCCTCTATGATGGGGAGAGGACCTGGGGACTCCGTAGATGGCAGCGGGTTCAGACTACCAGCTACGACCTCCTTAGGCTCAGGCAGGAGTCGCGTCCACATCCTATCCCTCCTATCCATCTGGTCAATGAACATTGGCAAGAGATCGTCTAAGGTGCGGTTTGGACTAGGGGCATCATGGTGGGTTTGCTCATATTCAATTGGCCTAGTCTTGGGTCTAGGCTCATCTACGTACGGGGCTCTTTACCTCCGACTATGACCCACTTGGTTGGAGGTGACTGGGTGGGGTCAGTTGGAGGTGACTAAGCCGGGAAGGTAGACCCTTCTAAGTTTGCCCTTCATCTCACGCCATGACTCTATAGGCCATTGCCTCCTAATTTCTCTCAAGCATTCAATGTCTCTCCATTTTTTGACGGCTTCGTGAAAAGTCGCTCTGTGGCAAAATCAGCTTCCATGGTATCGGACATAATGTAACACTCAAAGTAGTTATCCATAGTGGCTTCCCACTTTAGGTAGTCGCTCGAGACTTTAGAGCCACAGAAGTCCGGGGCTTTGGGCCTATAGAGGTGGAAGGGTTGGGTTCCCCATCCTTGGGTGTGTCGCCACCATTCATATGATGTGGGCTTTTGGGGATCCATGGGACATGAGGAGCTATAGGATGGCCATGCCAACACTTGGTGCAAGTTAAACCGACTAGACACGACCCTAGTACAACAATGTAAAATATGCAGACTCGACTACAAACCTACATTCAACCAGTATCCGGTACGTGGCGGAGGTTTGATCCGAAGATCGCACTCACACAAGTGTGTACCATCCCAATAGGCGTAACCTATCGTTTCGGAGACACCTTTTGATATACTGAATAGAGAGACGCAATGAGACACCTTGGACCGACTATCCTAGACTCGACTTAGCTCTGATACCAATTTGATGCGGGACGGGACGTGAACCTAGGACTCTAGCTCGCAGACGTCCCTAACCAAGGGAAACGCGTAGATCTGTGTGGTTGAGGAACCAACAATGAGTCTCAGGTATCGACTTTTCTGTGTACTCGGATCGAGTCACGGGATGGGTTCCACTCACTCACTCTCATAGCGGTGATAAAATTATAACGAGTTAAGTTCCTATCACTCATGCAGCGGCATATAGAAATATATAGGAGTAAAGCAAATGCCAAAGAGGGGAGCGAAAACAATACCTCCACGCTCCGGGTGTGGGGAAGGCGATCCCGGCCAAGACTCGTACTCCCGGTACAAATATTTAACAATAATTTTAGAAATGATTTTATTGCCCACTCCATGCAGGGAGGTACAATGACGCTGGGAGTATCGAACTCGGGTTGACGGGCAGCAAGCTGGAAGGGCTCTTAGACCGGAGGCGGGTTACTAGTCCGACTCGATACTGTTCCGATTCGCTGAACAGCAACCGAACCCGGCTTGTGGGACGGTGGCTTCCGGTCACCTTATGATCACGGGGGCTGGCTGGGATGCCGGTGGAAGACCCCTCTTCGATCTCTGAACTCCGCGGCGGCTGAATCAACGCCGATGTAATTTTGCAAGAGTTATTTAGCTATTGCTTCTACTGGATTAGAAATGAAAACCACTGTTCCCCAAGTATTTCTGCTGGCTCGGATCACAGACAGTTAGGACAGAATAAGATCTGCCTGAAAATGAATTTTGACCGACATAAAAATGATAGATTTAGACTCTGGGAAAATTATGGGTGGAAGGGGGGATGTAAGGATCACGTATGAATGTTTTAGGATTTTTTGGAGATGATAAGGGGGTGGGAAAAATACAACAACAGACTACTATCCCGTAGATCTAGAAACTAGCAGATTGCTGGGGGGAAAACTAAATACTGGGAAAATAAGTAAATGAAGGTGGAATGACACGAAATTTAAACTTGAGATGGGGGATGACAGGAAGAACAAACTAAATTTGGGGTCGAACAGATTTACGGACTGGAAGATAAAATTCCGGCCTCAGCTTGCTGTCTAGTAGAGAACACACCGGAGATGGGTTGGCGGTGGTGATGCGATGGCGGCTCGATGGCGACAGCGGCGGCGGTGCTGAGCTTCTCACTCAGAGAGGATTTGATAGGGAGGCTTCACACCTCAGAAGACCTGAGCTTTAACAGCTCGAAGGGGGAGAGAGGAGAGAGAGGGGCTACGCCCTTGGGTGCTTGGAGCAAAAATGCCAATTTTATTTAATTAATTCTATGAAATATGGAAAATACAAGTGTTTTATAGGAAATGTAAATGACCTAAACTAACCTCAGATCTAGGGTTAGGGAGGGGTAATTAGGGGTGAGAAGAAATTTCTCCTATGTGGTCAAATACAACAAATATAAACAATAAAAAGTGGGGGATTAATTAAATCCCACATGGGAACAAAGGAGGGGGCGCCCCCCTCTTGTAGTCAACAAGGTAGGCTTGGTCTAAGATGCCATCTTGGACCTTGGACCAGCCCCACATGGGCCCTAGAGAGCCTAGGTGGCCCAATGGGAGAGAGGGTGGGGGTCCCGCCAGGCCTACGCAGCCTTTTTGCAAAGAAACCCATTGACTTAGCCTAAGTAACCCATTGGCTTATACTTGCTATACATTTGCAACCCAATTAACCCAAGGATATACATGCAAATAAAAGGATATAAATATAAAAATAAAATGTTAGTGCCTGATGTTGATTCCCATCAGAATGACAGAGCTAGGCTCTGATACCAATTGTTTGGTCCGATAGGTGCAACCGATCTAGAAGCGGGGTTGAATAGATCCTACTGAAAGACATTGCCCAATTAAAAACTTTAGCTCATTAAATCATAAACAACAACTAGAGTGCACATGAGGCACTTAGACATGAAGCACAACGGAATAAGTAGATGGCTCAGGTGAAAACGGGAAGGCACGGTCCTATGAGCTTGAGTGTGTGATGGAGATAACCAAGATTACATGCGTTGAAACACGCCCATCAACCTGAGAATGGGGATTGAGAAGATGGATCAATCTCACAAAGAACAACCCACCGCATAGTGCATTTTTAAGGTGGTTCAGTCTGCAAACCCACAGACCTATGTCCACCCCTCACCAAATTGGTAAGGCTTTACCACACGCTGCTAATGCAACTCCACTTCCTACACACACACTAGTAGGGATGGTTTTCCACACACGCTGGGAGTGCAGCACCACACGGGGATGATGCCCCACACATACACACACGAGGACGAGGTCCTCCATACACACACAGAGAGAAATAGAAACAAACACAAGTTGCAAGTGCAACAACGACACTTGGGATAGTCTCCCAAGAACACACAAGGCTGAACTCAGCCAAGGACTGACTTTCAGTCTCTTAACAGAGCACCGGACACACACTTGAAATATGATTCAGAAAAGCAAAGTGAAAACTCTAACAGGCTTGAGCTGGCTGCAAGGAGGGGCTACACTCCCTTCAATTTCTTCTTCCTTTTTCACAACTGGTTTAGCTCGAACTAGGGCTGGGGTGCTCTCTCTACTTCCTTTCTTCCTCACAGATATTCTTCTTTGAATGCTCAATGGCGTGGCTCTCTTTCTTTCTCCAGCAACCCTTTCAGGTTTGGCCTTAAACTTTCAACGGCTCTTCTTCTCTTGAGGAAGCTTCATATAAATAGAAGAGACCAAGGAACCTTTCCCGCCAAGAAGGTCTTCGGACACTTTCCAAATCTTCAGGGAGCTTGGGTTTTGGCAGCCTCTGATTGGCCAGAGGGGTAGCAGAAGGATTTCTTGCTTTTTCTTACTTTGGTTGACAAGAAAATATGTGAGAGGAGCCTCCCAAGAAGGATCTGTAGCATCTCCTTTTTCTGCAGGTAGGACAGTCAGGGATGTCCTTTTTATCTTGTGCAATCTTAGTGATAGAGCACTTGATTGGGTTGAGCAAAAGGTTGGGTACCAGGAAAGGTGACTACTCCCAGATATGGTAACCTGCTTTTCCATTGACCAAAAGGACTGATTTAGCAAGCCAATGATGACAACGATGGTTGACTGACCAAGGACACCTTCCATACTTCAAAAGACGTGTTTTTGGGCATTTGCGGTTCCTATTTTTGCTCTCTGGATCCAATTCAGAAAATGCTGCAGGTTTACTATGAATGGCCTTGGGAGCCGCTCAGTGAGGCATTTCATCGAACAGGTGCTCTTCTCCATGAGGTCAGTGCAGATTGGCTTGGCATGCCTTTGGCATGGTCGGTGCACATCAAGAACTTCTTCATTGCGGTCGATGCACAAGAGGCTTTGAGCAAGTGAGGTCAGTGCAGTTGAATTGGGCTCATTGAGGCATTTCATCAAGCAGTATGTATATTCATAGACTTTGCTCTCTACATGTGCACAGACCCTGGACAAGCTTGGACTTCAATGTGCATGGTCTATATATGTGCGTAGACTTGAATTCCAAATGTGCACAGACTTGACATGTGCATAGACCTGGTTATGCAAAAGTGAATGTTCACAGACTTGGTTAGACAAATGTGCACAAACTTGGATATGTGACACATGCATAGACTCAGATGTGATGAAGACAACATGCACAAACCTATATACATTGGAGACAAACATGCACAGACCTGGTATGGCTAAGATGCAAATGTGCACCGACCTTGAATAGATTAGGTGGAAATGTGCACCGACCTAGTAAGGCTATCGAGCAAATGTGCATCGACCTTGTATAGCTTAGGTGGAAATGTGCCCCGACCTGGTAAGGCTATCGAGCAAATGTGCACCGACCTTGTATAGCTTTGGTGCAAATGTGCACCGACCTTGTATAGCTTAGGTGGAAATGTGCACCGATCTTGTAAGGCTATCGAGCAAATGTGCACTGACCTTGTATAGCTTAGGTGGAAATGTGCACCGACCTTGTTAGGCTATCGAGCAAATGTGCACCGACCTTGTATAGCTTAGGTGGAAATGTGCACCGACCTGGTAAGGCTATCGAGCAAATGTGCACCGACCTTGTATAGCTGCAAATGCACAGAGCTAACAACGTGCGTCGACCTTTGTTTTGAGCTAACGAAATGTGCACCGACCTGGGCTTGTGCTAGGCGGAAGGTGCATCGACCTTACTTTTGCATTACTGAAAGTGCATCGACCTTAGTCCTTCAGCTTGGGCATGTGCATCGACCTTACTTCTTCATGAATAGTAATGTGCATGGACCTAATTAACATGAAGTTTTTAGCTTGATTTCTGTGCTCCCAACTGCCTTGATTTCTGTGCTGCCAGTTGACTCGTTTACTGTGCACTTATCAGTAATATCACCTGCCTTGATTTTTATGTAGCCAATTGTCTTGATTTACGTGCCATTTATGATTTCTTTCACTTTACTTACAATGACCTGAAATACAAGAGTGTTGACATCATCAAATGCACATAAGACTCATCAATGAGCCATAGTCAAACATCATCAAAACATCATATATCCAACACTTGATGCATCTAATTCTAAAAGCCTGTGCTTGACTGCAAACCAGCTCAGTGATGCAGGCCTATGGCACTCTGCACAAACTATCCAAACATGGGATGGTTAATGGTTTACCAAAATTGGCCTACACAAAGGTTGACCAGGTTTGTGAAGCTTGCTCTCTAGGTAAGCAAACTAGAAAGTTTTTCAAATCTAGAAGTGAGAATTTGTTATCCATGCCTTTTGAATTTCTGCATATGGACTTGTTCGGTTCAACCAGAACAACTAGCATTAATGGGAAAATGTTTGAATATGTGATAGTTGATGATTTCTCATTCTTTACATGGATTTTCTTCCTCACTAATAAGAATGATGCCTTTCTCGTGTTTCAGAAATTTTTCAGAAAAGTAAAGCAAGAAGGTAAATTCAAAATCTCCACCATCTTGTCTGATAATGGAGAAGAATTCAAAAATTCATCATTTCTTGAACTATGTGATCAAGAAGGCCTAACACATAGATTTTCTTCTCCCAGGACTCCAGAGCAAAATGACATTGTGGAAAGGAGGAACCGGACAATTGTGGAAATTGCCCGGACCATGTTGATTGGGAGTCAACTCCCAAGAAAGTTCTAGGCTGAAGCAGCAAACACAACATGCTACATTATTAATAGGGCCATGGTATGGGCAAAGTGTAAGAAAATCCCCTATGAGATGTTAAAAGGTAAGAAACCCAATTTGACTTACTTTACAGCATTTGGATCAAAGTGCTATGTGCATAACAATGACAAATCAGATTTGGACAAATTTGAAGCCAAGAGTGACATTGGGGTATTATTGGGTTATGCTGAAACATCAAGGGCATATAGGGTTTTTAATGTCAAGAATCAAACCGTGGAGGAAACTCCACATATTATGTTTGCAGAAATAATGATAAATCTGACAATGACAGTTCTGACAGGGAAAAGAAAGAGGAAGATGGAGAATTTTAGGAATCTAAAGGAGATCAGGAAGATGGTAGCCAACCACAGCTCATAAAGCAAGAGATAGGTCGGTCGACCGAAATTGCTGCACACACATTACTGCCTGGTGAGTCTTTTACCAATCTGCGCACCTTAAAGGATCATCCTATGCATAACATCATAGGTAACTTGCATGACCCCCCTAGGACTAGGTCATTTCATAAAGATGTTCATAATGATGACCTTATTACCTTAGTGTCTCAATTTGAACCCAAAAGCATTGAAGATGCCTTGCAAGATGAAAATTGGGTTAATTCCATGCATGATGAACTCAACCAATTTGAAAGAAATCAAGTTTGGAATCAGGTTCCCAAACCCACCGTCCACCATATCATTGGGACTAGATGGGTTTTTAAGAACAAGCTTGATGAAGAAGGGGCTATCATTAGAAACAAGGCTAGGTTAGTAGCTAAGGGGTACAACCAAGAAATTGGCATTAACTTTGAAGAATCTTATGCCTCCGTTGCTAGACTAGAAGCCATCAGAATCCTGCTAGCCTTTGCATGCTCCCTAGGCATAAAACTATATCAAATGGATGTCAAGAGTGCTTTTTTGAATGGCTTGATTAAAGAGGAAGTATTTTTAGAACAGCCCCCTGACTTTGAGTTAATTGATTTGCCTAACCATGTTTACAAATTGTATAAGGCTCTATATGGACTAAAGCAGGCTCCACGAACCTGGTATGACAGACTTAGTGCACATCTGATCGGGGAAGGCTACATCAGATGTAAGATTGATCAAACACTCTTTACCAAGGTTATGAATGGCCACATCATCATTGTATAGGTATATGTAGATGATATTGTGTTTGGATCAACTGATTCTAACATGTGCAAGCAATTTGCTGAACTTATGACAAGAGAATTTGAAATAAGCCTCATGGGAGAACTCCAATTTTTTCTTAGACTGCAGATCACACAAACTAAGGAAGGATTCTTCATAAACAAGTCCAAATATACATTGGAGGTCCTAAAAAGATTTGGAATGAAGGAAGTCAAACACATATCTATGCCCATGGGAACAAATGCATCTATAGATGCGGATGAGAATGGTAAATCTGTAGATTTCAAGACATACCGAGGTATGATCGGGTCTCTTTTATATCTCACTGCTACGAGGCCTGACATTCAGTTTAGTGTGTGTATGTGTGCTCGATTTCAAGCTAATCCTAAAGAATCTCATTTCATTACTGTGAAAAGGATTTTAAGATACATTGCTAGCACACATGACTTAGGGCTGTGGTATCCTACATCATGTTGTTTTGACTTAATTTCATATACTAATGCTGATTATGCTGGATGCAAACTTGATAGAAAAGGTACTAGTGGCTACTGCCAATACTTGGGTGGTTGCTTAGTTTTATAGGCTTCCAAGAAGCAGCACTCCGTTGCACTTTCCAGTGTAGAAGCTGAGTACATTGCTATAGGTAGCTGTGGAACCCAGGTGCTATAGATAAAGCACCAACTCCAGGACTACGGAGTAGATCTTGGATGCACACCCATCATGTGCGATAACACCAGTGCCATTAACTTAACCAAGAATCCCACTCAGCATTCCCGAACAAAACACAATGAAATAAGGCATTACTTTCTCCGAGATGAGGTAAGCAAGAAAAACTTTGAATTACACTTTGTTGAATCTGAGAAGTAAATTGCTGATATTTTTACAAAACCTCTGGGTTATGACAGATTCTCTACCTTGAGGAGAGAATTGGGTATGTGCAGATCACCCTCTTGATTGTTTTTGCCCGGATAAGTCCATTCTAGCATGAGAGGCCTTTGCTTGACGTTGAAAGGGTGAGTCCATCCTGCATGCTTAAATTGCTGCATCCCCATAGTTGCATCTTAGCTCTTGTTTGTGTTGCATCTTAGTTCATATGTGCATTGCATTTAAGTGACCATATGTTGAGGGGGATATGGTTTTTTTTCTTAAGAAAGGTTCATAGCAAAGTCTGCTACATTAGAAAGCTTTTTCTTCTATCTAACTCCAGAGAGTCGACACCCTATAAAAGACAAGTCGACATCATCACTCAGTTGTTCAAACCTCTCACAACTTTCTCATTTCCAGTGTTTTGCACTTCTGTAGATGTTGCATTCATATTCTTTTCGATGTCAAACCCTGCAATTTGTAAGGGGGAGTGTGTTCTAGTCACTTATCCACTCTTCACTTCATTGTGGAATGCTTCAAAGGGAGATTCCCTTCTAAGACTATCTTATTGACTAACCTCTCTAACAATACTCTCCTGCATGTTATCCTTTCATGGTGCTTTAAATAATGAGGCTTAAGGTCAACGACTTTCTATTATGAAAACTAGCAACATGAAGAAGAGACTCCATGTGCTTACTGCTAATGATGCTTTCTCATAATATAAGTTCTAATGCTCCATGGTCTGCTTATGTATTTTCAGTGATCATGTTAGTTGATATACTTCTATTGAGTATTGTGATCAAACGACCATATCTAGTGAGACTTATTCAAGGCACTCATTACAGAGCAATGGTCAGGATTCATTGAGTAACCAGATGCACTTCACCTGAGACGTGAGGTGGTTCGCGTCAAAAAGCAATGTCCTGACTAACTATGATCTGATAGAGCTTATTCATTTTATAAAAAAAGGGAGGCTAGAAGAGCTTAATAGAGCAATGGCTCTTGCTCACTGAGAAACTGTCACCCTTCACCAATGAAGTGGTAGTGGGACAGGCATGAAGTGACAAGCTATCTCTGATCAAAATGAGGCATGATAGATAACTACACTAAGTAACTGGGGCATTTGCATCTAACAAATTTGATTCCTCACGTAAAAAGATGTATGCCTATCTTGACTGTCAGCTTTGCCAATGTGAAATTCAGAAGTGCAAGTTCAGAAAAGTTCTCACTACTCCAGCATGTTTGACTTCAATACTTATGGAAGTTAATCCTGGAAGGTCACTGGGTCTCATAAAGTTAAACTAAATGGGGAACACTGGATTTCACTTCTATTGTGTGTACCAACTTTAGTAATTTTATTTTGAATACTGCTTTAACTGCTCCATTCCTGATAAAATTTCTTGACTTTAATCCAACCATTCTTACTCTACTATCATGACTTGCTTCTGTGCTGGGAGATATCTATTTTGAGGGTTGCTCTAGTCATCTTCTCGAATATGTCTTAGTCCTGAATCTTTCTTCTGAGTTCTTCCACTCGTGTTTTTGCTAATGGCAAAGGGGGAGAGAAAGTTATGATTAAGACAGTTAGTTGTTAAAAGGGGAGAGTAAGTTTTCACTGTTACATTATGTGTCCATTGCATATCATGTTGCTATATTTAAAATTTGCACGAGTTGCTTACCCAAATCTTATTACAAAACAGTAAGCACAATGACTCATAGTTCCCATCATCAAAAAGGGGGAGAATGTTGTATAAATGTTGTTCTGATGATGTCACGCTATAAGTCATTGGTCAATGTACTTTAGAACTCATGATGTGCCTTTTGAATGACCAGGTGTGAAGCAGGTCGACCTCATGCCTCCCAATGTCAACATGTCACGCCCCCTACTCTATACCGTCGAGGTATTGTCCGCTTTGGCCTACCGACCTCACGGTTTTATCCCTTTTTAAGGGTGATCGGCTCTAGAATGGAGGACTTCCCGGGCAGGTCACCCATCCCGGTACTGCTCCCCATTAAGCACGCTTAACTTCGGAGTTCTTTTGAAGAACTGAGCCGATACTTCAAAAGGCGCCTTGGTGATATAGAGTACAACTTAGCTATATTTGAGGGTGTTACAATCTACCCCTCTTATATAGGCGACGTCCTCGTCGCTGGGCACATATAGCACGCAATCACGCAATCAAGCCTCCAGGCAGGTAGGACTCTAGAGATGGCCCCTACATACTCAAGAGGTTGCTCCATTACAGACTCAAGAGGTGGCTCCCATAGCATAGCACTTTACCCTGCATGGCACTTAGTTCCCACACTTCCGGTTGGGGTATAGCTCTGATACCATTCTGTCACGCCCCCTACTCTATACCGTCGAGGTATTGTCCACTTTGGCCTACCGACCTCACGGTTTTATCTACCGACCTCACGGTTTTATCCCTTTTTAAGGGTGATCGGCTCCAGAATGGAGGACTTCCCGGGCAGGTCACCCATCCCGGTACTGCTCCCCATTAAGTACGCTTAACTTCGGAGTTCTTTTGAAGAACTGAGCCGATACTTCAAAAGACGCCTCGGTGATATAGAGTACAACTTAGCTATATTTGAGGGTGTTACAATCTACCCCTCTTATATAGGCGACGTCCTCGTCGCTGGGCACATATAGCACGCAATCACGCAATCAAGCCCCCAGGCAGGTAGGACTCTAGAGGTGGCCCCTACAGGCTCAAGAGGTGGCTCCCACTACGTAGCACTTTGCTCCATTACGGACTCAAGAGGTGGCTCCCATAGCGTAGCACTTTGCCCTGCATGGCACTTAGTTCCCACACTTCCGGCTGGGGTATAGCTCTGATACCATTCTGTCACGCCCCCTACTCTATACCGTCGAGGTATTGTCCGCTTTGGCCTACCGACCTCACGGTTTTATCCCTTTTTAACAGTGATCGGCTCCAGAATGGAGGACTTCCCGGGCAGGTCACCCATCCCGGTACTGCTCCCCATTAAGCACGCTTAACTTCGGAGTTCTTTTGAAGAACTGAGCCGATACTTCAAAAGGCGCCTCGGTGATATAGAGTACAACTTAGCTATATTTGAGGGTGTTACACAACCTCACTAGCCCTATGCTAGCTATCAAGTGTATGAAGAAGGTCAACTTCGCAATGAGCAGTGTCGACCTCAAGCTCTCAGGAGGTCGACCTCAAACCCTCACAAAAAGTGTTATAAATGATCTTCCTCATGGCTACCTCGACCTCGTCATTAGGTGTGTCGACCTCTTCAAGCTTCCAAGACAAAAGAGTCGACTCCGAGTGTCGACCCCTTTTTACGAACGTTCTACTGTGCCACACCGTGTCAACCTCACGTTCAAGAAGTGTTGACCTCACGATCGCAACCAGCACTCTGGAAAGTGTCCAGCGCAAGTAGTGTCGACCTCACTTCTATAGGAGGTCGACCTCAGGCTCTTCCAGAAGCCATTGTAATCACGTTTTTGCAAAGCAGTGTCGACCTCACTTTTATAGGAGGTCGACCTCGGGATCATTCCAGAAGCCATTATAATCACTCATTTTCAAAGCAGTGTCGACCTCAGTCTCTCAGCAGGTCGACCTCACTAAAGGGTAATCTCAAAAGTCTTCTGAAAGATTTGTCTTTTGGAAAACCATACAGAGGGCAAAGATGTCCGACGTAAACCTCTAAAAACATAAATTCTGAGGTATGGAGAAGATTCCTAGGACACTCAAAACATCCTTGTCATCATAAGTGTCCATGGCAACATCTTACTCCAAACATCTGCCAGTACATCTCCTTGGAAAGGGCTCCGTCACTGACAGTTCTGTCCCCTGGGCCAGCCAACTGGGATTCTATCTGAAAGGAGAAAAATCTCTGGACAAAGGTCATCCTTTCTGCTAACAAAAATTAAGGTTTTACAGGCTTCTTTGGTCAAACACTCTTTGTCTATTCCAGCTATTCAAAATCACTAAAGAAATGGAGGGAAAGTCTTCTGCCTCTAGAAGCCTAGAAAATGGACGCCCCTCTTCACATATTGAGCTGCTGCCTTTGCAACCATAAGCCTGGAGGAGCCATGGACATGGGAACCAGAGAGAAGAAAAAGAAAGAGAGATTCTGCCCTAAGCTTCCACAGAAAGAGTTGGGAGGTAGAGAAGAAAAAGTGTATAGTCAAGCCATCCACTTCAGCCTTGCGGTTCCAAAAGTTTTAGTCCTTTCTTTCATCTTTGTGCTTCTTCATCTTCAACATCTTGTGTGTGAGGTCTATCACCATGTAAGCTGCTGTTACAGCATGTGTGTGTTTGTCTCCTTGCTTTGTTTTTGTTCTTTCCTTGTGGAAGTTCTTCTCCGTGTGTTTTGAGGACTTATCCTCGTGTGTGTGTGTGTTGGGGGTTGTCCCCGTGTGTTGCTGTATTCCAGCGTGTGTGTGTGGATTTCTTTTGGACAAAGAGAGTGGAAGCCATACCAAGTTGGTAAGGGGTGGATGTAGGTGTGCCAAGGTGCAGCCGAACCACCTTAAAAGCCTTGTGTAGTGGTTTGCTTTCCATATCTTCTGTAGTGCCCTAAAATTTATATAATTTTTGGATTATTTATAGAATTTTTTAGAATTTATAAAGGCCAAAATAGATTAACAAATAAATTAATATTAGGATTATAAGGCCCAATTATGTTAAATAACTAGTCCAGCTTTGATAATTGAAGCCTAATAAGTTTAAGGACCAAGCACAATAAGTTTGGCCCATATTCTTGAAGGTTATTTAAGTTATCCATGAAATATTGGGATAAATACACTTTAAAAGGGATAATTTAGTGGATAATTAACCAAAGAGTTTGAATTAAGGAGAAGTTCTTCGCCCAGTTGATGTAACAGTCTATCGGGCAACCGCTACAGTCACGTAACGCACCAGTCCTGGTCCGTTGCACTTAGCGGATTCCGTGAGATGAAGAACTTGCAAAAAGAGTGGAACGTTGGGATTCTCTTGGCTAGAGACCAACTTGGGAGAACTTATAACATTGCTAAGGACTCTTAGAGATTAGGTTTTAGCTAATTAAGGACTCTGAAATCGTTCAAATCCTTGAACCCTAGCCAAAACTCTATAAATAGGACTCAGTTCTGAACTGAGCGACCCTTACTTTTAGCTCGTGAAGAATCAAGGTAAGGGGATAGAATCTCGGGTAAGTTCTTTAGAGTATTTTGTTCCTAATACTTTAGAGTAACTACCCTCAAAATTTCATGTTAGGAGATCAAGTAACCAAGGAGATAAGGGCTTCTAAAGTCACTGATTCTGTCATAGTAGCCCATGATTCAGAGCAAAGGACCACTGAAGATCAAGGAATTAGGACGCCCAAACGAGGTAATTAGAGTTTGATTCTTTAGAACTTTTTGTTCCCAATAGTATCATCTTCCTAAACCTCTAAATTTCACATCTTTAGGTCAAGAGGTTGGAGAGTTAGGGCAACGTGAAGTTGTTGAAAAATCACAGGAAGAGAAGAACTAGGGCGACCTTTGAAGACTCAAATTAGAAGTTTAAAGCCCAGTTAAGAGGTAGGTTATCTCATGAATGGCAAAAGCACATTGTTAAGGATAAAAGCCCTCTAATTTATTTGGATTTCATGGATTATGCTTCATGAATTTCATATTTTTTGATTAGTCTATACATTCATGCATGCCTTCAACCCTAATTGAAGATAAAAGGCTATCTCTTGTTATTTCATTACTACCTATACATCTAGATAGCCTTTTTTCTCGTTTGACATGATTAGAGTAGTTAGCATGCCATGATTTAATCATAGATTTCTATAGTTTCTATTTTCTATCAGTAGAGGACCTAACGATCTATCGTAAGACCGCCAGGGTCGTGTAACGGACCTGCATTGACCGTCACACCCTCTGTGAACGACTGAAGGGTTCTGTGAAACCTGACAGACCTAATCTAGACCGTTACCTTCCTGTGACGCACTCAGACTAGTCCGTCACACAACACTGCATTCTGACAGAATCAAGATCGATCCTATTAATATATATGTATGCCAAGTTACTTAGATCTTAACCTGTTTTCATGATTTTAAGTTCCAGTACTGATTCATGTTAGAAATTTGCATACTTTAGAGTTATTTTCAAGCATATGTTAATTTCATGACAAAGCACTATAGTTTTGGTATTAAAACCTTGATTTTGAAAAGATATTGAGGGTTTTTATCATGACTTTATACCATTACACATTCTCTCTTATTTATAGAGTCAATTCTTTAAGTACATGGCATATATCCCGGTATATGTCCATTAGTTCACACTTTTGCACTATAAGAACATATTCTTCAACATGAGGACCTCTCTATTGGATATTCCTTCCAATGGACTAGGAAATCTTATTACAAGGCCTCCGTAATTCTCTGCGAGCCTGGGATTCCCACTAGGACGCCGAGTTGGTTGTACCATGAAAGCCCAATTGTTAGAAACACTATCGATATTTTCTGGTTCTAGATATGTAACGGATCCATATTAGACTGTTAGGCCTATCTAACAGTCCAAAATATGACCGTCAAATTTACTGAGTCCATTTTATTGTTTCTGGATTTGGACCATTGTAACGGCCTAATAGTGGAGCGTTATGTTCATGTAACGGCCAATGATAGACCGTCACAGTTCTAAATTCTTTAACCCGAGGTTTGACCAAAGGGTTGATATTCTAAAGTTCCTGGATGGAGTATTGATGGTCTATGACTTGTCATATTGTCTAAGATACTTAACTTAAATTATGAATGATAATAAATGTACCGTTATGCTGCCAAATTATTTTCCTGAGTATAACATCGTCTTAAATCATTCTTGATCTCTCATCTCCTAAATTGAAGGGTTCATTTATTGATTTTTGTTATCATGAACTTATTGAACTTGTTACATTCTTGGCCGTATTTTTTTGCTTGAAACGTGGAAATAGCTTGATTTATACTTGAAGATGCGATCGAGCACTGATTGTGTTCAAGGGCTCTATGCTAGTCCCCTTGGCTGATTGTCGGAAACATACTGTAAACCATGGAGTATGATGCTACTAGCGTCGCATTGCGCCGGTAGTACATTCTTTTTAAATAAGTAAAAATCCACGATACACGTACATGACTTTCTTGCTTGTTACATGATATTCCACAGAAATTCACCAAATACTTGCTCGTAAGCAAAGGATGTTTAGGTGATGAGTATGTGACTTGCTAGTACATTCTTGTTCATGAAAGGCCATGCTACATTCTTGTTACATTCTTGCTAGTTCATACTTGCTCTCATTCTATCTTAAATGATCATCTTTGTTACTTTAGTTATTCGCTTGATTTATCGCATTTCGCATGATTTTACCTTATTCTTTAGAGCTAAAAGGTTAATTACTTAAATAGTGCCTTCATGTTGATGCGAAGATACCTACTGGGCAAGTGTGCTCATTACCTATTTTCAATCTTTTCAGGAGATGGAAGTGAGTCGGGATCGGATTCGAAATATTTAAATAGCGGGTTCGAGAGTGAATGAAGAATGAGTGAAGACTTAGGAGAGTCTATATTGTTTAGATTGAATCTATGTAATTTTTCATATTTCTTGAGTATAGTAAAATTGAAATAAAGTTGGAAAGTTTGTTGTATCCGAATATTTGGTTATTAATGGAATAAAGTTGAAGTTTGAGTAATATTGTGTAATTGCATTATTGTTATGTGTGATTGTCTTGCACTCTGATCATTCTTACTTGCAAGAGACTTATCATGCCGGCTGTTCACATTCCTCGAGCTAGTCTTTCGCTATAATAAAGGCTCGGGGCGTGACAGTTAAGTTGGTATCAGAGCCTAAGTCTCAGGACTTAGGGAGAAGAATCATGTCATAAGATAAGTCTAAGGTTTAAGGACCCCTACCTATGAACTAAGGAAGAAATTCCCATACCCATGTGAGAATTGGGTAGAGCCTGAGATAAGATAGTTAATTAGCTTTAAGATTATTTTTCTTCCAATTTCATGAGAAATAACAAGTTGTTGTATTTCTCTTAGGTACCTCATTATTGTAATGGCACATCGCGTAGATTGGGGTGGCATGCAACAAACCGTTGCCGACCTTACTCAGGCATTACAAACTATGGCCCAGGCAGGTGCGGGGGCAAGGGCTGGTGACTTACATCGCAATTTCCAGAATTTAAAACCTTCACATTTCTATGGTTCTTCTAATTCAGACGAAGCGTAGAACTGGATTGACGAGATGAACCGTATATTTGACGTCATCCAATGCACCGATCAAGAGAAGGTGCGTCTTGCAACTTTCCAATTCAACAAGGATGTCTGTACATGGTGGAAGTCAGTTCTAGCACCTCCGGTCGATGCACCTCATACGTGGGATGGTTTTCTCACTTTGTTCCGTGCTAAGTGCTTTTCTGAGCATGTGAAAAAAAGAAAGGCTATGGAGTTCGCCTCCCTTCGACAAGGAATGATGACAGTTGCGGAGTATGAACTTCAATTCTCCAGACTAGCACCTTATGCACCGCATTTAATCAGTACCGATCTATGAAGGCTAATCGATTTATGGACGAGTTACGACTCGGTTTCATTTAGCAACTCGGGACCCAAAACATCCGTACCTATGCGGAGATGGTTCAGCGAGCATACTTATGTGAAAGGACCTTAGAAAATGTCGAGAAAGTGAAAGGAAAAGGAGAAGAGTCCAGCCGACGATCAGATCGGCGTTATAAGAAAGAAAAATTCAGCATCACGGAACCCCATAAAAGCCATGATAGTAAGAAAAGATCCAAGAACGGGAATGGTGGAAGTTCCCAGAAAAATAAGAAAGTCAAGGAGGAGATAGAGCAAGTCGCCACGGCTTTCACGTTTTGTGAAAAGTTTGACCATTCGGCTGAGGAATGTTGGAAGCGCCTTGGTGCTTGTCTACGTTGTGGAAGCAGGGAGCATCGTATGTCAGATTGCCCCCTTATGAAAGATCAATCATCCGGTAGTGGATGTAGGAGGCAGGCTCGCCTCAATGCTGTTCTAGAAGAATAAGAAGCGCCCAGGGATAGTGGGCTTATGGAAGGTACTCTTCAAATTTGTTCGCGTCCTGCATTTGTGCTATTTGATACTGGTGCCTCTCATTCTTTTATCTTCACTACGTTTGCCAAAACGTTACCAATTGCATCAGTTCCCCTACCTTCAGATCTTACTATTACTACACCCTTAGGTTCTAGAACAAAGCTTACCGAGTATTATCCTAATAGTGAGGTAACAGTAGAAGGTCACAATCTCCCCGCAAATTTAGTATGCCTTGACATGAAGGGTTATGATGCCATTCTGGGGGTAGATTGGCTTATAGATCATGATGTTGATATTAACTAGCGAAATAGGATTATATCCTTCCGAAAACCAGGACTTCCAAGATTTTCCTTCCTTGGCATCAAGTATAGGAAATATCCCACTATCATATCTTCTCTCCATGCTTGCAAACTTATCTCGCAAGGATGTGAAGCTTTTCTTGCTTCTGTCATTGTTACCGAGTCCAAGGAAATCATCCTAGCAGACATCCCCATTGTAAATGAGTTCCCAAATGTGTTTCCACCCGAATTACCCAGTTTACCACCCGAGAGGGAAGTGAACTTCACTATTGAACTCATTCCAAGAGTAGCACCTATTCTATAGCCCCTTACAGGATGTCCCCCATGGAACTTAAGGAACTAAAGAGGCAGTTGTAAGAATTATTAGATAAGGGCTTCATTAGACCCAGCACATCCCCTTGGGGTGCGTTTGGTGCTATTTGTCAAGAAGAAGGATGACTCTCTCAGGTTATGCATAGACTGCTGGCGACTAAATCAACTTACAATCAAAAACAAGTATCCGTTGCCGCGTATTGATGAGCTCTTCGATCAACTTTTGGGAGCAGTGTATTTCTCCAAAATAGACCTCAGATCAGGTTATCATCAGCTTAGAATTAAAGTAGAAGACATTTATAAATAGGCTTTTCGAAGTCATTATGGCCACTATGAATTCATGGTAATGCCGTTTAGGTTAAAAAATGCCCCAGTAGCATTTATGCAACTTATGAACAGTATTTTTCAACCATATCTGGACCGGTTCGTCATCGTCTTCATTGATGATATCTTGATATATTCCAAGACAAAATAGGAACATGAAGAACATCTGAGAATAGCTTTGCAAACACTTAGAAAACATAAACTTTATGCCAAGCTTAACAAGTGTGAATTCTGGCTCAAGGAAGTTTCATTCCTCGGCCACATTATTTCAAAAGAAGGTATCGCTGTGGATCTCTCTAAAGTAGAAGCTGTCAGAAACTGGAACCGAGCAACGACTGTATCAGAAGTTCGGAGTTTTCTGGGTCTAGCTGGTTATTATAGGAGGTTCATTAAGGACTTCTAAAAAATTACAATTCCTTTAACTAGACTCACAAGAAAAGAAAATCCCTTTGTCTGGTCAGAGGAATGTAAAAAGAGTTTTCAAATTCTTAAGAATCACCTTGCTACAGCTCCTATTTTAGCACGATCAGTGGAAGGTGATAGATTTGAAGTATATACGGATGCATCTAGCATTGGCTTAGGGTGCGTCCTTATGCAAAATAGAAAGGTAATCTGCTATTCTTCAAGACAATTGAAGTGTCACGTGGAAAATTATCATGTGCATGATTTGGAATTGGCAGATGTTATTTTCGCCTTAAAAATTTGGCGTCATTATCTCTATGGAGAGAAATTCACGGTCTACTTAGACCACAAAAGTTTGAAATACTTATTCTCTCAAAAGTAGCTTAATATGTGGTAGAGGAGATGGTTAGAATATCTGAAAGACTTTGATTTTGCTATTCAATATCATCCTGGCAATGCTAATTTTGTAGCAGATGCACTCAGTAGAAAACCAATGTGTATGCTATCAAGTCTTATGATTAGTATGACTAATCTTATTCCTTAATTTGCTCAGATGAACTTAGAAATTGACATAAAGGAAGAGGATTGTTTCATGGCTAATATCCGAGCTCAACCTACATTGATAGAGAGTCTGGTCAAGTTGCAAAATGATGATCCCATGTTACTAGAAATTAAAGCCAACATAGAACAAAGGCCGGATTTTTCTGTTTCCAATGACGGAAGATTGCTATTTAAGGGCTGAGTGTGCGTACCCGATCATGAGGATACGAAGAAACTGATCCTAGAAGAAGCACATAAGTCCAAGTACACCATTCATCCAGGTGGTACAAAAATGTATCAAGATCTCAAAAGAAATTTCTGGTGGCCCAATATGAAGAGAGAAATAGCTGATTTCATGTCCCGCTGTCTCACCTGCCAACAAGTAAAAGTAGAGCATTTTAGACCCGCAGGTAAATTACATCCCTTGAATATTCTCGAATGGAAATGGGAGAGTATAGGAATGGATTTCATCATGGGTTTACCTAAGACCAGAGGAGGACACGATGGTATATGGGTAATCATAGACCGATTGACTAAGTCTGCACATTTCATACCAATCAAAAGTTGATGGTCTGTGGATATTCTAGCAGCATTATACATAAAGGAAATTGTCAAATTACATGGTGTTCCTGTCACTATTATATCTGGTAGAGATCCTCGATTAACATCACAGTTCTAGAAGGGCTTACAACATTCACTAGGGACTAGATTGAATTTTAGTACAACATTTCACTCACAAACTGATGGTCAGACTGAAAGAACAAATCAAGTGGTAGAAGATATGCTCATGGCTTGTGCTATTGACTTTGGAGGAAGTTGGCATGATCACTTGCCTCTTGTGGAATTTGCATACAACAACAGTTATCAAGCCAGCATACAGATGGCACCCTTTGAAGCTTTATATGGAAAAAACTGTAGATCACTAATCTGTTGGAATGAAATAGGGGAAAGGCAATTTCTAGGCCCCGACCTTATCAGGGATTCTTCAGAGAAAATTAAGCTCATTCGAGAAAGACTGGAGATGGCACAAGATAGGCAAAATTCGTATGCTGATAATCGAAGGCGCGACTTGGAATTTCAAGTAGAAGATCATGTGTACCTAAAGGTTTCTCCGGGTCGTGGTATTCGAAGATTTGGCATCAAAGGAAAGCTAACTCCAAGATTCATAGACCCGTTTGAAATTCTTGAAAGGGTCGGTGAGGTGGCTTATAGACTGACTTTACATCCACAATTAGCAGGAGTTCATGATGTATTTCACGTCTCTATGCTGAAAAAGTATGTATATGATTCTGACCATGTTATCACTTATGATAATTTGAAGATTCGGAAGGATATGACGTATGAGCAAACACCAATAAGGATTCTGGAACGGGAAGTGCGTCAACTAAGGAATAAAGCTATTCCTATGTGTTGAGTCTTGTTGAATCTTTACATGTTTTGATGATGACAACACTATAAGTCTTAGTGGTGTTCAAAAATATTTCTTTGTGAAAAATTAACAAAAATATTTTTCTGTGAAAGTGAACAAAGAATATTTTTTTGTGAAGAATAAACCTTCATTTCACTTCAGGTATTTTCAGGGACTGTCTTCGTGTTGGTTGGAACTTCGTCATGTTTGTGTATAACACCTCGTGTTGTACTGTTTGCCTTCGTGTCGTTTTAGTTTTAGTACTGTTTGTGTTTTCAACACGCCGTGTCGTCCTTTCGTACCTCGTGTTGTGTTAAGTTGTGTGCTGATTGACTTCGTGCTGATTCTTCTGAAGCAACTCGAATTATTCTGATGAACTTTGAGTTGCTTCTGTATGAACCTCGTGTCGTTAGCACTTAGTTGCTCATCTTGAGTCAGTCCTCTATGTTTGCTCTTGTGTCTTCGTGTCAATTACTGTAGTTCCTCGAGTTGTTCTTCTGCTTCCACCGTTTCATCACGTGTTGTTGAAGACGTGTCTATCTCATGTCTTCGTGTCATGTTTCCTAGACCTCGTGTCTTTGTCGCTTTGTGACCTCACCTCGTGTCGGTTTCTATTTTCATCTTCGTGTTGTTTTCAACTCGTGTCGTCTCGTCTTCGAGTCGTTCATTCGAGCTATTGTGTGCTCGAGTTTTTTTTCTTGTGTTTTCAAGTGTTGTTTCACTACGTGTCTTCGTGTTGTCTTTTGTATTCGTGTCTTCGTGTTGTCTTTGTATTCGTGTCTTCGTATTGTCTTTGTATTCGTGTCTTCGTGTTTCTTTTGTATTTGTATCTCCGTGTTGCTTCCTTCTATTTTCGTCCTGGTCTCTTCTGATCGCGTGTCTTTCTATTGCTTCACTCTGTGTTATCTTCTTCTCACCTCATGCTGTCTTCATCTGACTTCGTGTCGTCTTCGTTGTTGTGTTAGCTGTGTTCTTGTGTACTTCGTGTCGTTCTCGTGTTATCTCGTGCTAAACTCATCTAACGTACCTCGTGTCAGTCACAGTATAGTGCACCTCGTTTTGTTATCATATATCTCGTGCAGTTCTTTGTTCTTATGGCCAACCAACTTATCTCAGCTACATATAGTGAACCCTGAGCATTAATGTAATTAATCTGCTTGCAGGGATCCGAGGAAGATTACTCCTCAGTGTCTGGGCGGCACGTGATCCAATGCTAGAGGAACCAATCCGATAAGGACACGTGGCAAGAAGGTTCTGGATCAAGCGTGGGAGGCACACGCATTCTGAACCGGATCTGCTGCTGCTGCTGATATAAATAGAAACCTTCGTCTTCAGATGGAGTATGATCGAAAAAGAGAAATATATAGAAGAAAGAGCAGAAAAGCAGAGAGTCCTTCGATCCAGAAAAATGAGAGAAAGAAGAGAAGAAAAAGAGAGAGCAGAAATTGAAGGAGAAAGAAGAAGAAGAAAAGAAGAGGAGAGAGAGCTTTACTGAGGATCTGATCAGTCTGTTCGTGGATCAAATCCAGAACGACTATGCTCATTGAGAGATATATATCTTGCGTTTTATTTCCAGCTTCTGTCGCTGTCATTTTCATGTTTTCTTATTTTTCCTTTTGCTACCTTGTTTAGTCTTGTTCTTCCGATTGCCCTGTTGGGGATCGGGTTTCTCCTAGTGGTACAGGAGAAGGGAGATCTGATCTCCAGGTTGCAAGTGGCAGGTTGTCACTTGAGGGTTCCCTCTGGTTTAGAGGAAGGGAGGCTTGTCCTTCGGTCCTTGGCTTGTGGCTTGCAAGTCAAGGGGTCCCTCCGGTTGGAGGAAGAGAGGTCTTAGATCTCTGGTTTGCTAGTGACGGGGAGTCACTGGTGGGTTCCCTCCTGGTCTGGAGGAAGAGAGGCTACGCCTCTGGTGGGTTGCCGGCAGTAGGTTGCTACTGGCTGGTTCACTGGTAGTGGGACTGCTACCAGTGGGGTTCCCTCTTGGTATAGAGGAAGAGAGACGTGAGTCTCTGGTTTCTAGTGACCGTGGGTTACTAGTGGTTCCCTCCGAGTAGGAGGAAGAGGGGAGGTTGTTCCCCTGGGTAAGCTGTGTATCAGCGTTTGTTGGCAAGCTGTGTTGCCCAGCTGTTAGTGAAGCCACACTCAGTTTGAGTGTGGGGTGGATGTACGTCTGGAGGATCGAACCACCTAAAAATCCCCGTGCCGTGTGCTTGTTTTTCTCTTCTGGGCTTGGATATTCGGTAGATGCTTGTTTAGGCCGATCCTTCCCTATCCTCCAAGCAGTTCGTTCTGCGGTTAGTGTTTGACCATTGTGCTCTAATTCGGAAACTCCTGTTTGAGATCTAAACTTAATTTTTAATCCTTAATTTTTAACGGGTAATGGTCCATTCACCCCCCTCTGGACCTATCAATTGGTATCATAGCGGTTCCCTATATCTCCAGGTTCAACGATCTGTAGGGGATCCTGCTGGTCTGATAGGTGCATTTCTGTTTTGGTCTTACTGCTTGGTTTTACTCCTGAACTGATTTCAATGAAGCACCCACCGATCTTTAGTGGTTCTGGATTTAAGTTGTGGCTTAGAAGTCTACGTACCTATGTTAAACAACGTGATCCGGATATGTGGAAGTTGATTTCACATGGTCCACACAAACTGCCAAAGAAAATGTCCAAATGGACTGACAATGATAGATACATGTGTGATCAAAACGAGAAGGCTATGGAAATTCTGAAGGCTGCCACTGACAAAGCTTTACATTCATGTTTTTATCATTGCAGGTCAGCCACTGAAATTTTGGACCAACTGAAAATAGCCTTCGAGTCAAAGAAGGACGCCTGCATGATGGCCAATGGGACTGATCACAGCAACAATCAAAGTAATGAAGAGGACAATGATGATCAGGTAAACCCTTTTCAACATTATACTATGGATGATTGGGAAAATAGCTATGCTGACTTGTTGGGGCTATATGAAAATTTAAAAAGAGAACATAAGAAACTGAGAAAGGGTACTAGGTTAACCAGTGTAAATTCCTCTTCATGTCAAAACTGTTTAAAATTGGAACAAACAAATGATGCTTCCATAGCTGAGATTCGTAAGCTTGAGAGTCAAATTAAATTGTTAAAGAAAAAGAATCAAGAATCTGTTAATTCAGAACTGAATGAACTTAAATCTGAAAATGACTCTCTCAGGAAAATCATTGAAGAAAATGTTCAGAAAATTAAAAACCTTGAACAAGAAAACAAACTGTTAACTGAAAAATCTGAATCTAATCAACAATTTGAACCACCGTGTGAAGATCAGATTTTAATAAATGAATTGGTCCATAATGACAAGCTCAAGGGAGAAATTGAAAAATTGAAAATGTTGAACAGTAGTATGTCTGAGAGACTTCTAACCTTAGAAAAAGGAAAAACTGTTTGCATTGAAGATTCTGATAAACTGAGCAATCTGGAAAATGAAATTAAGGACTATAAAATCGCAAACAAGGTGCTAAGTGAATGTGTAAACTGTAATGAATAAGAGATTGCCAGTTATGAAATACACATTATTTCTCTGGAAAATGAAATAGAAGACTTGAAGAAATCCTTGTCAAAATTTATGGAAGGACAATAAAATCTGGACAGATTGTTAGGTGTTAAAGTCAATTTTCAAAAAGAAGGGTTGGGCTATAACTCAACAAAGAAAAAGAGTTTTGAAAATAAGATTCAAACTTCTGCTGTTTCAGATGTTGCATCTGCTAGCCTAGCCAGTCCTTCTGTATTTCAATTCACTGCTCAAAGAAGTCTGAAGACAACTGTAGAACAAAAAGGGAAGAACAAAGTGGATTCTGCTACATACATGCATCCTGACTTTAAATCCCATGCTAACAAGAAACCTATGTCATGCCTTAATTGTCATAAAGCTGGTCATCAAATGCATGAATGCAAACTGAAAGGAAAAGATGACATGAATACTAGTAAAATGCATGTTAGGAAAACTCATGACAGAAATCATGAGGTTCAGAAAAAGAAAATGTCATGTTACTACTGTCATAGAATTGGCCATTTGATGCATGAATGTAGATTGATGGAAAAGGATGATATGGATGCTAGGAAATATCGTGATAGAAATCCTGATGTTCATTCAAAGAAAAGGGAATGTTCGCATTCTGGTAGATTAGGCAACACCCTTGCTCAATGTTGGTTTGCTAATGGAAAGAAAAAACCACTCCCACATCATGCTAAATTTTATGCTAACCAACATGCTCTTAATATCAACAAAACTGCTTCTCCGAACCAGCATGTCAGATGTTTTAATTGTAACAAGCTTGGGCATAAGGTCACTGAATGTTGGGCAAGATCTTATAGGAGAGAGTCTCCTTTCTGCTCCCATTGTGGGAAGCATGGCCATGCAGTCAAGGACTGCTGGCATGCTCAGGGTAGAAAACTCAATTCTAAAACTGTTAATCTCCCTGCGAATAAAAATGCATTTGGTAGAAATGTCTTTAGAGGTAAGCACAATGAGTGCTTCAAATGTGGGAAGCCAGGTCACAGGATTGCAACCTGTTGGCTGGCAGGATATCAAAACCAAACTGGTTTTGGCAAACAGAATGTTTATTCTGTTAACAAAGAGTCTCATGATTATGCACATAGGATTCATGCTAACAAGGATATGCATAAATCAGTACTGAAAGTTGCTGCTCCTTGCTATCAAGTTAAAAATGTGCTGAGGAAACTTGCTAGAAGTAATACTGTCATGTCAGGACCCAAGACTTCTTGGGTACCTGTTTGTGCAAAATAACTTTGCTTTGCAGGTGTGCCTTGGATGGAATAAAGGGGTAATAAACCAGGGCACATAAAAGGACCCCATGTCTGAATGCTCCAGGTAAATTTACTGCTTCCCTCCTAATCTGAATTCAATCTCCAATCCATCAGAATGATGTTTGTTGTTGTTCATATAAACTGCCTATTTTGGACTAGACAGAATTATCATGATTAGAACAACCTCTCTAGTCTGTCATGCCCGTTGATTATCATGTTTGACCACTATGATATATCAAATAGTAAGCTATCAAAAGGCAGCGAAATCTATCCTGAGGTGCTTACTATGTGTGAGGTGGTCTTTCAGACCAAGTGCTCCGCCTAGTACCATGGGTCATTCTGCTGATCAGGAGAGCCTGTATGTGCATGATTCACAAACTCACATGTTTAATTTTCATGGCAAACACTGCATTCAATAAATAATTAATACTTCCAAGAGTCGTGTGTGAGATGTCCTTGAGTGGGCTGAAAAGGAGTTGGACAGGCCATTTGGTTTCTGAAGAATTTTGTCAGCCGATGCAGTTAATGTGGTATTAAGATCTGTCATCTCATGAGGTTGCAGTTTATTGCCCAAGAGCTTCTCTGGATGTGAGACAGAACTTCTTCAAGAATATTATATTTGTAAGCGTCCTTGGTGCTTAATGTCTTGAGTGATCTCTCACTTGTTGGCTTGCTGATAGGAGTGCTGCTCATCTCATCTCTCTCCATTCGGTCTGCCACCTTCTTATCTCTCTCCTATCACTTTTGGTTCAGAAATTCTCTCAAAGAAGTTTTTTTTTTTCTTACAGTCTTCTTGCTCTTATCAGATGTGATCTGTATACCTTAAACCACCCAATATCTAGTGTAACAACTTACACCTGTTAATAAAGAACTTCAATGTATGGGGGTTATATTTGGTCCTTGATCCTTCTAAGTTATCCTCTCAAGTGTTGGTCAACATATTATAAAACTTCCTGTTAAATGAGAAAAACTTGTTGAGGATCTCGATTTAACTGAAACTTATGTGAAGAGAGCTGTGAGATAAAAATTGTGTTAAGTAAGATATCTGTCTTTTGTCTAAAATCATGAGAAGTGCCACCAGGGAATACGCCATTCTTTGTGGCAGAGCAATGACTTTTGTGGAGAAATAGACACTCTAGATCAGAGAAGTCCAGAGTTTCTGTCATGATACAACTAGCTATCTCTGTATAGAAATGTTAAAATAATAAAAAAAAGGGAAAAGTCAACAAAGAAAAATTTCATTGGCTTTGATTGGCATAAAGGTAGTCCGTCCTGAGTAACCAGGGTTTCTGGTGTCTGATAAACATGTCTCCTTGTGTAAAAAGGGACTATTCTACCTTGTGCTCAACAAATTGGTTGACCCTGTATGCCTTCTCTTGTCCATTAAATAAAGAAATGAAATCTGCTTGACATCGATGTGTTATTTCTTTGCTTGACAAACATAAGGAGTAATTTAATCGTGACTCTCTCTAGGTTAAGCAACTTTAACAGCTAATTTTGTGATCATGTTGATTTAATATCTTGAGGTAACTGACCATGGAATTTGGAAGAATATAACTAGTCTATATATTGAAGGGCAAACTTTAACAGGCAATGGCTGTGTTACATCATGACTGAGGGTAGTTTGGGTATTTCCAGAAAAAGTTTGATAAGAGTGAAAAGCAACCCGACAAAACCCTTCTTGTTTCACCCTCGTTTCCCCTTGCCGCTTCCTATTCAACTTCGTGCCGCTCCACCTTGAGTGTTCCTTCTAACTCATCTCTATCTTTTCCCGCTCACTTCCTTTCCCCACAGAGATCTCTTCCTCTCTTGGGCCTAGCTTCACTTCCAGTAGCAACCGGCAAGAGAGAGTTGATACTCTAGGAGTCTTGGCAAATGGATCAGCAAGCATCCGCCGCTCAGGTTGAAAGGAAGAGGAAAGGAAAGGAAACTGCTGAGGAGCATCCATCCAAGCAGCAACGTTGTCTAGAATCAGAAGCTGCTGCGGGAATGTCTTCAGAGCAAGGTACCACGCCTTCCCAGTCTACCGTATTTTTAGAGAGTGGTAAAATCATTCCTCCGAGGATAGTTGATTTCGGTGATGAATCCATGGTCCTGAAGTTTCCAGAACTCTTGAAGATCTTCGAGTTTCAGGAATGGAGGAAATTTTTGGAAGATCACAGGGTATTCTACCCTAGCCTGGTGATGGAATTTTATAACAACTTGTTGTTGAGCCGAGATAAGTCTGCATTGATTTCGACTATTAAAGGGGTTGAGATAAAGGTGACATGCAACTCTCTCCATGAAGCTCTAAGTATTCCAGAAAAGGGAGAGGTGGAGAGAGGGTACAGATACAGTCTGCATGAGGCGTTTTCGGTTATTACTGGTAAACCTAGTAACATTCTTGACAAGGGGTAAGTGAAGCTGAAAGCTTTCCAAACCTCGTCATTTCCTCCTCTTCACAAGCTCCTTCAAAACATAATTGCTTCTATAGTCACACCACAGACTGGAGCTAGGGGTAGAATCACAGACACACAGAGTTTTCTACTGTTTTGTCTGATTCAGAATGTAAAGATATGTTTGCCAGAAATCATTTTTTACTGTCATGAAGGGATGTATTGGATCCAAGAGACACCTTCCCTATGCCGCCCATCTGACAGACATCTTCAAGTATTCAGAGATTTGCTTGGATGGAGAGGCTGCATCTGAAGTTAAGGCCCGAAACATATTTAATATGAATTTTGTTTCAGTGTTTTTGGGCTTGGAGGGCTCTTCAATAGTGGGGCAAGTTAAGGCCCAGAAATTCAAGGAATCACAAACTCAGGGGGAGCATCTGGAACAATCTCAAGACTTAGCTCAAACGGGTGTGCAATTAGTTTCTGAGATTGCTGTACAGGATACACCAACTGAACAACCACAGTCTATTACGTCTGCTGCACTCACTGAAGTATCTTTTTCCTTTCAGAGGCTAGTTGAGGTTGCATCTGAAGAAATCAGGTTGTCTGAAGAAAGTATTCAGACTGATCTAGATGCAAATATTGATGGTCTGTTTGATTCTTTTGGGAAGACATCTGAAGAGGTGATATTGCCCGTGGAACAGCCAGCTAAAGAGCAAGAAAGTACTGATCAAGAACTTGCTAATTTTGTTAATGTGATTCTAAGAGAGACTGTAGAGAAAAGCTTGGAAGAGGCTACCAACTTGGTTACATCTGAAAGTCTTGAACAGGCACCTGTTGACAGCCCTGTAGATCATGATCTCATGGAAGATAGCGGGGATAACAGTCAAGAAAAAGTTCATGTCATAGAATTGGATACAGAATCTTCAAATGAGGAAGAGGAACCTGAAATTGTAGTTCCTGTCAAAGACACACAAGCTGAAGTTGAAGATCAGGCTCCAACAGTAGACAACCAACCGCCAGTGCAAGAATTTTTTGGTACACCTCTAGGTCCACCTAGACTTCTATCTGCACAGGCGCCCAACATTGAATCTGCTCGGGCACCCAACATTGAAGAACTCCTCATAAACTTGACTCAGCAGATGCAGAAACAAGATAAGAAATTAGATGATCTGCTCAAATATGTCACTCTCAACATTAATCAAGTACATTCCAGGCTACTGAAGCTTGAGATATCTCTCCTCACTGAATGGAAAAGGTTCCTACTCAACAAAAAGGCTTCAGATGATGCCAACAGATCCTTGATGCAAGGTTTGCAGGAGGTTTGTTCAAAGATAGCAAAAGCATTGCGTGAGTTACAAGATGTTCAAATTTCCTCCTTCAAACTATCTACCAACATTATAAATCACTGCTTTGAGATCAGAACATCTTTAGAAGTTTTGAAGAAGTCATCCAGTGCCCTAGGTCCAGGTGTTCAGCAGATCTATGATAAATTGGTCGCCTTCTTAACAGAAATGACAATTCTGACTGACAGATATGAAACTGTTAATATTCGCCAAGACGACATCATTTCTGAAGTGGCACATGTCAGAAGCGCTGTGGTGTATTGGCTAGCTGAACTGTCAAATGACCTAAAGGAATTTCAGTCTACCTTGAGTTCAGCACCTGGTCAAGCTTCTTCTAGCAGAACTCCACCTCAAGAATATACCTCTACTTCTCCAAGGGGGAGACCACCACATGGCAGGCCGCGTGGCCCTTCTAGCAGACATGCCAGACATTTTTCTTGAAAAGACAATGCTCTGTATCTTGTTGCCCATTTTGAGGCTTTCTCTCTCACACTCTTGGACTTATTAATTAAATTACATATCATTTGCATTGTTGCATCCTTATTGTTTCCTTCTTTTTGATGATGACAAAGGGGGAGAAATCAGGCCTTTGCTAGCTCGTTGAGAATGTTTGTTATTCATTGAGAATGGTTATTTGACACTTTAAAAATATTTAATAATGGTGCTAATGTTTGTTTAGCCTTGGAAAGGCTGAAATTTTTTTTCTGCAAAGACTCAAGACTCATAGTGTTGCCATCCATCAAAAAGGGGGAGATTGTTGAGTCTTGTTGAATCTTTACATGTTTTGATGATGACAACACTATAAGTCTTAGTGGTGTTCAAAAATATTTCTCTGTGAAAAATTAACAAAAATATTTTTCTGTGAAAGTGAACAAAGAATATTTTTCTGTGAAGAATAAACCTTCATTTCACTTCAGGTATTTTCAGGGACTGTCTTCGTGTTGGTTGGAACTTCATCATGTTTGTGTATAACACCTCGTGTTGTACTGTTTGCCTTCGTGTCGTTTTAGTTTTAGTACTATTTGTGTTTTCAACACGCCGTGTCGTCCTTTCGTACCTCGTGTTGTGTTAAGTTGTGTGCTGATTGACTTCGTGCTGATTCTTCTGAAGCAGCTTGAATTGTTATGATGAACTTCAAGTTGCTTCTGTATGAACCTCGTGTCGTTAGCACTTAGTTGCTCATCTCGAGTCAGTCCTCTATGTTTGCTCTTGTGTCTTCGTGTCAATTACTGTAGTTCCTCGAGTTGTTCTTCTGCTTCCACCGTTTCATCACGTGCTGTTGAAGACGTGTCTATCTCATGTCTTCGTGTCGTGTTTCCTAGACCTCGTGTCTTTGTCGCTTTGTGACCTCACCTCGTGTCGGTTTCTGTTTTCGTCTTCGTGTTGTTTTCAACTCGTGTCGCCTCGTCTTCGAGTCGTTCATTCGAGCTATTGTGTGCTCGAGTTGTTTTTCTTGTGTTTTCAAGTGTTGTTTCACTACGTGTCTTCGTGTTGTCTTTTGTATTCATGTCTTCATGTTATCTTTGTATTCGTGTCTTCGTATTGTCTTTGTATTCGTGTCTTCGTGTTTCTTTTGTATTTGTATCTCCGTGTTGCTTCCTTCTATTTTCGTCCTGGTCTCTTCTGATCGCGTGTCTTTCTATTGCTTCACTCTGTGTTATCTTCTTCTCACCCCATGCTGTCTTCATCTGACTTCGTGTCATCTTCGTTGTTGTGTTAGCTGTGTTCTTGTGTACTTCGTGTCGTTCTCGTGTTATCTCGTGCTAAACTCATCTAATGTACCTCGTGTCAGTCACAGTATAGTGCACCTCGTTTTGTTATCATATATCTCGTGCAGTTCTTTGTTCTTATGGCCAACCAACTTATCTCAGCTACATATAGCGAACCCTGAGCATTAATGTAATTAATCTGCTTGCAGGGATCCGAGGAAGATTACTCCTCAGTGTCTGGGCAGCACGTGATCCAATGCTAGAGGAACCAATCCGATAAGGACACGTGGCAAGAAGGTTCTGGATCAAGCGTGGGAGGCACACGCATTCTGAACCGGATCTGCTGCTGCTGCTGATATAAATAGAAACCTTCGTCTTCAGATGGAGTATGATCGAAAAAGAGAAAGATATAGAAGAAAGAGCAGAAAAGCAGAGAGTCCTTCGATCCAGAAAAACGAGAGAAAGAAGAGAAGAAAAAGAGAGAGCAGAAACTGAAGGAGAAAGAAGAAGAAGAAAAGAAGAGGAGAGAGAACTTTACTGAGGATCTGATCAGTCTGTTCGTGGATCAAATCCAGAACGACTATGCTCATTGAGAGCTATATATCTTGCGTTTTATTTCCAGCTTCTGTCGCTGTCATTTTCATGTTTTCTTATTTTTCCTTTTGCTACCTTGTTTAGTTTTGTTCTTCCGATTGCCCTGTTGGGGATCGGGTTTCTCCTGGTGGTACAGGAGAAGGGAGATCTGATCTCCAGGTTGCAAGTGGCAGGTTGTCACTTGAGGGTTCCCTCTGGTTTAGAGGAAGGGAGGCTTGTCCTCCGGTCCTTGGCTTGTGGCTTGCAAGTCAAGGGGTCCCTCCGGTTGGAGGAAGAGAGGTCTTAGACCTCTGGTTTGCTAGTGACGGGGAGTCACTGGTGGGTTCCCTCCTGGTCTGGAGGAAGAGAGGCTACGCCTCTGGTGGGTTGCCGGCAGTAGGTTGCTACTGGCTGGTTCACTGGTAGTGGGACTGCTACCAGTGGGGTTCCCTCTTGGTATAGAGGAAGAGAGACGTGAGTCTCTGGTTTCTAGTGACCGTGGGTTGCTAGTGGTTCCCTCCGAGTAGGAGGAAGAGGGGAGGTTGTTCCCCTGGGTAAGCTGTGTATCAGCGTTTGTTGGCAAGCTATGTTGCCCAGCTGTTAGTGAAGCCACACTCAGTTTGAGTGTGGGGTGGATGTAGGTCTGGAGGACCGAACCACCTAAAAATCCCCGTGCCGTGTGCTTGTTTTTCTCTTCTGGGCTTGGATATTCGGTAGATGCTTGTTTAGGCTGATCCTTCCCTATCCTCCAAGCAGTTCGTTCTGCGGTTAGTGTTTGACCATTGTGCTCTAATTCGGAAACTCCTGTTTGAGATCTAAACTTAATTTTTAACGGGTAAAGGTCCATTCACCCCCCTCTGGACCTATCACTATGGTCAAGATTCAATGGAAAAAATCATGGCCGACCGAAGCAACTTGGGAAATAGAAGAAGCCATGCGAAAAATATTCCCGGAACTATTCAACTGTAAGTACACTCTCCACAATCTATATATATATATATATATATATATATATATATATATTGAATTTAGGGACCAAATTCTTCTTAGTGGGGGAGGGTGTAGTGTCCCAAAATTTATATAATTTTTGGATTATTTATAGAATTTTCTAGAATTTATAAAGGCCAAAATAGATTAACAAATGAATTAATATTGGGATTATAAGGCCCAATTATGTTAAATAACTAGTCCATCTTTGATAATTGAAGCCTAATAAGTTTAAGGACCAAGCCCAATAAGTTTGGCCCATATTCTAGAGGGTTATTTAAGTAATCCACGAAATATTAGGATAAATACACTTTAAAAGGGATAATTTAGTGGATAATTAACCAAAGAGTTTGAATTAAGGAGAAGTTCTTCGCCCAGTTGATGTAACGGTCTATCGGGCGACCGCTATAGTCACGTAACGCACTAGTCCTGCTCCGTTACACTTAGCGGATTCCGGGGGATGAAGAACTTGCAAAAAGAGTGGAACTTTGGGATTCTCTTGGCTAGAGACCAACTTGGGAGAACTTATAACATTGCTAAGGACTTTTAGAGATTAGGTTTTATCTAATTAAGGACTCTGAAATCGTTCAAATCCTTGAACCTTAGCCAAAACTCTATAAATAGGACCCAGTTCTGAACTGAGCGACCTTTACTTTTGGCTCGTGAAGAATCAAGGTAAGGAGATAGAATCTCGGGTAAGTTCTTTAAAGTATTTTGTTCCTAATACTTTAGAGTAACTACCCTCAAAATTTTATATTAGGAGATCAAGTAACCAAGGAGATAAGGGCTTCTAAAGTCGCTGATTCTGTCACAGCAGCCCAGGATTCAGAGCAAAGGACCACTGAAGATCAAGGAATTAGGACGCCCAAACGAGGTAATTAGAGTTTGATTCTGTAGAACTTTTTATTCCCAATAGTATCATCTTCCTAATCCTCCAAATTTTACATCTTTAGGTCAAGAGGTTGGAGAGTTAGGGCAACATGAAGTTGCTAAAAAATCACAGGAGGAGAAGAACTAGGGCGACCCTTGAAGACTCAAATTAGAAGTTTAAAGCCCAGTTAAGAGGTAGGTTATCTCATGAACAGCAAAAACACATTGTTAGGGATAAAAGCCCTCTAGTTTATTTGGATTTCATGCATTATGCTTCATGAATTTCATGTTTTAAGATTAGTCTATAAATTCATGCACGCCTTCAACCCTAATTGAAGATAAAAAGCTATCTCTTGTTATTTCATTACTACCTATGCATCTAGATAGCCTTTTTTCTCTTTTGACATGATTATAGTAGTTAGCATGCCATGATTTAATCATAGATTTCTATAGTTTCTATTTTCTGTCAGCAGATGACCTAACGGTCTATCGTAAGACCGCCAGGGACGTGTAACGGACCTGCATTGACCGTCACACCCTCTGTGAATGACTGAAGGGTTCTGTGAAACCTGACGGACCTAATCTAGACCGTTACATTCCTGTGACGCACTCAGACTAGTCCGTCACACAACAATGCATTCTGACAGAATCAAGATCGGTCCTATTAATATATATGTATGCCTAGTTAATTAGATCTTAACCTATTTTGATGATTTTAAGTTCCAATACTTATTCATGTTAGAAATTTGTATACTTTACAGTTATTTTCAAGCATATGTTAATTTCATGACAAAGCACTATAGTTTTTGTCACGCCCCGAACAAGGCGGAAATATCGGGACGTACAGTTAGGGACACGCTGGCAAGAGAGGGAACTAAATCTAAAATGATACACAAGTACTACAAGATGGAAATACTAAATGATCATTAACAAACCACAACTGATACAAAACCTCAAGTTCAACTTAATACAACTGGAATAATCAACCACTAAAACTCAATAACAAACTGAAACTAAACGATCTCCAAACACAACTAACAATAAACACACTGCTAACACACTAGAACTGATACACTCAAGACATCACTCCTGCCCTTCCCCGTCGGTAAGCGCGTCACCTGAGAAGCCTGGAAAGGGGGAAACAACGGGGTGTGAGCTAACGCTCAGTAGGAAATAACAGACATGTATAAGTGATTAACAGTTTAATTACATTTTCAAAATGTCATGCTACAAACGATAATGCAATAAACAACGGTAATAACAAGATCTTGCAAGGTCAAGAAATATATAATTGATATTGATTATCAAGGATAACAGATACAAGAATTTACTACAGGAGATATAACAAGAGATATAACAATGAGATATAAGTAAGGAATTGGCCAACAAGCAAGTATTTTAAACATTTAACCAAGCATGATCAAGTGACAAGTAACAAGATACTTTTGTCATAGACGCCAACACTCAGGCAAGTACTTCGGTGCAATGCCCCACCATGTCATTAACATCCCATGGGCTCACTAACTTTCGGGCGCTCTCCCCAGGACCAGACCGGGCCCTTATGATGCGATGGCATTGATTTACTGGGCCCAACGTCCCATCCGTCTAGACATTCAGTCAATTTTAATGGCCAATCAATCAGATGAATTTCTGTCAAGAGTATGAGATTTAAGGACTAACATGTCCTTGGATTCAAAACAAAAACTCGATTTATACGGTCACCTCGGTGCCGTAATACAAGAACTGGACCAAACTCGGTCCACGGGGTCAAGAAGGAACGGCCGACAGTATACCGTTCAGGTGTGTAAGCAATCGATTCAACTGGAGTAAGCAAGACTAAAACAGGAACTTAACGATCAACTTAATCCTAATTACCAAGTTAGCATATCAAAGATTATCCATTATCATTTACATTAAGACAAATGCCAAGAAGTTGATTCAAGATGATAAAGCACAGAACAACTCCCACAGGAGTGAAATAGAATGCATTTAACAGAGATTTTAGTTACACCATTAACCACTAATTATGTGGGTTTCTATTTAACCTTGTATGCATTGAAAATGAAGATGATAAACGGTGTGTTTTTACACTAAGTTTGCATGTATGGACCTATGTTAATTGAAACTAAAAAGGGTATATGAATAGGTCATTAGTTCCTCAAAAATGTAGTTTTCAATGTGATTAGGTTGAATGGATTGATCCCCCGATGATCCGGATTGATCCCCGGGTCAAAGCATCCTTTAAAACGGGTTTACAAGGCATGGGTCGACCGTTTGGGTCGACCCCTGAAAAAATTCCAGGTATGGGTCGACCCCTGGGTCGACCCCTGCAGGCTGTGGGTCGACCCATTGGGTCGACCCATGCAAGGCAGCATTGCTGCTTGCAGGGTTGAAATGGGTCGACCCGTGGGTCGACCCCTGGGTTTCCAGACCCAAAAGGCTTCAAAAAAAACATGAAAAACTCCAAGAATTGGGGGTCTAAATGTATTGGGATCTTAACCATATACTCTAGGGTTATTAATATGCATCCTAGGGTTATGAAACACAATTTTAAATCACGAATTTTGATAGGAATCCAATGAAATACAACCTATTCTATGAAGAACACAAGAAAAGTCTAGCTTGCTAGCATGCTTCTAATAACACACGAAATACACTAGGCATGATCTATAAAAATTGGGGATTTTGATGTCAAAAGAAAGCTAACATGCTATTGATTACATTCATGTATGTTAATTAGAAGTTGGGCTGTTATAACCTACCTCAAATTGAAGAGGGAACTCGAAACCTAGAATAAAGAACAACTTGATAGCACCTCACTAAAACCTCGATATCTCCACGGATACCTAATAAAAATTAGGGCTTTTGCCACCAATGGAAAGAGCTCGATGAGAGGTACAATTTGATATATTCATAAGCTGATTTTGGATAAGGAAACCTACCTCAATCGAAGGAAGTAGAAAGGCCTAAGAAAAACCCACGAACTTGGACCCTCCTCCAATAATCACAAGAGATCTCTTCAGATCTGAATTCTCTGCGAACACCACAGCTACCAAATGAATTTAGACACGTAGAGCTTTCTTTTAATAGGTCATACTCCTTCTGGATCCTTCCAGGAAGGGAGAATTCGACCAAACAAGTTGCGTGTTCCAAACACCGCCGCCAACGTTGACCTAGCTCTTGTGCGCCCAATACTTACCATATGGTAATGATTTTGTGGCATTATGAGAGGAGAAATGTTCCTCTATGTAATACCTTCCATTTGCCTCTGGAATCACCCCGTTTGGTTGAGAAACAAGCTCGAATTTGATGTTCAAAGTTTGGGTGAATAGTAAATACGAATTTGGGTTAGGTGGGTTGTAAGTCAGGCTTAATCTACTGATTAAGCCTAGATAATGATTTAATTAGGCTTGCTCCAAGAAGACAAAAGTGTTAGTCGAAACATCTATTATTTAATTACTATTTTTATGAATTTTTATATGGTAGGTAAAATTCCACTTCTACTATTCCGTAATTAATTAAATATTAAGTTCGGAAGACTTAGTTCGCTAATTCAGCTTAATAAACGATTTTATTAGGCTTAATTGTAGAAGATAAAGTTGATAAACAAAATTAATTCTACAAGATGTGATTTTTGGGGATTTTTAGAAAATAGAAGAAAAATGACTTATTCTATTAATTAATTAATTAATCTAATTAATTTGGATAATTCTCATTAATTCGAATAACTTCAAATAAATTCCAAATAATTACAAATAACTTTCTAAATAAATTTCTAAAGAATTTGGGGTCTTACACCCTCCCCTACTTAAAGGAATTTGGTCCTCCAAATTCACTGCACTAAAACTGAGAGTAGAAAAAGATCACTCACCTAGAATAGATCGGGATACCGCTTTCGCATAGTCTCTTCAGACTCCCATGTAACTTCTTCGGTCCCACGCCGACTCCACTGAATCTTGACCATCGGTATCGAACGATTCCGGAGTTGCTGATGCTTCCGGTCCAGAATCTTGACAGGTCTTTCCTCATAGGTCAAATCTTCCTTCAGTTCAAAATCCACCTGCTGAATGATATGAGTGGGATCGTACACATATTTCCGTAACATAGACACATGGAAAACGTTGTGTACGCCAGACAATTGTGGTGGTAAAGCCAGTCTGTATGCCACCTCTCCCACTCTATCTAGAATCTCGAATGGACCAATGTACCTCGGACTCAGCTTGCTATGAATGCCAAATCTTCGGATCCCTCTCGTCGGAGAGACCTTTAAGAACACATGCTCGCCAACCTGAAATTCCAATGCCCTTCTCCTGTTGTCGGCATAACTCTTCTGTCTTGACTGGGCTACCTGTAACCGGTCTCGGATAACACATATGTTCTGTGATGATTCCGAAACAAGATCTGGTCCAAGCCACTGTTTCACACCTACCTCGTCCCAACACAACGGGGAACGACAACTTCTACCATATAGTGCTTCAAAAGGAGCCATCTGAATACTAGACTGATAACTGTTATTGTAGGCGAATTCAATTAATGCCAAATGCTCACTCCAATTACCACCGAAATCAATCATGCAAGCTCGCAGCATATCTTCCACTATCTGATTAGTTCTTTCAGTCTGTCCATCTGTCTGTGGATGAAAAGCAGTACTGAAATTCAGACGAGTACCCAAAGACTCTTGCAGTCCCTTCCAGAAATGTGAAGTAAATCTAGGGTCTCGATCAGATACTATATTCACTGGGATACCATGCAATCTCACCACTTCTTTATATACAAAGCAGCCAATACATCAATCGTCCACTTGGACTTAATTGGTAAGAAATGAGCCAACTTTGTCAAACGATCAACGATCACCCATATCGCATCAAATCCACCACGAGTCCTAGGTAGACCCATAATGAAATCCATGCCAATACTTTCCCACTTCCATTGGGGTATGTCGAGTGGTTTCAATTTCCCTGCTGGTCTGAAATGTTCGGCCTTAACTTGCTGACATACCAAACATCTGCTCACAAAATCTGCAACTTCTCTTTTCATATTCGGCCACCAAAAGGACCTTTTCAAATCTCGGTACATCTTAGTGCCTCTAGGATGAATGGTATATCTGGATCTATGAGCTTCCTCAAGAATTTTGTTCTTTATTGTAGCCTCATCCGGAACACAAGTTCTGCCTTTAAATAATAATCTACCATCATCGGCCAACATGAAGTCAGGTCTGCTACTCAAGCTTCCCTTGATCTCTACCAACTCGGGATCATTATCTTGCAAGGACTTGATCTCTATCAATAATTCAGGTTTAAGTTGAATATGAGCAATCACGATCCGATCATTGTCAATATTGAGATCCAGACTAGATAATTGTTCCAACAATCTCCATTCTTGTAACATGAGACTTGACAATCTAGCTACCGGCTTCCGGCTTAATGCATCTGCCACAACATTACCTTTGCCAGGATGATACGTCTTTCAAGTACTCCAACCATCTCCGCTGCCTCATGTTGAGTTCCTTTTGAGAGAATAAATACTTCAAACTCTTATGATCTGAAAACACTGTAAAGGTTTCTCCATATAAGTAATGCCTCCATATCTTCAAAGCAAACACGACTGCAGCAAGTTCCAAATCATGAACAGGATAATTATCTTCGTGCTTCCTCAACTGCCTAGAGGAATAGGCAATCATCTTCCCATGCTGCATGAGTACACAGCCTAAGCCAATACCTGAAGCATCAGTATAAACAACAAATCCTCCTTCACCAGAAGGTAAAGCCAAAACAGGTGCAGTAGTCAAACACTCCTTCAGAGTCTGAAAGCTTCGCTGACAATCATCTGACCAATCAAACTTATTTTCCTTGCGGGTTAATCTTGTAAGAGGTACCGCAATCTTAGAGAAGTCTTGAATAAATCTTCGATAATAACCTGTCAGGCCTAGAAAACTTCTAACTTCTGTCACACTGGTAGGCTGTTCCCAATTCTTCACTGCCTCAACCTTCGAAGGATCAACAAAAATACCGTTCTTGGTGATAATATGTCCGAGAAAGGACACTTCTTGTAGCCAGAACTCACACTTACTGAACTTAGCATATAGTTGATGATCTCTCAACAGTTGCAATGCCATTCTCAGATGCTCAGCATGCTCCTCCTCATTCTTAGAATAAATCAGGATGTCATCAATAAATACCACGACCCACTGATCAAGATAGGGCCGAAATGCATTGTTCATCAACTGCATGAAAGCTGCTGGAGCATTCGTTAGACCAAAAGGCATAACGACAAATTCAAAATGACCATACCTACTGCGGAAAGCTGTTTTATAAATGTCATCTTCCTTAATCCGCAACTGGTGATATCCAGATCGAAGATTGATCTTAGAGAAATATTGAGCTCCCGCTATCTGGTCAAATAACTCGTCAATCCTCGGCAAGGGATATTTGTTCTTGACAGTCTGCTGGTTTATTTGCCGATAATCAATGCACAACCTCATCGAACCATCTTTCTTCCTGACGAACAACACAGGGGCTCCCCACGGAGAAGTACTAGGACGAATAAAACCCTTCTCGAGTAATTCCATCAGTTGCTGCTTCAGTTCCCTCAGTTCCGCAGGAGACATACGATAAGGAGCCTTAGAAATAGGAGCTGTGCCAGTAATAAGATCAATACAAAAGATAACTTCCCGCTCAGGCGGAAGTCCTGGTAGTTCCTCTGGAAAGACATCAGGAAAATCTTGGACAACAGGAATGTCCTTGATCTCAATCTGCTGCTCAGGGGTTGCACAAACAAAGGCTAGAAAAGCCTCACACCCATGCCTCAAAAGCTTATCAGCTCGAAGAGCCGAGATGAGCGATACGGAGTTATGGTGCTTGACTCCCGTAAAAGATAAACCAGAATGTCCAGTAAAAGTCACTGAGCTAGAACTACAGTGAACATTGGCCTCATACTTGGCCAACCAATCTGCTCCTAGGATTACATCATAATCCTTCATATCCATGCAGACCAAATCTGCTGGAAAGTTCTGTTCACCAATCATAACCTTACTAGAAGGATAGAAATACTGGATTGTTGATCTAGTGCCAATAGGGGTTGAAATCTCTAACGGAGTATTCATCAAAACAGGTTCCACAGCTAATGACTTAGCAAATCTCCGTGAAATAAAAGAATGTGTTGCACCAGTATCAAAGAGAGCAAATGCGGGCTTATTAATTATAGTAAGGGTACCTTCGACGAGTCCGCCATCATCAGAAATCCCAGTTTCCTCTGCATGTAAAGCTTTAAGCTTGCCTTGTGGATTCTTGAAGACTAGAGGTTTTGCCGGTGTAGCTTGTTCCGATATGAGAGGACAATTGGGGATACGGTGCTCCTTGCTTCCACATCGCAAACAGGCGCCTAGCTTGCGCCAGCACTCCTCTATCTTGTGACCCGGACGATCACAATAGTTGCACACGCCCTTGAATGGAACAATAGGGCCAGGCTTCTTGTCTTCATGCCTCGGCATCTTGCCCTTCCACGATCCGGACCCGCTCCACGAACCAGGTCCACTAACAGGCCTCTTCTTAGCATACCCGGGTTTGACACTCCCGGAACCCGTAGGTAATTCTTTCTTGGTGCCTTTCCCACGGATTATCTCCGTCATCTCAAGAGTATCCTCCAGAACTTGCGCTTTCCTTACCATCTCGGAATAAGTGGAAATTTCCATCGGTGCCAATTGGTTGATATAATGAAGCTTCAAACCATTGAGAAAGCGCTTCGCCTTCATCTTCTCGGTGGAAATGAGATGTGTAGCATATCGAGAAAGCTGTGCAAATTGAGCCTCATACTCTGCCACGGACAAACCTCGCTGTTTCAAGGCCGCGAACTCTGCCGCTTTCTTCTCTTGCACTCTATCAGAAAAATACTTGCTGTTGAAGAATTCTTCGAACTCTTCCCACATAACTTGCCGATCACCGAGAGTTACCTTGATAGAATCCCACCAAGTACGTGCATCATGTTCCAATTGAAATGTGGACAAAAGGACACGCTCCTGGTTGGTGCATTGCATAACTTCAAAGATTCTCCCCATCTCATCTAGCCAGTGCTCGGCTTGGTCGGGGTCAGTCGAACCAGCGAATCTAGGCGGGTTCATTCCGCGGAAGTTCCGGTATAGATCACCGGTGCCATGCTGTGCCGCTCCTGCCTGAGCTACTTGCTGAAGGGCCTGAGTAAGGCCTTGAACCGTACGCTGCAGGTTCCTCCATTCAGCACGATCAGCTGCCATCTACACGAGAAATAGGTTACCTAGGTTCAATAAGATAGATAAAGCACGATTAAGGAACAAACTTAACCCAAGTTCTACCCATTCTTACCAGGTCAGGTCCTAGACTTTTACAAGGTTAGGGATCTAATGCACCTAGACACGACCAAAAACTCGGTACCTGGCGGAGGTAATCGGTCTGAAGACCACTCGCGCAAGTGTGCGACCTTCCCGATAGGCGTAGCCTAACGTTCGGACAACACCTTTTGATATACCGATTATTGGGATGCAATGCAAGAAAACTTAAACTTAGGAAATGTCACGCCCCGAGCGCGGAAGATACCCGGAGATGCGCGACGTGTCTATATCAATCATGTCAATCAGAGTGGTCGTGTATTCGACACAAAGACAGAGATGCGCAAAATAGCAAGATAACCCAATCCTTTATTTCATAATGGATAGACTATTACAAATCCAATACTCTGTTTAACAAAAAGGAAAAGAATACATATTTGACTCAAGAAACTATGGAAAAGACTAGACGACACTTGTAGAAGCTCTATCACTTTCACTCTTGACCATTCCCATCCGATTGACTTCCATCGTCGTCGGACTTACCTGAAAAGTAAAAAGGGACAAACGGAATGAGCGAACGCTCAGTAGGAAATTATATCTCAAGTACTAGCAAGTGGTTTAAGTAATTACATTTTCATGGATGCAATAAAGCTATGCATGCTCGCATGAAACGACAAGATAGAGAGAATGTAATATCAAAGAAATAAGATGAACTTTCATGAACAAGATACAAGTTATTCAAGATATTCAAGCAAGTACCATTATCGAGTCATGTCAAGAACTTTGGCTATCATGTATCAAGCAAGTAAATTACCCTCTTTCGGGCCACGCATTTCATTTCATGTCAAGTACGAGTCAAGTACAAGATGTGTGTGGAATGTCCAATCAAGCAAGTCAAGTACTCGGTATAATGCCAGATACCTTATCATTTTAACTCCCATGGGCACAAGTACTTTCGGGTGCTCCTCCCAGGACCAGATCGGGCCCTATATGCGCAGGCATTTATCATGTGTTTTGACATCCACTCTTGTTTATATAGCCAATATAGAATTTCAATAATCAAGCTTGTAGACACGTATGACAACTTTGATAGAATAGAGTCCAAAATATGACAAAGGACATAGAATGGCGATAATAACGGTATAATCACGATGTCGATAAAACTAGGTAGAATATGGTTCCCTTAACTTAGGTACCATGACAAATCAATATGGACATTCTTTATATAGAATTGAGGTCCACATGAACATTAGATCAAGCAAGATACCCTCATTCTTATCATAGAATTGGGGTTTACAAGAATGACACGATATGGCATGATATCATCATCCCATCGAGAATTGCTTATGATATACTCTTTGTATAATCATAAGGGCCGGTATACCATGTTTCTTTAGATTGACATGGCAAGGATCGTGTAATGGGTTTTTAGGGTACAACCAGCTCAGTCGGCCTTGAGGGAATCCAAGGCTACGAGGAGTCTTACGGAGGTCTCTATGACTAACTCGCTAGTCCAAAGGAACGGAATGTCCAATGGAGAGCTTGTATGTCAATGAGAGTTGAGTGTGATCGGTAAATCAACATGAAAACATGGGACTATACTCACGGAGTGGAGAATAGTGCCGATATATATATATTATGATGTATATAAAACCATCGGTTAGCAAATCAGATGAAAATCAGTTTATAGTAAAATAACGACTTAGGTCAAGTCGTTTCTCAAGTAATTAACGCCTAACATAGGGGCGTTAACATATTTCTATTTTACAGAATTTTCAATAATCTCATTAATTTATGAAAAACACGCCCTTGTCTGGGGCGTTTTTCAAGTAACTAACGCCTAGTATCAGGGCGTTTATATATGTTCCGTTTCGCAGAATTTCATTATTTCAATACTCTATCTAAAAAGCGCCCTGGACAGGGTCGTTTCTTCATATTTGACGACTGCTGCTGCAGGCGTCTCATGAATTACGGATTTGACAGAATATAAATAAGTTGCAGGACTTATATAAGACACGCCCTGAGAAGGGGCGTTACTGGCTTAACTCTATGTTTCAGAACATACCAGGACTCTGGATAATACGCGCCTAAGCAAGGGGCGTTACTTTTAAAGTCACGCCCTCTGATGAGGCGTTAATACGTGGAAAACGACCTTGTACAGGCCGTGAATTCAAGAAATTGCAGGACATTAGATTTGGAGACAGGATCATGCATTAATAATCAAGGTTTCATATATAACCCGTTCTTAACATGCTTAAGTCATGATCTCGTAAAATTAACGCCTGTGTACAGGACGTTTCTTAATAAATTGACGACCGCTGTTATGGTCGTTTATTTTAAAATAGCGCCCTATTCCAGGGCGTTTCTTTCAAACAATTCAGAAAACACACCGAAACCATATATATATAGACCGTATGCATGCCATGCTTATATAATATCTTTCACTAATTTTATTTGGGCTACAGTATCTTGAGAAAATCCTACCTTAAAAATAGATTTGGAGATGACCGGTGAATAACTTGAGAAGAACACCTTGGACAGGAAGAAGGAAGATTTTAGTTGATGAATATGACGGAGATGATAGCCTTCAATCAACCTGTAGGAAAAGAGAGGAAGGAATATGAAGATATGAAATCGATCTTCACAGGTATATGGTGAAGAACATACCTTGTTCTTTCACGTACGCCACCTTACAGACCTATAACAGAATCAGATGAAGAACATTAGTTCTTCATGTAATAGAAGCAGAAAAATAAAAGAATAGAGGAACCGTTTTTTTCTTCACGTACCTAGCAGCAGACGTTCGATCAAATGGGTTTTAGGGTTCGATCGAACATGTTATTTATAGGATTTTGGAAGTCCTAACAAGAGTAGTGTTTGATTGAGGGTAATATATCCTTAATAGAGTCCTTACTTTAATAGACACTTACTAGATTAGGTTAATCTTTCCTTGGATAAGCTCTGGGTTCGAACGGTTCACGAACTGAATTAACGCCTTAGGTCAGGGCGTGTATTCTTGAATTAACGCCTTACATAAGGGCGTTTCTTAAAAAGCGCCTTGAAAAAGGGCGTTTCTTGTTTTAAAACACGCCCAAGATAGAGGCGTTTCTTTTACTTACCCATTTGGTCGCGTGAGAACTGACGACCGTAGGTGTGGGCGTCCTTTCCTTATTCACGCCATTGGTAGAGGCGTTTCTTTATAAATTAACGCCTTAATAAGAGGCGTTATTTTTAATTTGTTTTATTTCGTCCAATTAACCCTATTCCTTTTATATATATTACTTCTGTAATATATATGTTTTAATTTATTTCAATTATTCATTTATTAGGGTTGCTACAGGAAACCTAGGAATGTGAAACCTAGGGCTCTGATACCAACTAAACTGTCACGTCCCGAACAAGGCGGAAATATCGGGACGTACAGTTAGGGACACGCTGGCAAGAGAGGGAACTAAATCTAAAATGATACACAAGTACTACAAGATGGAAATACTAAATGATCATTAACAAACCACAACTGATACAAAACCTCAAGTTCAACTTAATACAACTGGAATAATCAACCACTAAAACTCAATAACAAACTGAAACTAAACGATCTCCAAACACAACTAACAATAAACACACTGCTAACACACTAGAACTGATACACTCAAGACATCACTCCTGCCCTTCCCCGTCGGTAAGCGCGTCACCTGAGAAGCCTGGAAAGGGGGAAACAACGGGGTGTGAGCTAACGCTTAGTAGGAAATAACAGACATGTATAAGTGATTAACAGTTTAATTACATTTTCAAAATGTCATGCTACAAACGATAATGCAATAAATAACGGTAATAACAAGATCTTGCAAGGTCAAGAAATATACAATTGATAATGATTATCAAGGATAACAGATACAAGAATTTACTACAGGAGATATAATAAGAGATATAACAATGAGATATAAGTAAGGAATTGGCCAACAAGTAAGTATTTTAAACATTTAACCAAGCATGATCAAGTGACAAGTAACAAGATACTTTTGTCATAGACGCCAACACTCAGGCAAGTACTTCGGTGCAATGCCCCACCATGTCATTAACATCCCATGGGCTCACTAACTTTTGGGCGCTCTCCCCAGGACCAGACCGGGCCCTTATGATGCGATGGCATTGATTTACTGGGCCCAACGTCCCATCTGTCTAGACATTCAGTCAATTTTAATGGCCAATCAATCAGATGAATTTCTGTCAAGAGTATGAGATTTAAGGACTAACATGTCCTTGGATTCAAAACAAAAACTCGGTTTATACGGTCACCTCGGTGCCGTAATACAAGAACTGGACCAAACTCGATCCACGGGGTCAAGAAGGAACGGCCGACAGTATACCGTTCAGGTGTGTAAGCAATCGATTCAACTGGAGTAAGCAAGACTAAAACAGCAACTTAACGATCAACTTAATCCTAATTACCAAGTTAGCATATCAAAGATTATCCATTATCATTTACATTAAGACAAATGCCAAGAAGTTGATTCAAGATGATAAAGCACAGAACAACTCCCACAGGAGTGAAATAGAATGCATTTAACAGAGATTTTAGTTACACCATTAACCACTAATTATGTGGGTTTCTATTTAACCTTGTATGCATTGAAAATGAAGATGATAAACGGTGTGTTTTTACACTAAGTTTGCATGTATGGACCTATGTTAATTGAAACTAAAAAGGGTATATGAATAGGTCATTAGTTCCTCAAAAATGTAGTTTTCAATGTGATTAGGTTGAATGGATTGATCCCCCGATGATCCGGATTGATCCCCGGGTCAAAGCATCCTTTAAAACGGGTTTACAAGGCATGGGTCGACCCTTTGGGTCGACCCCTGGAAAAATTCCAGGTATGGGTCGACCCCTGGGTCGACCCCTGGCTTCCAGGAGCCATCCTGGCTGCATGGGTCGACCCATGGGTCGACCCCTGCAGGCTGTGGGTCGACCCATTGGGTCGACCCATGCAAGGCAGCATTGCTGCTTGCAGGGTTGAAATGGGTCGACCCGTGGGTCGACCCCTGGGTTTCCAGACCCAAAAGGCTTCAAAAAAAACATGAAAAACTCCAAGAATTGGGGGTCTAAATGTATTGGGATCTTAACCATATACTCTAGGGTTATTAATATGCATCATGGGGTTATGAAACACAATTTTAAATCACGAATTTCGATAGGAATCCAATGAAATACAACCTATTCTATGAAGAACACAAGAAAAGTCTAGCTTGCTAGCATGCTTCTAATAACACACGAAATACTCTAGGCATGATCTATAAAAATTGGGGATTTTGATGTCAAAAGAAAGCTAACATGCTATTGATTACATTCATGTATGTTAATTAGAAGTTGGGCTATTATAACCTACCTCAAATTGAAGAGGGAACTCGAAACCTAGAATAAAGAACAACTTGACAGCACCTCACTAAAACCTCGATATCTCCACGGATACCTAATGAAAATTGGGGCTTTTGCCACCAATGGAAAGAGCTCGATGAGAGGTATAATTTGATATATTCATAAGCTGATTTTGGTTAAGGAAACCTACCTCAATCGAAGGAAGTAGAAAGGCCTAAGAAAAACCCACGAACTTGGACCCTCCTCCAATAATCACAAGAGATCTCTTCAGATCTGAATTCTCTGCGAACACCACAGCTACCAAATGAATCTAGACACGTAGAGCTTTCTTTTAATAGGTCATACTCCTTCTGGATCCTTCCAGGAAGGGAGAATTGGACCAAACAAGTTGCGTGTTCCAAACACCGCCGCCAACGTTGACCTAGCTCTTGCGCACCCAATACTTACCATATGGTAATGATTTGTGGCATTATGAGAGGGGAAATGTTCCTCTATGTAATACCTTCTATTTTCCTCTGGAATCACCCCATTTGGTTGAGAAACAAGCTCGAATTTGATGTTCAAAGTTTGGGTGAATAGTAAATACGAATTTGGGTTAGGTGGGTTGTAAGTCAGGTTTAATCCACTGATTAGGCCTAGATAATGATTTAATTAGGCTTACTCCAAGAAGATAAAAGTGTTAGTCGAAGCATCTATTATTTAATTACTATTTTTATGAATTTTTATATGGTAGATAAAATTCCACTTCTACTATTCCGTAATTAATTAAATATTAAGTTCGGAAGACTTAGTTCGCTAATTCGGCTTAATAAACGATTTTATTAGGCTTAATTGTAGAAGACAAAGTTGATAAACAAAATTATTTCTACAAGATGTGATTTTTGGGGATTTTTAAAAAATAGAAGAAAAATGACTTATTCTATTAATTAATTAATTAATCTAATTAATTTGGATAATTCTCATTAATTCGAATAACTTCAAATAAATTCTAAATAATTATAAATAACTTTCTAAATAAATTTCTAAAGAATTTGGGGTCTTACAGTTTTGGTATTAAAATTTTGATTTAGAAAAGATATTGAGGAGTTTTATCATGATTTTATACCGTTACACATTCTCTCTTATTTCTAGAGTCAATTCTTTAAGTACATGGCATATATCCCGGTATATGTCCATTAGTTCACACTTTTACACTATAGGAACATATTCTTGAACATGAGGACCTCTCTATTGGATATTCCTTCCATTGGATTAGGAAATCTTTTTTCAAGGCCTCCGTAATTCTCTGCGAGCCTAGGATTCCCATTAGGACGCCGAGTTGGTTGTACCATGAAAGCCCAATTGTTAGAAACACTATCAATATTTTCTGGTTCTAGATATATAACGAATCCATATTAGACCGTCAGGCCTATCTAACGGTCCAAAATATGACCGTCAAATTTACTGAGTCCATTTTATTGTTTCTGGATTTGGACCATTATAACGGTCCATTAGTGGAGCGTTATGTTCATGTAACGGCCAATGATAGACCGTCACAGTTCTAAATTCTTTAACCCGAGGTTTGACCAAAGGGTTGACATTCTAAAGTTCTTGGATGGAGTATTGATGGTCTAGGACTTGTCATATTTTCTAAGATACTTAACTTAAATTATGAATGATAATAAATGACCGTTATGCTGCCAAATTATTTCCATGAGCATAACATCATCTTAAATCATTCTTCATCTCTCATCTCCTAAATTGAAGCGTTCATTTATTGATTTTTTTTATCATGAACTTATTGAACTTGTTACATTCTTGGCCGTATTTTTTTGCTTGAAACATGGAAATAGCTTGATTTATATTTGAAGATACGATCGAGTACTGATTGTGTTCAATGGCTCTATGCTAGTCCCCTCGGTTGATTGTCGGAAACATACTGTAAACCATGGGATATGATGCTACTGGCGTCACATTGCGCTGGGAGTACTTTCTTTATAAATAAGTAAAAATCCACGATACACGTACATGACTTTCTTGCTTATTACATGATATTCCACAGAAATTCACCAAATACTTGCTCGTAAGCAAAGGATGTTTGGGTGATGAGTATGTGACTTGCTAGTACATTCTTGTTCATGAAAGACCATGCTACATTCTTGTTACATTCTTGCTAGTTCATACTTGCTCTCATTCTATCTTAAATGATCATCTTTGTTACTTTGGTTATTCGCTTGATTTATCACATTTCGCATGATTTTACCTTATTCTTTAGAGCTAAAAGGTTAATTACTTAAATAGTGCCTTCATGTTGATGCGAAGATACCTACTGGGCAAGTGTGCTCATTACCTATTTCCAATCGTTTTAGGAGATGGAAGTGAGTCGGGATCGGATTCAGAATATTCAAATAGCGCGTCCGAGAGTGAATGAAGAATGAGTGAAGACTTAGGAGAGTCTATATTATTTAGATTGAGTTTATGTAATTTTTCGTATTTCTTGAGTCTAGTAAAATTGAAAGAAAGTTGGAAAGTTTGTTGTATCCGAATATTTGGTTATTAATGGAATAAAGTTGAAGTTTGAGTAATATTATGCAATTGCATTATTGTTATGTGTGATTGTCTTGCACTCTGATCATTCTTACTTGCAAAAGGCTTACCATGCTGGCTGTTCACGTTCCTCGAGCTAGACTTCCGCTGTAATAAAGGCTCGGGGCGTGACATCTTCGATCCCCTCTTCACAGGTGGCTTGTTTTGTTAAGAGTATCGCTTATCGCTTTACTCTGATTATTCCACCACTTGACTTTGCTTATGATAACCGTAGTGCTATCTTCTATAGCTTATTTGTTGAAGTCGAAAAGTTGGTATAGGATCTATTTAGCACCCCTCTAGATCCTCTCATACCGTCCAATAGAGTCTTTTCTTTGGATTTTATAATTTGAGTCAAATAATGTAATAAAGAGATTTTGTTATTAATAAATTATGTTTTGGTTCAAATTTGGTCTTGTTATGCTATTTTGTGTTGGCTGTGTCTGGTGTTGCTCTGATTGTAATGACTGTTCATCAATTTACTAAAGACAACAATGTTTTCTTTGAGTTTCACCTGTTTGATTGTGTTGTGAAGGATCGACAGTCAGGGTCGATTTTGCTTTAATGCGACAAGCTTAAGAATAGCCTCTACCAATTTCCACCATCCACCAGTGTCCACCGCCCTACAACTTTCATTGGGGAACACAGTTCTTGTTGCATCCCTACGGTTTTGATGATGTCTCACACTACAAATCAATCTGTCTATCTCTAGATCAATTCATGCTTCATCATTTATGACAGTGCAGTTCATGTGGCTATCAGTGCATCATTCAGCAAGTCCATACATCACTGCACATGCCTTCCATCAAGTTTGTACAGTGAGAGTGGCCTTCATTCATCTGCATAGTCCAAGCATTCTCATAAAGTATATACATTGGCATATGCACACACACACAGCATAGTCTGGACAGAAGTGGGTCGACCCCCCCTTCCAGATGGGTCGACCCCCCCAAGCTCACCAAGTCTGTACATCCATCATCTCATGCAGTGTCTCATCCCAAGTCTATACATTCGCATGTAGGCAAAGTCTGCACACTGCCAAAGTATGAACATCCACCGTCTCTTTCAGCGTCTCACACTTGCAAGTCTATACATTACCTTTAGGCATACAAGTCTATACATTGGCAGCACTGTACAAGTCTATACATTGGCAACGTGTCTGTGTGTCAAGCCATTCGTCAAGTCTATACATTCCCAGTCTTTACCTACGTTCAGAACTCCAAGTCTATACATTGGTAAAGTCTGCACATTGTGCCTTGAAGATGTTCAAGTCTATACATTGGTTTTCACTTCTAAGTCTGTACATTGGCCTCAAGCTTCACAAGTCTACACATTGTCTTCATGGCATCGCAAGTCTATACAGCCTGCATGCCTCATAACGCCAAGTCTATACATCGTGAGCTTCGGTTCTTCAAGTCTGTACATCCTTCAAGGGCCAAGTGTATACATCGTTCACAGCACACACGTTCAAAGTCTGAAGTCTGTACAGCCTTGGCATGTGCTTCGTAAAGTCTATACAACGCTCAAAGTCTGTACAGCATGCCTTGTCGTTCAAAGTACAAAGTCTATACATAGCAGTGTTCAAGCTTTCAAAAGTCTGTACATTCCCTTCTGTAATGTTCATACATCAATTGTCAAGTCTGTACAGCGTTCGCTTAAAGTCCATACAGCAGTGTCTGTACATTGGCTTGCTACTTCATGCGTTTGCTAGTCTATACAGCCACATCATGTCTATACATTCTTTTAAGCTCAAAATCTGACGCCCACCAGAAGTGGCGTCACTTCTGAAATAAACGCCTAGGAAAGAGGCATCTTTCTCCATTGTGCATACTTTGATAGACGCAGAGTCTATACATCTCCCACAGCAAGCATAACATGTCTGAACATCGGTTGCACAGCAACTAAGTATATACATTGTGTTGCATTGCATGCATTACCTAAAGTCTATACATTGCTAGTGTAACTCAAGCCTTTACATCAAAGTCTATACACTGGTTATGCTTGTGCATCACAAAGTCTGTACACTGCTGTCCCTTGTTTTCATGTCTATACATTCGATTGCTTCATGAATTACACTGAAGTCTACACATTCCCCTCTGTTATGTTAATGCAACATTCTGCAAGTCTATACACTAAGGTCGCTGAAGGGTTTCAAGTCTATACATTCGGACGTTGTATATACTTGCCTATATGCTGTTCTAAAGCCTATACACGACTTGTTAAAAGCTTGAACTGAACTAATTCGATACATTCCTTTTGTCTCTGCCTGCAGAATGTTTCAAGCTGATGATTGGACACGTCATCGAGGTGGCACCTGGCACGTGATCCGAGGTGCTCTCTGGGCGGGAACCTGAAGGACACACGCCCAACATCTGCTATATATATGGAGCATCTTCTTTCAGTAGAAGCTTGATCGTGAAAGAAAGAGCAGAAGGCATTCTTGTGAGGCTGCACGATCCAGAAAAGAGAGAGAGCAGAGAATTCCATTTCATCCAGATCTGAGAGAAATATATTTGAGAGAGAGAGAGAGCAGTGTCTGTGGTTTGAAGAATTGCTTCTTCGGAAGCTACATTGTTTCCTATTTTCAGAGAGGATTTTTGTGCTTTGATTTTCATGTTTTCATTTTTCATTTCATCTTCCTTATCGAATATTGTTACCCTCCTGTGATCGGAGGAAGGGAGGATTGATCCTCCAGTTTGCAAGTGATAGGGAGTCGCTTGTGGGTTCCCTCCTGGGTGGAGGAAGAGAGACCTCGGTCTCTAGTTTGCTAGTGACTGTTGTCACTGGTTGTATCCCTCCGGTGTGGAGGAAGAGGGGAGGCTGTTCCCCTGGTCAAGCTGTGTGGCAGCATTTTGTTCGCAGACTGAGTCTGCAGTTTCTAGCCGTGGCTAGTGGAAGCCTCACTCTAGTTGGAGTGAGGGGTGGATGTAGATTGTGGACTACAATCGAACCACCTTAAAAATTCTTGTCTCCTCTGTGGTTTGCTGTTATCGTTTGTGCTCTCCATCTGCTTGGCATTGTGTTTGACTGTGGACAGCTCGTTCAATCGCTCTTACTTCTTCTGTCATGGTTATTGACTGCGTTAGCAATACTCTTTGTGCTATTTCTGAAGGGTTGTAAACCGTTGAACTAATATTCCGCTGAACTTTTTTAAAATCGGAGTGATCTATTCATCCCCCCTTCTATATCACTCTTCGCTGCGCTAACATTTGGTATCAGAGCAGGTTTGCATCATGTGGGCAAACGGTCAGGGAAATGCTAATGGTCCTCGAAGTTTCATGCCTGAAGGTCAATCCATTAGTCGCCCTCCATACTTTGATGGTAATAACTATCTCTTTTGAAAAATAGGATGGAGGTGTTCATCAGGGCACAGAGCCACAAGCTGTGGAGGGTAATCACTACTGGGCCGTATGATCTGCCACCGAACGAGGACGCGTGGACAGATGAGCATGTCAAGCTATCCTCACTCAACTGGATGGCGCTGAACATCATCCGGTGTGTTGTTCACCCAGATGAATACGCCCGCATATCTGCCTACAAGACTGCCAAGCGAATGTGGGACGAGCTGCAACTAATCTACGAAGGTACAGCTCAAGTGAGAGCCTCGAAGGTAAATCTCTACACCTCTGAATATGAATTGTTTAAGATGAAACCAGAGGAGAACATCACTGAAATGTATGCCAGATTGTCTTTGATCACGAATACTCTTAAGGAGCTAGGGAAAGAGATGGCTGAAGCAGATATAGTCAGGAAGATTCTTAGATCTCTATCCCCAGCATGGCACACTAAGGCCATCGTGATAGAGGAGTCAAAGGATCTGATGACTTTGACAGTAAATGAACTCATAGGATCCCTCATGACCTATGAGATGAATTTCAAAGGAGGTGGTGAAGGAAGTGACAGGAAGGGTAAGAATGTAGCTCTCTAGGCATCCCGCAACAAGAGTAGCAGTAGCAGCAGCAGCAGCAGTAGCGGTGAGTCCGATGGTTTTTCCGATCTCGACCAGAAGGAGCAGGCAATGCTCACTCGACAGTTCAGTAATTTTTTAAGGAAAAGACCTTTAGGAGGAAGAAGCCATACTCCTTTAGTAAGAATGTTGAATCTAGCAATCATAAGGACAGAAATATTAAGGGACTGACTTATTTTCATTGTAACAAACAGGGACACATGAAAGGGGAATGCCCAGATCTCCAGAAGAAGGGTCCCTACTTTCAGAAGAAGGGCTCAATGGTGCAGAAAAAGAAGAAGCCACAGGCAATGGTCTGCACGTGGAGCGATGAGGAAGAAGATCCGGAAAGCACTTCCTCAGAGGAGTATGAAGAAGGAATTTGCCTAATGGCAAATAGCGAAGAGGAGGTAACAAATGTTTTTGAAAATTTTTCTATTGATGACTGGGAAGATGCCTATGCTGAATTATTAGATAAGTTCAATACACTTAGTAAAGAGCATAGGGTTCTGAAAAGAAAATTCAATACCACTATTGAAGAACAAACCCAAATCTGTGTAGAAAATCAGAAACTAAAAGAAGAATTGGAAGAAGTAACTTCCCTAAGAAAAGAAAATGAAAAGCTCAAGGGAGAAAACCAGGACAGTCAAAACCAGCTCAATGAACTCAAAATCAAAATTGAAGAAAGCCTGAATGAAAGTAGAGTGAATTCAGAAAAATATGAAGCTGTTAAGAAAGTCAATGCTGAACTTCTAAAAATTCTGAGTCTCTTCAAAAAGAGCTGGAAGACAAACAGAAAGTTTTGAAAAATTTGTCCAAGGAAAAACTAGTCTGGATGCTATACTAGGGACTAGGGTTAACTTCAATAAGGAGGGTCTAGGCTATGACCCAACTAACAAGAGACCCTTACAATTCAAAACCATCACCTTCTGCCAGAGAAGGGAAAAGAGAAGCTGGACACACCATCCAGCTCAAACAGCAGTCAAGGAACTCAATGTCAGAAAGAAACTTTAAAAAATAGTGCTGGTCAACCATTTAAAATGGGAATGAATTTTGTGAAGAACTTCACTAAGCCCACTCATCAGAACAAAAATGGTAGATGGACCAAGCAAGTGGATCAGAAGAAAAGCTAGAATTACTACAATCAGATGGGTCCAAACAGGACCTACTGGAGAAATAACTATCATCTTCAAAAATCTGTTAATCAACAAGCTTACAGGAGATATCCTAGGAATGGAAGACTAATGAATGGAATAGAACTTATTTCTCCAGACCAGCTGGACAGAACCCCGGCTATAATTTCAATAAACCAGAAGTAAAGGTGCCAGAGAAAACCATGTTGAAGCAAATCTGGATTCCTAAACATTTGATCAGAGATTTGAACAATGTCTTTGGACCCAACTCATCTTGGGTTCCAAATCACTTTGCTTGATGTTATTTGTGTAGGTCGGCCTGGCAGCTGAAGACAACAAGTGGTACCTCGACAGTGGCTGCTCCAGGCACATGACAGGAGACCGATCCAAGTTCAGCAAGATAGAATGAAGGTAGGGGGTCTGGTCAAGTTTGGAGGAAAGAACAGAGGTAAGATAATTGGAGTTGGCACAGTAGGTAAGTCTTCCACAAACTCCATTGAAAAAGTCTACTTGTGGAAGGTCTTCAACACAACCTGATTAGCATTAGTCAGTTATGTGACAAGGGTCACAGGGTTGTGTTTGATGATAATTCATGCAAAATCTTTGAAATAAATTCTGATGTGGTTAAATTTGTAGCCAACATGATTAATAATGTCTACATGATAGACTTAGATGCAGAATCTGAATCTAATCTTTGTTTATCTGCTAATTCTGAAAATGATGCTTTTGAATGGCATAGACGTCTAGGCCATGCTAGCTTTTCTACTTTAAATAAATTGGTCAAGCATGATTTAGTTAGAGGCATGCCTAGAATTAAATTCAATTCTATTTCAAAATCATGTGATGCCTGTGCTCTAGGCAAACAGACCAGGAATTCTTCAAGCTAAGATCTGAGCCATTGTCACTAGACCAATGGAACTTCTCCATATGGACCTCTTTGGTCCTACTAGAACTCAGAGTCTTAATGGGAATAGGTTTGGCTATGTGATTATTGATGACCATTCTAGATTTTCATGGATCTTTTTCTTAGCTAATAAAAGTGATGCTTTTCAAAAGTTTAATCAGTTTTTCAATAAGGTCAAACAAGAAGGAAAACATAAAATTTGCTCTATTCAATCTGACCATGGAGGTGAGTTTGAAAACTCCATGTTTTCTGACCTTTGTGAAAGAGAGGGACTAACACACAGGTTTTCTTCTCCCAGGACACCTGAACAGAATGGAATTGTGGAGAGAAGAATAGAACTATTGTGGAGATGGCCCGAACCATGCTGATTGAAAGTCAATTACCAAGGAGGTTTTGGGCAGAGGCGGCCAATACAGCAACTTACATAATCAACAGGGCCATGGTAAGACCTATTCACAAGAAAACACCCTATGAGCTACTAAAAGGTAAGAAACCAAACTTGTTTCATTTCAGAATTTTTGGAGCTAAATGCTTTATTCATAACAATGACAAGAAAGATTTAGATAAGTTTGAAGCTAAAAGCTCCCCTGGAATATTTTTAGGATACTCTGAAGTGTCAAGGGCATATAGGGTCTTTAACATAACAGACCAGAAAGTTGAAGAGTCTCCACACATCCTTTTTAGTGATAAGAAAGGTGTTTCTAACATTGAAAATTTTGACAGGGATTCCAAGCATGATGGGGAATTCCTAGAAGACCAAGAAGAAGAAAAGACTCAGCCGAGTGGAACATCAAATCCTCCCAACCAGGAAGAGTTAAGAGAAACAGGTGAGTCTTCAATAAATGTCAGATTTCTTAAAGATCATCCGATAGATAATGTCATAGGCAATCCTGAAGATCCTCTTCGGACTAGGTCTCATTTTAGGAGTGTGAATAATGAAGACCTAATTGCTTTAGTCTCACAAATTGAACCCAAATCTGTAGAAGAGGCCTTGGCTGATCAAGCTTGGGTCAATGTTATGTGTGAGGAATTAGGCCAGTTCGAAAGAAATAATGTCTAGGAGCTTGTTCCAAGACCAGATAATGTTAATATCATAGGAACTAAGTGGGTGTTCAAAAATAAAATGAATGAAGATGGAATCATATCTAGGAATAAGGCCAGACTAGTAGCCAAGGGCTACTGTCAGGAATTTGGTGTGGATTTCAATGAATCCTATGCACCTGTTGCTAGGATGGAAGCAATAAGAATGTTGCTTGCTTTTGCATGTTCAAAGAATATAAAACTCCAACAAATGGATGTTAAAAGTGCCTTTTTAAATGGAGTCATTAAGGAAGAGGTTTTTGTTGAACAACCCCCGGATTTCAATTCTCTCCTCAACCTAACCAAGTTTTCAGGTTAAACAAAGCCCTGTATGGTCTAAAGTAGGCTCCTCGAGCTTGGTATGAAAGATTGACTGAATTTCTGATCAGCAAGGGCTACAAAAGAGGTAAAGTTGATCAAACCTTATTTACCAAGGGTAAAAATAAAGATCTCATCATAGTTCAGGTATATGTAGATGACATTGTGTTTGGATCAACTAAGTATGAACTATGTGATGAATTCTCTAAAATGATGTCTGCTGAATTTGAGATGAGTTTGGTCAGTGAACTAAAGTATTTTCTTGGCTTGCAGGTACAACAGTCAGAGGATGGATGCTTCATCAACCAGACCAAATACACAATGGAACTATTCAAGAGGTTTGGTATGGAAAACCTGAAGCACATTACAACACCCATGGGTACCAATACCTCACTGGATGCAGATGAGACAGGTAAAGAAGTAAATGCCAAGCTCTATCGAGGTATGATTGGATCTCTTCTTTACTTGACAGCTTCTAGACCTGATATACAGTTCAGTGTAGGAATGTGTGCAAGGTATCAGTCTAGACCCACTGAATTACACTTAGCTGCAGTGAAAAGAATTTTCAGATATTTGTCAGCTACTCATTCTCTTGGTTTATGGTTTCCTGCATCACACACACTTAACTTAGTTGCATACACAGATGCTGATTATGCAGGATGTAAAGTAGACAGGAAAAGCACTAGTGGTCACTGTGAATTTTTGGGTGGGTGTTTAGTGTCTTGGGGTTCCAAGAAACAACATTCTGTGGCCCTTTCCACTGCAGAAGCTGAATATGTGGCTGCAGGGAGTTGTGGTACACAAGTCATTTGGATTAAACACCAGCTTCAGGACTACCAAGTAGACCTGGGGTGCACACCTATCTATTGTGATAATACCAGTGCCATCAATCTTGCCAAGAATCTGTTTTGCATTCACGCACCAAACACATAGAGATAAGGCATCATTTCATAAGAGATGAGGTTTCTAAGAACAATTTTGAACTGATTCATGTAGGCATTGATAATCAGATTGCAGACATCTTCACTAAACCTTTGGATAATGAAAAATTCACTACACTGAGAAGAGAATTAGGCTTATATAAATTGTCTTAAATGTGAAGTCTGTTCTTTTTGTGAGGGGATTTTGTATGTCTGATGGTTAGCTTTTCGTAATGCTATGTTTGAGGGGGAGCTGTTTGAGCTATGAAAGGGAGAGTTATTTGACAGATTCAAAAAGATTGACCAGATGTGTGTCATTGCTGGTTTTCATGACTGATCTAGTATGGTTCTCTCAGACAGTAGAATCTCACTCATATCTTAAGTCTATAAGTCTGTGATACTAAAATCCAGCAAGAATCTTTCCTCTGGTAGTCTTTCAGAGATCTGGATTAATTGTATAAAGTATATCTTCCTACATTGTCAATGATTCTGGTTCAGGCCAAAACCTGTATGTCTTGATATCTGACCAATACAACTTGAAATCTAGACCTAAAGATTCACTTCAAGAAATAGTCCTTCTGGTATTATTTTCAATCATTCCATCTCCTCAACACAAGGGCTTAACTGAATAACAATGTCCTGTTTTGGTCACTGAGAAACTGGGAGCTTCATCAATGAAATGAAATTTTCTCCTATGTCATGAGGTGTCAAATGCTTAAAATGAATGAAAAGACATGACAGAGTAATGGTGGCTAGCTGGTGAGTAACTGGGGACTCTGGCCTCTAATCAAGGTGTTTCCTCATGTCAAAAGCCACAGTTACTAACTCTGTTCCTTTAAAAAAAAGGAGGTAATGAGGTACTCACACTGAGTAACTGGGGATTCAGGCCTCTAATCAAGGTGTCTCCCTAATGTCAAAAGAGTGAATTACCAACTTACTCATTGGTCTTCTTGAAAATCATCTCAAACATCCCTTGTAGTTATGCAACTAATGGATTGCTTGTCCTCAATACCTTGAGAACACCTTCTCTGACTTTGTCTCTTGTTGTCTTCTGGGATAGTTGCCTGTTCAGCTAAATCATGCCATACTTGTTAACTCCTGCTCTAAATCATACACTATGTATGCTGATAAACTTTTCTATCATTCTATTTCTCTATTGTTTACTAGAGTTCAAGAATCTTCACTTGAGTTTAGCACCTCACTTATTCTCTTAAGATTTGCTCGTGCCTTTCTAAACTAAGATGTTAACTGTACTTCCTCCTCATGTCTCCAGAACTTTCATATATTCTGCATTTCCATTTGCTGATGTCAAAGGGGGAGAGAAGTTTTGCAATATCTATAAGTCATGAATTGCCATGAGTTTAGGGGGAGTTTTGTTCATGAGCTATGGGGGAGAATTCATGTCATGGAAATATCTGAGAGTGAGTTGTGGGGAGTGGTTTTGGAGAAAGAAGTGTTTCAGCAGCAGTGTTTAATTTGTCTGCATGAGCTTGCCTTGAATTTGCTTTGATTGTTAAAGTTGCAGTTGATTTCCTTTAAGCCTTGATATTGCTTGATTCATAGTGTTGCCATCATCAAAAAGGGGGAGATTGTTGCATCCCTACGGTTTTGATGATGTCTCACACTATAAATCAATCTGTCTATCTCTAGATCAATTCATGCTTTATCATTTAGGACATTGCAGTTCATGTGGCTATCAGTGCATCATTCAGCAAGTCCATACATCACTGCACATGCCTTCCATCAAGTCTGTACAATAAGAGTGGCCTTCATTCATGTGCATAGTCCAAACATTCTCATAAAGTATATACATTGTCATCTGCACACAAACACAGCATAGTCTGGACAGAAGTGGGTCGACCCCCCCTTCCAGATGGGTCGACCCCCCCAAGCTCACCAAGTCTGTACATCCATCGTCTCATGTAGTGTCTCATCCCAAGTCTATACATTCACATGTAGGCAAAGTCTGCACACTGCCAAAGTCTGAACATCCACCGTCTCTTTCAGCGTCTCACACTTGCAAGTCTATACATTGCCTTTCGGCATACAAGTCTATACATTGGCAGCACTGTGCAAGTCTATACATTGGCAGCGTGTCTGTGTTTCAAGCCATTCGTCAAGTCTATACATTCCCAGTCTTTACCTACATTCAGAACTCCAAGTCTATACATTGGTAAAGTCTGCACATTATGCCTTGAAGATGTTCAAGTCTATACATTGGTTTTCACTTCTAAGTCTGTACATTGGCCTCAAGCTTCACAAGTCTACACATTGTCTTCATGGCATCGCAAGTCTATACAGCCTGCATGCCTCATAACGCCAAGTCTATACATCCTGGGCTTCAGTTCTTCAAGTCTGTACATCCTTCAAGGGCCAAGTGTATACATCGTTCACAACACACATGTTCAAAGTCTGAAGTCTGTACAGCCTTGGCATGTGCTTCGTAAAGTCTATACAACGCTCAAAGTCTGTACAGCATGCCTTGTTGTTCAAAGTACAAAGTCTATACATAGCAGTGTTCAAGCTTTCAAAAGTCTGTACATTCCCTTCTGTAATGTTCATACATCAATTGTCAAGTCTGTACAGCGTTCGCTTAAAGTCCATACAGCAGTGTCTGTACATTGGCTTGCTACTTCATGCGTTTGCTAGTCTATACAGCCACATCATGTCTATACATTCTTTTAAGCTCAAAATCTGACGCCCACCAGAAGTGGCGTCACTTATGAAATAAACGCCTAGGAAAGATGCGTCTTTCTCCATTGTGCATACTTTGATAGACGCAGAGTCTATACATCTCCCATAGCAAGCATAACATGTCTGAACATCGGTTGCACAGCAACTAAGTATATACATTGTGTTGCATTGCATGCATTACCTAAAGTCTATACATTGCTAGTGTAACTCAAGCCTTTACATCAAAATCTATACACTGGTTATGCTTGTGCATCACAAAGTCTGTACACTGCTGTCCCTTGTTTTCATGTCTATACATTCGATTGCTTCATGAATTACACTGAAGTCTACACATTCCCCTCTGTTATGTTAATGCAACATTCTGCAAGTCTATACACTAAGGTCGCTGAAGGGTTTCAAGTCTATACATTCGGACGTTGTATATACTTGCCTATATGCTGTTCTAAAGCCTATACACGACTTGTTAAAAGCTTGAACTGAACTAATTCGATACATTCCTTTTGTCTCTGCCTACAGAATGTTTCAAGCTGATGATTGGACACGTCATCCGAGGTGGTACCTGGCACGTGATCCGAGGTGCTCTCTGGGCGGGAACCTGAAGGACACACGCCCAACATCTGCTATATATATGGAGCATCTTCTTTCAGTAGAAGCTTGATCGTGAAAGAAAGAGCAGAAGGCATTCTTGTGAGGCTGCACGATCCAGAAAAGAGAGAGAGCAGAGAATTCCATTTCATCCAGATCTGAGAGAAATATATTTGAGAGAGAGAGAGAGTGTCTGTGGTTTGAAGAATTGCTTCTTCAGAAGCTACATTGTTTCTATTTTTCAGAGAGGATTTTTGTGCTTTGATTTTCGTGTTTTCGTTTTTCATTTCATCTTCCTTATCGAATATTGTTACCCTCCTGTGATCGGAGGAAGGGAGGATTGATCCTCCAGTTTGCAAGTGACAGGGAGTCGCTTGTGGGTTCCCTCCTGGGTGGAGGAAGAGAGACCTCGGTCTCTAGTTTGCTAGTGACTGTTGTCACTGTTGTATCCCTCCGGTGTGGAGGAAGAGGGGAGGCTGTTCCCCTGGTCAAGCTGTGTGGCAGCATTTTGTTCGCAGACTGAGTCTGCAGTTTCTAGCCGTGGCTAGTGGAAGCCTCACTCTAGTTGGAGTGAGGGGTGGATGTAGATTGTGGACTACAATCGAACCACCTTAAAAATTCTTGTCTCCTCTGTGGTTTGCTGTTATCGTTTGTGCTCTCCATCTGCTTGGCATTGTGTTTGATTGTGGACAGCTCGTTCAATCGCTCTTACTTCTTCTGTCTTGGTTATTGACTGCGTTAGCAATACTCTTTGTGCTGTTTCTGAAGGGTTGTAAACCGTTGATCTAATATTCCGCTGAAGTTTTTTAAAATAGGGAGTGATCTATTCATCCCCCCCTTCTATATCACTCTTCGCTGCGCTAACAGTTCTCACTCCTCACGGCATGCACACCTCGGTCACTCTGCCTTGCAGACAGTTTCCCACATCTTGTCTACATTTTGGTCTTCCTACCTTTCAGAGTCTTCCTTCTACTGTTTGTTCTGCCTGCATGCAAGCTAAGAGTCATAAACTCCCATTTAGGACATCATCTTTTGTGTCTTGTGCACCTCTTGAGTTAATATTTTTTAATGTTTGGGGCCCCGCCCCTATTGTCTCTCATTTTGGCTTCTGGTACCTTGTTACATTTGTTAATGCATCTAGTCCATATACGTGGCTATTTCTCATGCGAAACATGTCAGATCTTCTTGACATTTTTTGTCGATTGCAATGCCAAGTTGAGCACTTTTTCAATGCAAAATTTTGCATGCTTCATTCTGATCGAGGTGGGGAATATCAAGCTCTTCATTGGCACCTTGACTCTACAAGCATTATTCATCGAGTTTCCTATACACACACTCCCCAGCAAAATGGAGTTGTGGAACATAAACATTAGCATATTGTTGAAATTGCCTTTGCCCTCCTTAATCATGCCTCTATGCCTCATGAGTACTGGGATGATGCCATGTCTAATGCCATGTTTCTCATTAACAGGCTCCCCATGCCACTCCTTCATAATGATTCTTCGCTCCATAAGCTATTTGGTCTTACACCTTACTACACCTTTTTGCATGTGTTTGGGTATGCCTACTACCCATGGTTATGTACTTATTCTTGTCATAAACTTGAACCCCACTCTGTGCACAACGTTTTATTGGGTTATAGTACTCAACACCATGGGTACCATTGCGTGCATGTACCTTCCTATCGTATGTATGTTTCACGTCATGTTATCATCGATGAGGGGGACTTCCTATTCGCCCATTTGGTCCTTGTAGGTCATGGTGCTCAGACAGTGGCTTCTACGGGTCCTCTACCAGGCACTGACATACTTGGCCTCAGTCCCATCACCACCATGCCTAGGGCCCCAGCCGTCACCACATATGACTCACCTCTTGCCTTGTAAGACCCGGTAGTTAACGGATTCTTATCGGTATCGAAATATAAAACAATTCATGAGTTTAGGCTATTTTACTTGGCTTAATGGGCCTAGTTTAGTGGGCTTAGCCATTTATACAAGTTTTTAGAAGCTAGATAGGGCATATATGCAATTTTACTCCTTTTGATGCCTTATGGCAATTAAAGGTTTTATAACAAAAAAATGAAATAACAAATGCTCATTTGTTTGAACCCACGTAGGGAGGCTCTCTCCTCTCTCCCCACGTCTCTCTCCCCCCTCTCTTGCTCTCTCGATGGTGTGATCACCTCGGGGCTTTGTAGGTTTGGCAGGAGGTGGCCTTGGCGAGCCCAAGGCGTTGGTGGAGCGGAGGTGTCGTCGTGGAGGCGACCTTTGGAGCGTGGAGGTGGAGAATCCCTCGTGTAGGGAGTGGCTTCCTCACGAAGAATGGTGAGGAACGGCGTAGTTTTGCGTATACAAGTAGGGGGACGGCTTTCTCCTCTCCTTAGGATTGTTATCCATTCCAATCGCATGCTATTTATATGCTAATATGCTTAGTTTGAATGAAAATCATGAACATAGTCAATTATGTTTTAATCCACTCATGCCCATTATTTTATGTTTTTGGATGGATGAATGTGTTGAATTGAGCATGTATGGGCAGGTTCTAGCTTTAGAAATTGTATTCCCATCGATTTGAATCGATTGGGAGGGGTTCCCATTGAGTTACTCCCGTTTTGGGTCGTCTGGGAGCATAGCGGTCCTTTCAGAGACCATTTTTAGTAGGGTATAGGTGGTGGAAGTATAGCGGTCCAGGACTAACCGCTACTGTCATAAAACGGTCATCTATCTAACCGCCTATGAGCAGTAACGGTCTAGCCCAGACCGCCACACTCCCTTTTAATTGTTGAGGCATTGAGAGCTTAGCGGCCCAGACTGGACCGCTAATGTCACGGGACGATCAGTCGCGTGACCGCCACATGACCGAAGCAGCCCAGTCCAGTCCGCCATTCTCTTCTAGTCGGTAAATAGCGTCGGTAGGTTAGCGGCACTAGGCTGACCGCTATTGTCAATAAAACGGCCAGTCGCCCGACCGTCTATTGATCGTTGCGGCCCAACCTAGACCACCATGTCCCTTTAGCTTATAAATTCAATCATGCTTATTTAATTATGCATTTAATGTTGCATATTCACCATGTTTAAACATTTTTATAAACTGTGGCATATTTTTATATCCCAGTAGAGCTATTTTCTTTTTTCTTGTGATTGAGCCACTAGATGTAGCCCAACGACCTTTAGTGTTGGCCCACCTGGGAGAGGTGGCGAGACAGTCCCGATATATGATTTTTAGGCTAGTTTCTGTGGGCCCCCTTGCTTGTCAGTAGCATCCTACTGGGGGGAAAAACTAGCTAGAGGCCTGGCTCAAGGCATTGAGCTGGTGTGTGCACACGTGGTTAGGGGCTTGGACTGACGCCGACGGGCGTGACCCTGACTATTCACTCGTTACTGTTGTTCCTTGTACTACTACGGTGTCCCTGTTACCGTGACTAGACACGAGTGTGGACACCCGAGATGCAGTATAAGTCGTCAGTGGATGCATCTGGTCTTTTTTCTAGTGGGCACTCTTTCTTCTTATCACTTGGAATCTTGAAATTAAATTCTATTGGTAGATGTAGGATTCTCGTGCTTATTTATTCGTTTTAGTTAGCATGAGCTAAATGGCATTTATAGTAAGCTATCTTTAATTGTTCATATTCTTATGCAGCATTCTTTAATTGTTACTATTCCATGCCATTGTGTTATTAACTGCTTTGTTGCGACCTTAGCTGTGAGGTAGGGATCCACGTGACCCCTATTGAGTCAATGAAATGAGACTCACCCTGAATTTTCAGGTGAGGTGCAACAGTAGCAGTCCACTGGTTGTTCTCGTGCTTTTGGCGGGCAGTCTTAGGTGCCAACAGTGGTCTCCCTTGCTATTTTGACCGGGGTATGCCCCGTGTAGTTGTCTTTTTTTGACTCTTGTTGAGTGTTTGGACTTGTAATGGATGGATCTGGACTATTATATGAATATATCACTCTGATATTGTAAATTACTTCCGTTTAAAGTTATTATTTTAAAACGCGCTTGTAATTCCAGTTCATTATGCACCTCCTCAAACAATTCTCCCAACCCTTACGGGGCCTCATCAGCCTCTTGGGTGGCGTCTCCGAGTTCTTGGTATCAGTTTACCGATACCCGGATCTCCGGGTCGTTACAGTTATTATCAGAGCAGTGATTGGGGTGTTGTATAAGGAATTGAAATTGCAATAGTCCAGAACAAGTCCAGATGTACCACAATTGCTGGCTTAGAATGTTTTCTTGTGATTACTTATTGTTCTTTTGTTCTGTATTTTCTTTTAACTTTAGAATTAATGGCGCCTACACGGAGAGTTCAAGTGCAAGCCAATGTGCCCTGAGATGTTCCAGGAGAAGAAAGTGGTTCTTCTATTTCTCCAACTAATGTTCAAGGGCAAGGCCGTGCTGATCTTAAGGCTAGTGAAGTTTTATTTCCTCAAGGTGGTCGTGGTCGAGTTTTAAAGGAATTTCTCTTATTCCACCCACCAACATATGAAGGACAATCTGATCCAGATGCAGCTAGGGTTTGGTTGGATTCTGCTGAGCGGGTATTCCGTTCAATGGAATGCGCCAAGGATGAAAAAGTGATGCTTGCTACATTTCAGTTGAAAGGGGCGGCACTTGCGTGGTAGACCACGGAGTGGGAGGTGACTCTCAAGTCTCGTTCTCTTCAACTGATCTCATAAAAGGAGTTCGTGACTTCATTTGAGCGTACATGTAGTCCAGCCTATCTTAGAATGCACAAAATGTACCAATTTATGGAGTTAACTCAAGGTGTTATGTCAGTGCTGCAATATCACAATAAATTCATGGAATTGGGTCGATATGCTCCTCATATTCTAGATGATGAAGGTCTGAAGACCGAGCAATTTTTGCATAGTTTGAAGCCAAAGCTGAGGCAACCTCTTATTGCAACCAAAGTGGCAGAGTTAGATGTGGCTTATCAAGCAGCAGCAACTTTAGAACTTGATATGGCAAGAACTCAAGGGTGGACCAAGGTCGAGCTAGTACAGTAGAGTGTACAACGTCAGAATGCTAGCGGTCAATCGAATGTGACAGGGGTACCATCTTATGTTCCTTCTTCCAGTGGTACTTCCTCTATGAAATCTAAATTTAGACGGATGTTCAGGAAATCAAAGAAGCGGTATGACCGACAAGCTTCATCCGATAGTGTACAGCAATCAGCACCTTCTTATTTTCAGCCATAGGGATCGGTTGGGAGTCAGCCGAGAGCATGTCTGAGGTGTGGTGAAAGCCATTTGGGTAGACCGTGTTCGATGCCAGTGGTGTGTTTTTGGTGTGATCAGGTGGGACACGTGGTTTGTGATTGTCCGTTGAGGCCTAAGAAGACTATTTAGTTTCCACAGCCACATCAGTTCCGACCTCCACCACCACCACCACAATCACAGCAGTTCTCTCAAGCATCAGCGGCATCACAACAATCTACTGTAGGCAGCGGAAAGAAACCTAAGGGAAGAGTCATGCATATGACTCGTTCTGAAGTAGTTGCATCTCATCTTGTTGAAGGTACAATTATGATTTATGGTCATGCTGCACGTGTTTTATTTAACTCAGGTGCTTCTCATTCATTTATTTCTAAAGATTTTGTTACCTGTATTAAGGAGCTGACATCTGAGATGTCTTGTGAGTTAGTTGTTGAATTGCCTTCTGGGGAGATCATGTATACTCCTTTATGTCTTGATAAGACTCCTCTAGCGATTGGGAATCTGCAGATGCTAGCTAGGTTACATGCTTTGCAGCTGGTAGATTAAGATGTTATTCTGGGCATGGATTGGTTAGAAGCTTATGGAGCAGTGGTTGACTGTAGAACCAAAAGGATTTATTTTCAGCCATCTGGGAAAGCAGAATTTTATTTCCAAGGTATTCGGTCGCATACTTCTCGCTTACTTATTTATGCTATTCAAGCATGTAGATTACTTAATGCTGGTTGTCACGGATTCTTTGCTTCCGTGGTTGCTGTTGAGACACCACAGCAGGAGATAAGTGATATTCTTGTGGTTTGTGAATTTCCTGATGTCTTTCTTGATGAGTTGCCAGGCTTACCTCCACAGCGATAGGTTGAGATTGTGATTGAACTAATTCCAGGTATGGCACCTTTATCAAAGGCACCTTACCATAAGGCTCCTGCAGAATTGAAAGAATTGAGAGCACAATTGTTAGAGTTGCTGGAAAAAGGCTATATCCATCCTAGCTTTTCTCCATGGGGTGCTTCTATGTTATTTGTAAAGAAGAAAGATGGAAGCCTGAGGCTATGTATTGATTATCGATAATTAAATCAGGTGACTGTTAAGAATAAGTATCCCCTGCCCAGGATTGATGATTTATTTTATCAACTTTAGTCGGCTAGTGTCTTTTCATGGATTGATCTTCGATCTGGTTATTACCAATTGAGGATTAGGGAATCTGATGTGGAGAAGACTACTTTTAGCACGAGATATGGTCATTATGAATTTTTAGTTATGCTGTTTGGGCTAACTAATGCTCCGGCAGTATTTATGGACTTGATGCACAGGGTGTTTCATCCATATTTGGACCAATTTGTAGTGATCTTTATGGATGACATCTTGGTCTATTCTGCTTCCGAGGAAGAGCATGTTCAACATTTGAGCGTTGTGTTGCAGACGCTGCGAGATCATGAGCTTTATGCCAAATTCAGCAAAAGTGAGTTTTGGCTACGGGAAGTTCATTTTCTGGGCCATGTAATTTCTGGTGATGAGATTGCAATTGACCCAGTTAAGATTGTAGCTATTCTTTAATGGCAAAGCCCAAAGACTGTGATAGAGATTAGAAGCTTTTTGGGTCTTGTTGGTTATTATAGAAGATTCATTCAAGATTTTGCACCGATTGCCACGTCAATGACTCATTTGACTCGCAAAGATGTGCCATTTGTGTGGTCGGATAAATGTGAACAGAGCTTCAATGAATTGAAAAGGCTACTCACGACTTCTCCAGTGCTTGTCTTACCTTCTAGCTCGGGTGGATTCGAGGTATGTACGGATGCTTCTCGAGTAGGGTTGGGTGCAGTGCTTATGCAGCATGGCAAGGTTGTGGCCTAAGCGTCCCGACAATTAAAGCAACAAGAGGAAAATTATCCTACTCATGATTTGGAGCTGGCTGCGGTGATTTTTGCATTAAAAATCTGGAGACACTACCTGTATGGTGAGACATTTGAGATCTTCATATATCATCAAAGCTTGAAATATGTGTTTTCTCAAAAAGATTTGAATCTTCATCAGCGTAGGTGCATGGAGTATATGAAAGACTATGATTTTACTCAGCCATATCAACCTGGCAAGATGAATGTGGTGGCCGATGCACTAAGCAGAAAAGTGCAGATCAGTCATTTATTGATGCAAGAATGAAAGTTATGGGAACAATTTCCTTGTGAGACTTTCAGATTGAAAATTCCCCGTGATCCAATGGTAGCTGTTTTTGCTAGTCAAGTGATGACTCCAGCTATTTATCAGTAGATTAAGGAGGCACAACATGTAGATTCTGAGTTGTCTCACATTGTGTTAATGCCATATGTGGAGTTCTGTGATGATTCAATAGTCAGACTTTGTCACGCCCCGAGCCTTTAATTACAGCGGAAGACTCGCTCGGGGAGCGTAAACAGCCGGCATGGTAAGCCTCTTGCACGCAAGAATCAATCAGAGCGCGAGACAATCACACAAGTAAATGCAATTGCACATGATTTAATCAACTTCAACTTCATATCATAATGCTCAATATTCAAAGATACAATCACTAATTTGATTTTCATTCTACTAGACTCAAGAAATAGGAAAATTATATTGACTCAATCTAGACATTATAGACTTCCTAAGTCTTCACTCATCTTTAATCGCTCTCGGATCCGCTACTTGAATAATCCGAATCCGAACCAGACTCACTTTCATTTCCTGAAAAAGAGTGGAAATAGGTAATGAGCACACTTGCCCAGTAGGTATCTTCGCATCAACATGAAGGCACTATTAAAGTGATTATCATTTTCACTCTAAATAAATAAGGTAAAATCATGCAATGCGATGATCATGCGATTAATTCAAAGTAACAAGACTATCATATACGATGGAATGAGAACAAGAATGAACTAGTAAGAATAGGACAAGAACATGATATTGGCCTTTCATGAACAAGAATATATCGAGAATGTACTAGCAAGCCACATATTCCTCACTTTAGCATCTTATGCTTATGAGCAAGTGCTTCGTGAATTTCTGTGGAATATCAAGCAAGAATGTCATGTTGTGCCGTGGATCTTCACTTATTTATAGAAATAGTACTCCCAGCGCAATGCGACGCCAGTAGCATCATACCCCATGTTTATAAAATAGTATGTTTCCGGCAATCAGCCGAGGGGACTAGCATAGAGCCCTTGAACACAATCAGTGCTCGATCGCATCTTCAGTTATAAATTAAGCTACTTCCACGCAGTATAATAGTAAAGTATGGCCAAGAATATAGCACTTCCAACAATTCCATGATAACTAAAATCAATGAATGAATGCTTCAACATAAGAATGTAGGAGTCAAGAAATAGACTTTAAACAATGTCATGCTCATAGAAATAAATCGACAGCATAACGGTATTTTCCTTAACTTCCATTTCATTTAGATCAATTTAAGCAATATGGCAAGTTCTAGATCATCAAGGTTTGTCTAGAATCATTGGAATATCAACCCTTGGTCAAACCTTGGGTTAACATACACAAGCTATGTAACGGTCGCTTACTGGGCCGTTACACTATGTAACGCGCCACTAATGGGCCGTTAAAATGATCAGAGTCTAGAAAGATAAAAATAGACTCAGAGGAATGTGACGGTCTGGCACTGGGCCGTTACGTGAGCCTGACGGTCCAGTTCAAGGCCGTTACATTTCAAGAATCAGAAACCATGATAGTGCATTTCTAATTATTGGGCTTTAATGGTACAACCAACTCGGCGTCCTAGTGGGAATCCTAGGCTCGCGGAGAATTACGGAGGCCTTGAAACAATGATTTCCTAGTCCATTGGAAGGAATATCCAATAGAGAGGTCCTCATGTCCAAGATTGTGTTCCTATAGTGCAAAGTGTGAACTAATGACAACATACCGGAATATGTGCCATGTACTTATGGAATTGACTCTATTGACAGAGAGAGATATGTATACTCAAATTTAAAAATCATGCTGAAAACTCCGTCAATACAATATTAAAAAGTCATTCTTTATAATACAAAACTATATAATTTGGCTTCAAAAATTAACATAACTTAATAAAAGTGAGACCACAAAACATGCAATACCTATCATGAATGATCAAATAACCTTAAAATCACATGATCAGGTTAAAACTTAGGTAACTAGGCTTTAATTATAATAAGATTGGCAGGTTATATTCTGTCATAGGGTTGACAGAACACAGGATATAACGGTCTGGCGAGGGGGCGTCACAGTGAAAGTGACGGTCAGGATCCAGCCGTTACATGAATGTAACGCGTCTGTCTAAGCGCGTTAAAAACAACAGTGAAATTCAAATATCACAGAGTGTGTAACGGTCTGTCGTAGGGCCGTTACTTGAAAGTGACGGTCCTATGCTAATGCGTTACAGTATCTGCTAATAGAAAACTAGATAAGGCATAAAGAGATCGATTCATATCATGTCTATAATCAAAATATCATGAGTTCCAAGACATGATAACGAAGTATAGGTTATCTATATGCATGGGTATTGATGAATAGATGGATAGTCAAGTCTTTAATCTTTAGTTAGGGCTAAGAGAAACATGATATGCATAGAGCCAATAAAAACATGAAATTGATGAGCTAGCATGCATGAAATCTAATCAAAACAGAGGCTCTTAGTCCTATCAAGTTGTTTTTGCCGTTCATGAGATAACCTACCTCTTACTTAGACTGTAGTTCCTGAATTTGGTAGAGAACCTTGCCCTAGATCTCCTCCTTCTCTTGTGACTTTTCCAGCAACTTCCTTGGGCTCTAACTCCACGACCTCTTGACCTAAAGATGTGAAATTCGGAGGGGAGTTAGTCTAAAGTATTGTGAACAAATTATTCTAAAGAACTTACCTGAGATAATGACTCCTTACCTTGCTTCCTTACGCCCAAAAAGTAAGGGTCGCACAGTTCAGAACTATGCCCTATTTATAGAGTTTAGACTAGGTTTTGAGGATTAGATCGAGTTTAGAGTCCTTGTTTCATCAAATCCTAATCCCTAAGAGTCCTTAGAGTCTTTACAATCCTTCCCAAGTCGATCCCTAGTGGATAGGAACATCAAGTTCCAATCTTTTCATGAGTTCCTTTGCTTACGGAACTAACAGGTTTGTAACGGACTAGGACCTACACGTTAGGGTTATGTGGCGGTCTCGCGATAGACCGTTACATTACTCGTTCCTAGAGTTCAAAGGAAATCAAACTCTTTTAGTTTTCTGGTTCATAGTGTAACGGTCGAGACACCGTGCGTTACACGGCTGTGACGGTTAGGCTATAGACCGTTATATGTGTCGTGGATAGAGTTCAAACAATTTAAAACTCTTTTGATAATTATCCATTAACTTATCTTATATATTCTAGTATTTATCCTTAATATCCGTGGATAGACTTAATTACCTTCTAGAATGTGGGCCAAACTTAATGGGCCAGAGTTAAAACCTTTTGGACTTTAATTAAGTGGGTTGGGTTAATTGATTAACACCACTTGGCCTCATAATGACTTATTAATTTTAAATAAACCATTTATAAATTTATTTAGGCCTTTATAAATTCTTGAAAATTATTTAAAATTTCTGGGGCACTACACCCTCCCCAACTTAGAAGGAATTTGGTCCCCAAATTCAAAACATGTATTGAGGAGAGTGTACTTACAATTGAATAATTCTGGGAATCTTTTCCGCATAGCCGTTTCGGTTTCTCATGTTGCTTCATATGGCCATGTTTTCTTCCATTCGATCTTGACCATGGGAATAACTTTATTTCTTAATTGACGCACTTCCCGATCCAGAATTTTGATCGGTGTTTGCTCGTATGTCAAGTCTTTCTGAATCTCTATATTGTCATAAGTGATAATGTGGTCTGGATCATATACGTACTTTTTCAGCATAGAGACGTGAAATACGTCATGAACTCCTGCTAACTGTGGAGGTAAGGCCAATCTATAAGCCACTTCACCGACCCTTTCAAGAATTTCAAATGGGCCAATGAACCTTGGAGTTAGCTTTCCTTTGATGCCAAATCTTCGAATACCACGACCTGGAGAAACCTTCAAATACACATGATCTCCTACCTGAAACTCCAAGTCACGTCTTCGATTATCCGCACAAGACTTTTGCCTATCTTGTGCCATTTTCATTCTTTCCTGGATGAGCTTTATTTTCTCTGTAGAATCTCTGATAAGGTCGGGGCCTAGAAATGGCCTTTCCCCTATTTCATTCCAACATATTGGTGATCAATAACTTTTCCCATATAGAGCTTCAAAAGGTGCCATTTGTATGCTTGCTTGATAACTGTTGTTATATGCAAATTCTACCAGAGGCAAGTGATCATGCCAACTTCCTCCAAAATCAATGGCATAAGCCCTGAGCATATCTTCTCCCACCTGATTAGTCCTTTCTGTCTGACCATCAGTTTGTGGATGAAAAGCTGTGCTAAAATTCAATCTAGTCCCCAGTGAATGTTGTAAACTTTTCAGAATTGTGATGTAAAACGTGGATCTCTATCTGATATAATAGAGATAGGGATACCATGTAGTTTAACAATTTCTTTGATGTATAATGCTGCTAGAATATCCACAAACCATCGACTTTTTATTGATATGAAATGTGCAGATTTAGTCAATCGGTCTATGATTACCCTTATTCCATCATGTCCACCTCTTGTCTTAGGTAATCCCATAATGAAATCCATTCCTATACTTTCCCATTTCCATTCGGGAATATTTAAGGGATGTAATTTTCCTGCAGGTCTGAAATGTTCCGCCTTCACTTGTTGGCATGTAAGACAACGAGATATAAAATCAGCTACTTCCCTCTTCATATTGGGCCACTAGAAGTTTCTTTTGAGATCTTGATACATCTTGGTACCTCCTGGATGGATGGAGTACTTTGATTTATGTGCTTCTTCTAAGATCAATTTCTTTGTATCCTCATGATCCGGTATACACATTCGGCCCTTGAATAGCAATCTTCCATCATTTGAAATAGAAAAATCCGGTCTTTGTTCAATATTGGCCTTAATTTCAGTAAAATTGGATCATCCTCTTGTAACTTGGCCAAATCCTCTATCAATGTAGGTTGAGCTCGGATATTAGCTATGAAGCAATCTTCTTCCTTAATATCAACCTCTAAATCCAACTGGGCAAATTGAGGAATAAGGTTTGTCACACTAATCATGAGACTTGATAACATACCAATTGGTTTTCTGCTAAGTGCATCTGCTACAGCATTCGCCTTGCCAGGATGATATTGAATAGCAAAATCAAAGTCCTTGAGATGTTCTAACCACCTCCTTTGCCTCATATTAAGCTCTTTTTGAGAAAATAAATATTTCAAGCTCTTGTGGTCTGTGTAGATCGTGAACTTTTCTCCATAAAGATAATGACGCCAAATTTTCAAGGCGAAAATAACTGCTGCTAATTCCAAATCATGTACATGATACTTTTTTTCGTGACGTTTCAATTGTCTTGAAGAATAGCAAATCACCTTTCCATCTTGCATAAGGACACACCCTAAGCCAATTCCAGATGCATCCGTATATACCTCAAATCCAGCACCCTCTATTGGTAGCGACAAAACAGGGGCTGTTGTAAGATGATTCTTAAGACTTTGAAAACTCTTTTCACAGTCCTTCGACCAGATAAAAGGATTTTCTTTTCTAGTAAGTCTAGTTAAAGGAACCGCGATCTTTGAGAAGTCCTTTATGAATCTTCTATAATAACCTGCTAGACCCAAAAAGCTTCTGACTTCAGATATAGTCGTTGGTCGGCTCCAATCTCTGACAGCTTCTACCTTAGAAGGATCCACAACAATACCTTCTTTTGAAATAATGTGGCCTAGGAATGAGACTTCCTTGAGCCAGAATTCACACTTATTGAGTTTGGCATATAGCTTATGTTCTCTAAGTGTTTGCAAAGCTATCCTTAGATGTTCTTCATGTTCTTCTTTTGTCTTGGAGTATATCAGGATATCATCGATGAAGACGACGATGAATTGGTCTAAATATGGATGGAAGACACTGTTCATAAGTTGCATAAATGCTACTGGGGCATTAGTTAAACCGAACGGCATCACCACGAATTCATAGTGGCCATAACGACTTCGAAAAGCTGATTTATAAATGTCCTCTTCTTTGATTCTAAGCTGATGATAACCTGATCTTAGGTCAATCTTAGAAAAGTACTCAGCTCCCGAAAGCTGATCGAAGAGCTCATCAATACGCGGCAATGGATATTTATTTTTGATTGTAAGCTGATTCAGTCGCCAGTAATCGATGCATAATATGAGAGAACCATCCTTCTTCTTGACAAATAGAATAGGCGCACCCCAAGGGGATGTGCTAGGTCTAATGAAACCCTTGTCTAGAAGTTCCTGTAATTGCTTCTTTAGTTCCTTAAGTTCCGTGGGAGACATCCTATAAGGGGCTATAGAAACAGGTGCTGCACCTGGAATGAGTTCAATGGTAAAGTTTACTTCCCTCTCGGGTGGTAAACTAGGTAGTTCGGATGGGAACACGTCAGGGAATTCATTTGCAATAGGAATGTTTGCTAGGATAATTTCCTTAGATTCAGTGACAATGACTGAAGCAAGAAAAACTTCACATCCTTTCGAGATAAGTTTACAGGCGTGAAGAGAAGATATAATGGTAGGATGCTTCTTGTATTTGATGCCAAGAAAAGAAAATCTTGGAAGACCGGGTTTTCGAAAGATATAATCCTATTTCGGCAGTTGATGTAAGCATCATGGTCTACAAGCCAATCTACCCCTAAAATGGCATCATAACCTTTCATATCGAGGCATACTAAGTTTGCGGGGAGATTGTGTCCTTCTACTATCACCTCAGAATCAGGATAATACTTGGTAAGCTTAGTTCCAGATCCTAAAGGTGTAGTAATAGCGAGATCTGAAGGTAGGGGAACTGATGCAGTTGGTAAGGTGTTTGCAAAAGTGGTGGAGATAAAAGAATGAGAAGCACCAGTATCGAATAGCACGAATGCAGGACGAGAATAAATTTGAAGAGTACCTTCCATGAGCCATCATTTTGATCCCTGGGCGCTTCTTCTTCATCAATAACTGCATTGAGGCGAGCCTGCCTCCTACGTCCTCCGTTATTTGATTGATCTTTCATAAGGGGGCAATCTGGCACACGATGCTCCCTACTTCCACAGCGTAAACAAGCACCTAGGCGCTTCCAGCATTCTTCAGCCGAGTGGCTGAATTTCTCACAAAAGGTGCATGCCGAGGCGACTTGCTCCTTCTCTTCTTTAACCTTTTTACTGTTCCTTTGGGAACTTCCACCGTTCCCGTTCCTTGATCTTTTCTTGTTATCACGGCTTTTGTATGGTTTCGTGATGCTAAACTTCTCTTTCTTATAATGCCGATCTGAGCGCCGGCTAGATTCTTCTCCCTTTCCTTTCAACTTTTCGACCTTCTCTAAGGTCCTCTCGCATAGATATGCCCTCTGAACCATCTCCGCGTAAGTGCGGATGTTTTGTGTCCCCAGTTGCTGAATGAAACCGGGCCGTAACCCGTCCATAAATCGGTTCACCTTTAATAATTCCGTATTAATAAGGTGTGGTGCATATGGTGCTAGTCTTGAAAACTCCAACTCGTACTCTGCTACTGACATCATCCCTTGACGAAGGGAGGCAAACTCCATAGCCTTCCTTTCCTTCACATGTTCGGAGAAATACTTGACACGAAATAAAGTGAGAAAAGCATTCCATGTATGTGGCGCATCGGCCGGAGGTGTCGGAACGGACTTCCACCAAGTACGGGCATCCTTATTCAATTGGAACGTTGCTAGATAGACTTTCTCCTGATCAGTGCATTGTATGACATCAAATATACGATTCATCTCATCGATCCAATTTTCTGCTTCGTCTGGATTTGAAGATCCATAGAAACGCGGAGGATTTAGACTCCGGAAGTTACGATGAAGAGCTCCTGCCCTTGTCCCTGCACCACCTTGTGCTATAGTCTGCAGTGCTTGGGTGAGGCCGGCAACGGTTTGTTGCATACCGTCCCAATCTACACGATGAGCCATTCGAAAAAAAGGGTACCTGAGAGAAAATAACAACTTGTTATTTCTCATGAAATTGGAATGAACAAAATAATTCTTAAAGCTAATTAGTTATCTTATCCCGGGTTCTACCCAATCCTCACATGGGTGTGGAATTTCTTCCTTAGTTCATAGGTAGGGGTCCTTAACCTTGGACTTATCCTATGACATGACTCTTTTCCCTAAGTCCTAAGACTTAGGCTCTGATACCAACTTAACTGTCACGCCCCGAGCCTTTAATTACAGCGGAAGACTCGCTCGGGGAGCGTAAACAGCCGGCATGGTAAGCCTCTTGCAAGCAAGAATCAATCAGAGCGCGAGACAATCACACAAGTAAATGCAATTGCACATGATTTAATCAACTTCAACTTCATATCATAATGCTCAATATTCAAAGATACAATCACTAATTTGATTTTCATTCTACTAGACTCAAGAAATAGGAAAATTACATTGACTCAATCTAGACATTATAGACTTCCTAAGTCTTCACTCATCTTTAATCGCTCTCGGATCCACTACTTGAATAATCCGAATCCAACCCGACTCACTTTCATTTCCTAAAAAAGAGTGGAAATAGGTAATGAGCACACTTACCCAGTAGGTATCTTCGCATCAAAATGAAGGCACTATTAAAGTGATTATCATTTTCGCTCTAAATAAATAAGGTAAAATAATGCAATGCGATGATCACGTGATTAATTCAAAGTAACAAGACTATCATATACGATGGAATGAGAACAAGAATGAACTAGTAAGAATAGGACAAGAACATGATATTGGCCTTTCATGAACAAGAATATATCGAGAATGTACTAGCAAGCCACATATTCCTCACTTTAGCATCTTATGCTTATGAGCAAGTGCTTCATGAATTTCTGTGGAATATCAAGCAAGAATATCATGTTGTGCCGTGGATCTTCACTTATTTATAGAAATAGTACTCCCAGCACAATGCGACGCCAGTAGCATCATACCCCATGGTTTATAAAATAGTATGTTTCCGGCAATCAGCCGAGGGGAGCATAGAGCCCTTGAACACAATCAGTGCTCGATCGCATCTTCAGTTATAAATTAAGCTACTTCCACGCAGTATAATAGTAAAGTATGGCCAAGAATATAGCACTTCCAACAATTCCATGATAACTAAAATCAATGAATGAATGCTTCAACATAAGAATGTAGGAGTCAAGAAATAGACTTTAAACGATGTTATGCTTTTAGAAATAAATCGACAGCATAACGGTATTTTCCTTAACTTCCATTTCATTTAGATCAATTTAAGCAATATGGCAAGTTCTAGATCATCAAGGTTTGTCTAGAATCATTGGAATATCAACCCTTGGTCAAACCTTGGGTTAACATACACAAGCTATGTAACGGTCGCTTATTGGGCCGTTATACTATGTAACACGCCATTAATGGGCCGTTACAATGATCAGAGTCCAGAAAGATAAAAATAGACTCATTGGAATGTGACGGTCTGGCACTAGGCCGTTACGTGAGCCTGACGGTCCAGTTCAAGGCCGTTACATTTCAAGAATCAGAAACCATGATAGTGCATTTCTAATTATTGGGCTTTAATGGTACAACCAACTCGGCGTCCTAGTGGGAATCCCAGGCTCGCGGAGAATTACGGAGGCCTTGAAATAATGATTTCCTAGTACATTGGAAGGAATATCAAATAGAGAGGTCCTCATGTCCAAGATTGTGTTCCTATAGTGCAAAGTGTGAACTAATGACAACATACCGGGATATGTGCCATGTACTTATGGAATTGACTCTATTGACAGAGAGAGAGATGTATACTCAAATTTGAAAATCATGCTGAAAACTCGTCAATACAATATTAAAAAGTCATTCTTTATAATACAAAACTATATAATCTAGCTTCAAAAATTAACATAACTTAATAAAAGTGAGACCACAAAACATGCAATACCTATCATGAATGATCAAATAACCTTAAAATCACATGATCAGGTTAAAACTTAGGTAACTAGGCTTTAATTATAATAAGATTGGCAGGTTATATTCTGTCATAGGGTTGACAGAACACAGGATATAACGGTCTGGCGAGGGGGCGTCACAGTGAAAGTGACCGTCAGGATCCAGCCGTTACATGAATGTAACGCATATATCTAAACGCGTTAAAAACAACAGTGATATTCAAATATCACAGAGTGTGTAACGGTCTGTCGTAGGGCCGTTACTTGAAAGTGACGGTCCTATGCTAATGCGTTATAGTATCTGCTAATAGAAAACTAGATAAGGCATAAAGAGATCGATTCATATCATGTCTATAATCAAAATATCATGAGTTCCAAGACATGATAACGAAGTATAGGTTATCTATATGCATGGGTATTGATGAATAGATGGATAGTCAAGTCTTTAATCTTTAGTTAGGGCTAAGAGAAACATGATAAGCATAGAGCCAATAAAAACATGAAATTGATGAGCTAGCATGCATGAAATCTAATCAAAACAGAGGCTCTTAGTCCTATCAAGTTGTTTTTACCGTTCATGAGATAACATACCTCTTACTTAGACTGTAGTTCCTGAATTTGGTAGAGAACCTTGCCCTAGATCTCCTCCTTCTCTTGTGACTTTTCCAGCAACTTCCTTGGGCTCTAACTCCACGACCTCTTGACCTAAAGATGTAAAATTCGGAGGGGAGATAGTCTAAAGTATTGTGAACAAATTGTTCTAAAGAACTTACCTGAGATAATGATTCCTTACCTTGCTTCCTTACGCCCAAAAAGTAAGGGTCGCACAGTTCAGAACTATGCCCTATTTATAGAGTTTAGACTAGGTTTTGAGGATTAGATCGAGTTTAGAGTCCTTGTTTCATCAAATCCTAATCCCTAAGAGTCCTTAGAGTCTTTACAATCCTTCCCAAGTCGATCCCTAGTGGATAGGAACATCAAGTTCCAATCTTTTCATGAGTTCCTTTGCTTATGGAACTAACAGGTTTGTAACGGACTAGGACCTACGCGTTAGGGTTATGTGGCGGTCTCGCGATAGACCGTTACATTACTCGTTCCTAGAGTTCATAGGAAATCAAACTCTTTTAGTTTTCTGGTTCATAGTGTAACGATCGAGACACCGTGCGTTACACGACTGTGACGGTTAGGCTATAGACCGTTATATGTGTCGTGGATAGAGTTCAAACAATTTAAAACTCTTTTGATAATTATCCATTAACTTATCTTATATATTCTAGTATTTATCCTTAATATCCGTGGATAGACCTAATTACCTTCTAGAATGTGGGCCAAACTTAATGGGCCAGAGTTAAAACCTTTTGGACTTTAATTAAGTGGGTTGGGTTAATTGATTAACACCACTTGGCCTCATAATGACTTATTAATTTTAAATAAACCATTTACAAATTTATTTAGGCCTTTATAAATTCTTGAAAATTATTTAAAATTTCTGGGGCACTACAGACTTAGAGGTCGACTCTATATTCCAGCTGATGATTCTTTGAGGAATGCTATTTTGCGTGAAGCGCGTGGATCCCATTATGCCATTCCTCCCGGAACCACGAAAATGTACCATAACGTGAAAAGACAATTTTGGTGGCCAGGCATGAAAAGGGATGTAGCAAACTTCGTGTCTAAATGTTTAACATGTCAACAGGTCAAAGTTGAGCACCAAAGGCTTGGAGGAATGCTTCAACCTTTGGAGATTCCAATGTGGAAATGGGATCATGTCACTACTGATTTTGTTGTGGGTTTACCTCGGACTTCACAAGGCTATGATGGCATTTGGCTGTTAGTTGATCCTCTAACTAAGACAGCAAGAATGTTGCCGATCAAGGTGACGTGGAATGTTCAGAGATTGGCTGAACTTTATATTGAGAAGATTGTGTCATTACATGGAATTCCAATGTCTATTGTGTCAGATCATGACCCGCACTTTACTTATGGCTTTTGGCAGAGTTTTCAAAAGGCGTTGGGCACATAATTGGCATTCAGTTTAGTGTATCATCCTCAGTCTGATGGTTAGTCTGAGAGGACCATTCAGACATTAGAAGATATGCCGCTATCGTGTTGCCTGGATTGGCAGGGTTCGTGGAATCGACACTTGCCATTGGTGGAATTCGCTTATAATAATAGCTATCATTCCAGTATTGATATGGCACCGTATGAAGCATTGTATGGGCGTCCTTGTCGTACACCATTAACCTGGTTTGAGGTTGGTGATCGACTACTGACAGGACCGAATATGGTACATCGATGTGTTGAGGTGGTACGTCTGATCAAGCAGAAAATGTTGATATCTCAAAGTCGACAGAAAAGCTATGCAGATCGGCATAGAAGACCATTACAATTTGAGCCTGGAGATTCTATTTTTGTGAAAGTATCTCCGATGAAAGGCATGATGAGATTTGGGAAGCGTGGAAAGCTTAGTCGCCGATACATTGGTCCGTTTCCTATCTTGGAGCGTGTAGGCCAAGTGGCTTATCGACTTCAGTTGCCATCGACGATGCAAGCAATCCACGATGTGTTTCATTCCCAGTTAAGAAAGTATGTTCCTGATGAATCACATGTTTTAGAGGACTCTTTGTGGCCTGATGTGGCAGCGGATCTATCCACACTAGAGTATCATGTTCATGTTGAAAATCATCGTGAACAGCGATTAAGAAATAAGGTGATCCCTCTGGTAAAGGTAGTATGGCAGCATCACTCCGGTAATGAGGATACTTGGGAACGTGAAGACGAAATGCGTCAACAGTTTCCATTTTTATTCGATTGAGGTATATCTCTTCGGTTCTCTCCAGTTTCCTTTTTAAATTTCGAGGGAGAAATTTTTATTAGGAGGGAGGGACTGTAAGACCCGGTAGTTAACGGATTCTTATCGGTATCGAAATATAAAACAATTCATGAGTTTAGGCTATTTTACTTGGCTTAATGGGCCTAGTTTTGTGGGCTTAGCCATTTATCCATGTTTTTAGAAGCTAGATAGGGCATATATGCAATTTTACTCCTTTTGATGGCATATGGCAATTAAAGGATTTATAACAAAAAAAATGAAATAACAAATGCTCATTTGTTTGAACCCACGTAGGGAGGCTCCCTCCTCTCCCCCCACGTCACTCTCCCCCCTCTCTTGCCCTCTCGATGGTGTGATCACCCCGGGGCTTTGTAGGTTTGGCAGGAGGTGGCCTTGGCGAGCCCAAGGCGTTGGTGGAGTGGAGGTGTCATCGTGGAGGCGACCTTTGGAGCGTGGAGGTGCAGAATCTCTCGTGTAGGGCATGGCTTCCTTGCGAAGAACGGCAACGAACGGCGTAGTTTTACTATACAAGTAGGGGGACGGCTTTCTCATCTCCTTAGGATTGTTCTCCATTCCAATTGCATGCTATTTATATGCTAATATGCTTAGTTTCAATGAAAATCATGAACATAGTCAATTATGTTTTAATCCACTCATGCCCATTGTTTTATGTTTTTGGATGGATGAATGTGTTGAATTGAGCATGGATGGGCAGGTTCTAGCTCTAGAAATTGTATTCCCATCGATTTGAATCGATTGGGAGGGGTTTCCATTGAGTTACTCCCGATTTGGGTCGTCTGGAAGCATAGCGGTCCTTTCAGATACCATTTTTAGTAGGGTATAGGTGGTGGAAGTATAGCGGTCTAGGACTAACCACTACTGTCATAAAACGATCATCTATTTAACCGCCTATGATCAGTAACGGTCTAGCCCAGACCGCCACACTCCCTTTTAACTGTTGAGGCGGTGAGAGCTTAGCGGCCTAGACCGGACCGCTAATGTCATGGGACGGTCAGTCGCGTGACCGCCACATGACCGGAGCGGCCCAATCCAGACCGCCATTCTCTTCCAGCCGGTAAACAGCGTCGGTAGGTTAGCGGCCCTAGGCTGACTGCTATTGTCAATAAAACGGCCAGTCGCCCGGCCGTCTATTGACCGTTGCGGCCCAGCCCAGACCGCCAAGTCCCTACAGCTTATAAATTCAATCATACTTATTTAATTATGCGTTTAATGTTGCATATTCATCATGTTTAAACATTTTTATAAACTATGGCATATTTTTATATCCCAGTAGAGTTATTTTCTCTTTCCTTGTGATTGAGCCACTAGATGTAGCTCGATGACCTTTAGTGTTGGCCCACCTGGGAGAGGTGGCGTGGCAGTCCTGATATACGATTTTTAGGCTAGTTTACGTGGGCCCCCTTGCTTGTCAGTAGCGTCCTACTGGGGAGAAAAACTAGTTAGAAGCTTGGCTCAAGGCATTGAGAAGGTGTGTGCACACGTAGTTAGGGGCTTAGACTGACGCCGACGGGCGTGACCCTAACTGGTCACTCATTACTGTTGTTCCTTGTACTACAATAATGTCCCAGTTACTGTGACTCGACACGAGTGGAGACACCCGAGACGCAGTATAAGTCGTCAATGGACACATCTGGTCTTCTTTCTAGTGGGCACTCTTTCTTCTTATCACTTGGAATCTTGAAATTAAATTCTATTTGTAGATGTAGGATTCTCGTGCTTATTTATTCATTTTAATTAGCATGAGTTAAATGGCATTTATATTAAGCTGTCTTTAATTGCTCATATTCTTATGCAGCTTTCTTTAATTGTTAATATTCCATGCCATTACGTTATTAACTACTTTTTTGCGACCTTAGCTGTGAGGTAGGGATCCACGTGACCCATATTGAGTCAATGAAATGAGACTTACCCTGAATTTTTAGGTGAGGCGCAGTAGCTGCAGCCCGCTGGTTGTTCTCGTGCTTTTGGCGGGCAGTCTTAGGTGCTAGCAGTGGTCTCCCTTGCTATTTTGACCGGGGTATGCCCCCATGTAGTTTTCTTATTTTGACTCTTGTACAGTGTTTGGACTTGTAATGGCTTGATCTGGACTATTATATGAATATATCACTCTGATCTTATAAATTGATTCTGTTTAAAGTTATTATTTTAAAACGCACGTGTAATTCCAGTTCATTATGCACCTCCTCAAACAATTCTCCCAACCCTTACGGAGCCTCATCAGCCTCTTAGGTGACGTCTCTGAGTTATTGGTATCGGTTTACCGATACCCGGATCTCCAGGTCGTTACATGCCTCCTGCTCGCTATCGGTGACTACTGTAACCATAACTACTGGCCCTCTCAAGTCGGTGGCCCCTTCCGCACCTCCTTCGTAGTTGTGATTGGTGGTCCTATTTCTTGATACCACAGCCACCTCTGCGTCTGCAGGTGCTCCACCTACACCTCCAACCCATGACGTGCTGGTCTCTTCCAGTGACCGCTCCGGGTCTATTTCCCCAGCTCCTTGCACCCAAACGCTAGCATCTTTGTATGAGGCCACCGAGCCCGTTTCCCTACCAGTCGCCACACCCGACAACCCGCCTATGCCCCACCAGTCGACATCAGGTCCTAGTGGCTCTTGTGGCCGCCTATTACCTTGAACCAACATGTTTCTCCAAGGCGGCCAAGGACCCAGTGTGGCATGCTGCGATGGCCTCGGAGTTCGATGCTCTTATGCACAATGACATGTGGTCTCTCGTGTCCAAACAAGCTCACATGAACGTGGTTAGATGCAAATGGGTGTTTAAGCTCAAACAACGGGTAGATGGCATGATCAAATGTTAGAAAGCCCACCTTTTCGCTAAGGGTTTTCACCAATAACCGAGCGTTGACTATTTTGATACATTTAGCACAGTGATCAAAATCACCATGATCCGCCTCTTGCTTGCTCTTGCCGTTAGCTTGAATTGGGTCATTCGTCAACTCGACATCTCGAATGCCTTCCTCCACGGGCATCTTGAGGAGGTTGTTTACATGGAACAACCCTTGGGTTTCTTTATCCCCAACTGCCCACTCATGTGTGTCAACTTCATCGGCCATTATATGGTTTTCGGTAAGCTCCCACTGCATGGTTCAAGCGACTGAGCAATCGACTCCTTGAGCTCAGGTTTGTTGGGTCCAAAATCGACACCTCTCTCTTCTTCCGATGCCATAGCTCCCTAGCTATCTTCGTTCTCATGTATGTTGACAACATCCTTGCAATTGGCAATGATCTAGGAGGCGTCTCTCGTTGATTGTGGAATGGCGATCTAGAGGGGGGGTGAATAGATCAGCCCCAAATTAAAACATATCTAAATAATGATTGTCAGATTTTAATGCATAATATCAACAGGTTGAATTTACGCTTAGTGTAGACCAAGTAGGAGATGAGGGAAGCACATAATAACCAAATCTATATCAAATAGAGTGAATACAGACTCAGATAGTCAGCATTAGACCGACCCTAAGCAATCATCTATCGAGCGAGATATTCACACAAGCTACACCGCAAACCCATAAAAGCACACCATAGAGACATTCAATTTTAAGGTGGTTCGGCCTCAAGACATGAGCACCTACGTCCACCCCTCATTCAAATTAGACTGAGGCTTCACTGCTGACACACAGCTTGATCGAGGATGCACCCCAACGTTGATACACTGCTTATCCACAAAGAGAATGCTCCTCTGCAACCTGTTGCCAAGCGGCCTTCAGGCAACACCGCCTAGACACTAGATCTGAGCACACCTGCCCAGATCTGAACCCTCCTACTTCACACTAGGAGACGAGATATAGATGGATGAAAATAAAATGAAAAACCCAAGCAAAAGCAATAGACCAAGAATGCTGCTACAATATTTAGTAGGGATGGAGTAAGAGATGTCTTCACTAAAGCCTGGATCAGATCCCCTGTTCAAATGAGCTTGTGAACTGCAGTAATGTGACTAACTTGTAGCATACGATCTTCTAGGAAGGAAGGTCTTCTTCTCTGTATCCAACTCAGTGTGGGAAGTTCTTTCTTCTCCTTGGCTGCACCTGGTTCTCCTCTTGTTACTCTTCTCATTTTTCTCTACTTCTTCTTGCTTGCTGCGCAACTTCCTTGGATCGTTTCTCTATTCTCTGCTTGCTCCCCAGGTCTTCCGTGCTCTCTCCTCTCAATCACCCCCCTTTTCCCGCTCTTATTGGAAAGCCAAAACTGAATCCACGATATACCTTCTTCTGGAAGAATCTTGTGGGGCCATTGCATCAGAAGTTGTTAGGATTAGCATATTTTCCCTCCAAAAAGGTTCTCCACGTGGCTTCTTCCTCGTAGTACAGATCCCACCACTCATTACTTGGGATCACATGCCAAAACTAGGCTCCAATTAGGGTTCACTGGACCCTCTTCCGGTTTAAGTCGAGTTGAGCTGGAATGTAACTCGACTTAGCCTTGAATCTGAATGATTAGAGCTTCTGGGAAATCATCAACTCGAGTTGACAGATCTTTAAGTCGACTTAACCTCAGACTGTTTACAGTGCAGTTTCTGGATGGGCTATTTAAGTCAACTTAACACTCGTTTAAATCGAGTTAGGTTCTGCTCTAATCATACAACAGCTTCTGGATGCTAGTTTAAGTCGACTTAACACTGGTTTAAGTCGACTTAGGATCTGTTCTTGTGCTTTTGGCATGTTTTCGCTTGGGATTCAAGTCGGATTGCTTCTTGGCTTGAGTGCTTGAGTTGACTTGAGTTCCTTGACCTGTTCACTTGCATAATTCAAAACTTTTGCATCTTTTTGATGGAAATAACATATCACACAATGGATTATAGCTAGACATCATCAAAATCACGGATGTACAACATTCTCCCCCTTTTTGATGATGGCCACTATAAGTCATTGTGAATTAATAAATTCATATAAACCGCCATTCCGTACACAAGACAACCATGACTTCCTTAAGACAACCACGACTTCCTCTCCCCCTTATGCATGGACTTGATGAGTGACTGACTACAATGACTTCCTCTCTCCCTTTGACATCAGCAAAAAGATAGAGGACTTGAGTAAAGCCAGGAGAGATGCAATTCATGAGATAGGTGAAGGATTTTACCCCTTTAGACATCAGCAAGACCCATAGAGGAGTGGCAGTCAATAAAATCTAAAGGTGTCCAAAAGTGAGATAGAGGGAAGTCTCTCAATTTCAAACGGGACTCAGAATATTTTGAAAAAGTAGCATGGAAACAATCTGTGAAAGGGTAGGGAGGTTTTAAACCAAAATATCTGATGTTCAGATTACAGGTATCTTTAAAACATTTATCCACTTAATAGAGACAATCATTTGGGTGTTATGGAGGGACCCTTTGGACTTCTCTATTATGAGTAGAGATGCTCAGCAACTTACTATCTTTCAAGCAAATCCTACTTCTCCTATTTTTCACTTAACCTTTGTTTATGCAAAGTGTACTGCTACTGAGAGAGAGATTCTGTGGGCCTCTCTAAACTCAATTCATTCTCAAATCACTGGACCTTGGCTAGTTGCAGGAGACTTCAATTGCATTCTGCACACTGATGAGAAGTTGGGTGGTAATTCCCCCAATATGGGTGCTATTTTGGATTTTACACAATGTGTCTCTGATTGCTCTCTTGTTGATGCTGGATACATGGGCTCAAAATTCACATGGCACAATAATCAAGCTGGAAGCAAAGGCATTTGGGCTAGGTTGGACAAGGTGCTCACAAATTCTGACTGGCTGACTGTATATCCTTCTTCTGTTGAGCATTTATCCAGAGAAGCATCCGACCATGCTCCTTTACTGGTGAAGTCACTCTCTCGGGTCAACTTTAAGAGCAGATTCTACTTTTTTAAAATGTGGACCATGCATGACAAATATCTTGGGGACATCCAATCGTGTTGGAACAACAGCCCGGTGGCCTCTTCACCAATGACAAATCTATACTTGAAGCTAAAATACTTAAGGAAAATGCTCCGGAACTGGAACAAGCATACATTTGGGAATGTACACCTTAACCTGATGGCAGCTAAAGATGATGCCCTCGAAGCTGAGTAGTCTTATGATGTAAATCCCACGGAGGAGAATTATGCAATACTGGAGAAAGCCAAGACCACCCAATCAAAAAGACTACTACAACATGAATGTTTCTGGAGACAAAAGTCTGGAATTCGTTGGCTTCAAGAGGGGGATAGAAATACTAAATTTTTTCATGCTTCCACTATGGCCAAGAGACATAAACACAGAATCACTCAGCTTCGGAATTCAGCTGGTCTTCTTACCTCTGATCATGATGAAATGAAAGATATAGTAGCCTCCGATTTTCAAAAGGCCTTCAGCTCACAACACCACTATATTGAAGAGTCTTCTCTAAACTGCATTCCTAGCCTGGTTCATCAAGATGAAAACAAGATGTTATGTGCTATCCCCTCAGATGATGAAATTCATGAAGCTGTTTTCACTTTATCTCTAGAGAGTGCTCCAGGCCCCGATGGCTTTACAGGTTCTTTTTTTCAAACTGATTGGCCCATTATAGGTGTACTGGTTGTCAGTGCTGTTAAAGAAGCTTTCTATACTCACCTTCCCCTGCCCAGAAGTGTAACTTCTACCTTAATAGCTCTCATCCCCAAGAAATCAAATTCAACAGAAATTTCAGATTTTAGGCCAATTAGCTTATGTAATTTTTTCTATAAAATCATCTCCTTCATTGTTAACAAAAGGTTGGCCTCTATTCTACCCAAGATTATTTCTATGGAGCAGATTGTTTTTGTGAAAGGAAGGCATATCATAGAGAACATTGCCTTAACACAAGAATTGACAAATGAACTGGGAAGGAAAACAAGGGGCAAGAATATAAAGTTCAAGCTAGACATGGCAAAGGCTTATGACAGACTAGAATGGGATTTTCTATTTGCTGTCCTCCACAAATTTGGATTTAGCTTATCCTTCATCAATTTGATTGAGAAGATGGTAAATAATTGCTGGTTTTCAGTTTTATTAAATGGGGATCCAGTAGGCTTTTTTAAATCAACCAGAGGTGTAAGGCAAGGAGATCCAGTTGCCCCTTCTCTATTTATCATTGCTGAGGAATCTCTAAGTAGATCTCTAAAAGAGGCCTATTCAAATGGAAGTGTTGAATGGTTTTCAGGGCCCAGCAGATGTCTTCCAATTTCTCATCTATTGTTTGCTGATGACACCCTTCTTTTCAGTAAAGCTAGCATTACTTCAGTCAGGAATTTGATCAATGTCCTTAAAATTTATGAAAAATCCTCGGGTCAGTCAATTAATGTCAGCAAAAGTGGGTTTTTCATCCACCCCAAGATCCATATGACAGTTGCCAACCGGATTCAGAACTTCACAGGTTACTCTCATCATGCTTTCCCTCATAAGTACCTTGGCTTTCCTTTGATGCTTGGCAGAAGGAAAACGGTTTATTTCGCTGGTATAATTAATTTCATTCACAAAAGAATCGCAGGCTGGAAATCAACTTTATTATCACAAGGAGCAAAACTGATTCTGATCAAACATGTTCTGTCCTCTATCCCAATTTACTCTCTGTCATCTTCACCACGGCATTCAGGTACTCACTCCCTCCTTGACAAATCTTTTGCAAATTTCTTCTAGGGATCCTCAGTAAATGGGAACAAAAGGCACTGGCGAGCTTGGCAGACTATCTGTAGGCCTATCTCCAAGGGTGGCCTTAGCATTATGTCCCTCAGACATATGGAAACTGCGCTAAGGGTGAAGATGTTGTGGCAAGCTATGCACTCAAATTCCCTGTGGGCAAATTTTTTCAGAGCAAAGCACATTGGGCAGAATCACCTAAGTGAGGTTCATTTCAAAACTATGAATGGCTTTGAAAGAAGAAGTTGGATCAAGGCTAAAGATCTCATTCTATAGTATAAAAAGGTTATAGTGGGAGATGGTAACAACACATATTTTTGGCTGGACAGTTGGATTGGGAATCAAAAATTGACTGATTTTGTCCCTGCTTCTATCATTCCAAATACTAGCATCACAGTCAATGATTTCTTACTGCATCCTACTGGTGAAAATGCTGATCTCTTGGATAGACTGGTTCCAGAGGATATCAAATCGGCCATTGAAAATTTTCAGCTGACTCAGAATCTTGATGTTCAGGTCTAGAGCTTATCTTCTTCTGGTCAATGCACGGTCTCGTCAACCTATCAGAGTATTTCTAACAGAATGCCCTCCCAATATACCCTCCCTTGGACCCGGCTATGGTCTAACTGGCTCCCCACAAAAATATCTGTTCATATTTGGAAAATTGCTCACAATGCTTTGCCCACTGACACAAATATTCAGCGAGTGGGGGTGCAACTATGCTCCAAATGCTACTGTTGCAGCTCACAAAATGAGGAAAGTCTTAATCATATTTTTCTGCACAGTGATTTGGCAACCCATGTTTGGCCTTATTTTACAACTTTTGGACTGCATTTGGAAAACAATTCTGTGAGATCTTTCATATTTCAAAATGCTCTTAATCTTCACCAAAAATCTGCTTACGACCTATTCCAACTTGCTGTCATTGGCTATGGACTTTGGGAGATTTGGAAAGCAAGAAATGCTGCGAAATATGATGGCAAAGTCATCCCCAAGCAAAACCTCCTCAGCCACATTATTTTTCAAATAAAAAATACCTGTGTTTCTGCAAATCTTAAGGAGTCAGATAACATTAAGAGGAAACTCTTGGAGCAGTTTGGTATCAATGTTCAGCTGACCGGTAGCTCTCACATGAAAATCATAAAATGGATTTGCCCTCCCTGGCCTTCTCTTAAACTCAACACAGATGGTGCTTGCAAAATTAATGGTGACTCAGGTGGTGGTGGTATTATTAGAGACAGCAGAGGCAGTACTCTTCTTGCATTTTCTCATTACTATGGCAAGTCCAATAGCCTTATAACATAGGCACGTGCTTTACTTCATGGCATTAAATACCTGCATACTGTTGATGTCAAGCCAGTCCATATTGAATGTGACTCGAACACACTAGTTCGAATTATCAAAAAGGAAATGCATTGCGCATGGTCCATTCTATCCTATGTGAGTGAGATCTGGAGCTTACTTACTCAGAATGATGCAGTTGATCATATATACAGAGAAGGAAATAAAGTTGCTGATTCCTTAGCCTCTTTGGCTTGCATTTCCAAATGTAATGGTTTCTTTTCTTATGATGAGCTTCCTTCATCTATAAAGGGAGCAGCTCGATTAGATAAGCTGGGTATGCCCAGTATTCGTTTGATGTAAATGTAATTCCTTTTGATCAGCAATAAAATTTACCCCCTAGTGTTCGACTGGTGGAGTGGCTTTCTCTTTACCTTTGGTAAAGGGTGCACTCTCCCATCAAACCCTAGGTACGGTTTTTTTTTTTAAAAAAATGTACATGATACAAATTCTCAAGATTTTTAGGATCAAACTTACATGATTATAAACCTTAAACCATTAGATTACTAGGGGTCAGTCTATGAAGACCATGGGTCTCCTAGAAAGAGAATTCACATTTTAACTCCCCCTTAATCCATGAGCAAGTTCAGACATTTTTGACACAAAAGCACTCCCCCTAAAGAATTGAATTATTGGAGTGAATAGTCAAAGTGTAGGATGAGAAACAAGTTGTTACAAGGACTTTGAGGATCAAAAATTCAAGTGCAAGAGATCAATTCAGCTGAAACATGAGATAAGTTGACATAGAGGAGAAATGTGCTCAGCACAGTTAGTAGCAAGACCAAATCAAGAGTGAACCAAAGATCAAGACAGAGATGGCTGCAAGAACATGTGTTATCATGATGTGTTGATGCTAACTTAGCAGGCCTCGACAGATGCAACACAACTTGACAGATACTTGATAAATGTAGCAAACACTGATCAACCCACAAACAGACTCCCCCTCACCCAATGCATGATTTTCAAACTCAGACACCTGCAAATACAATATGAGCAGCAATTTATACGGCTAAACATGACAATGCAGGAAGGCATATACAAGCATAAAAATGTATGCAGTGGATTTTCAAACATAATTTTCTAACATTAATGATATGCAGTGAATTCTGAAAACATTATTGCATATGAACAGCCATCTATATGAGCAAATGACATATGAGCAAACAAATGTATGCATTAACTCCATGTAGCAACCCGGATAAAAATTATAAAGAATAAAGATTTCTTAAATAGATTAAATAAACCCTTAACCATTGAGCCTTAACCCATATACACGTAAAGGCCTTAAACCTTTAAAGATATGGACCTTGGGCCTTAAGGCATTACATCAAAGAAGGCTTAACCTATATACTCTTGGGCTTGTACGTAATGGGCCTTACCAATGGGTTTAAGGGCATAAAAGCATATATATATGTATATATACTAGGATGGGTTGATTATAAAACCCAAATCCCTTTACGCGTATACATATGGGCACGTGCTTTTCTAAAAGCAAAAAAGGGGAGCCCAAACACAGTAGGGAGTTCGAACGTGGAAGTGGCCATGCATGGAGATTAGGGTTTAAGTCTAACAGAGGTAGCGGCTGTGGTTTTAGTAATGGAGGATTAACATGGAAGTTTTAAACTCTTTAGGATTGCATTCATGGAAAACTCCTAACCCTTTAGGATTCTAAAACCCCACTAGGAATTCCTCCACTATAAGAACCCTGCCCCATCGACGAGCTCCGGCTACTACCGCTGCATCGTTCATCCTCCGGATTGTCATACATGAAGAAGAGAACCTGCTGTTGTTCTTCTTCCATTAATCCTGCTACTGCAGTTGCTGTGATTACGGCTGCGTGATTGCGGCTGTCGTAGTGTTATGAAGAAGCCTTGCTTCTCCTGATAGTGCCTGCTGGTCGAGTGCTGCCGTTGCAACAGTTGCTCTTATTATATATCTTCTTCCCTCGTTTCCGTCTGCTTCTGTTCGAAGTGCTGCAGTTGTTATTCTTCTTCCACGATCGTGTGCTGTTGCATATTCTCCTTTCTCTACTTCGTTCTGTCATCTAAATCAACCAAACAAGGTAGGTGTTCTGAAGTTACGAAGCCCAACCTGATAATCACAGTAATTTCATGCATGTAGGTCTTATATCATTGAATCACGAGTTCTGTTTCATTTTTTTCTGAGTTTTTGTAAATAGCGACCATGGCTTGGGCGCTTATTAAATAAACGCCCGCACAAACAATCTCTAATTCGTTATTGCAATTTAATAAACACGACATGTTAAAAATTAATAACTATATAACCTGATGTGAAAATTAATGCATGAATATGATTCTGGATTCCTGATAATTTTCTCTGTCTATTCATGTCTTTACTTTCCTGATTTTGTGAACTCCCAGTCTGTGAATAGTAATATGTGTGTATGATCGTATCTATCCGATGCGTATCATCAGATAAAGAATGGGCGACATTCCCTTAGTCGCTATTTAAATAATGAACGCCCTCACACAAGGGTGATAATTTGTAAATAAACAGTAAATGGAGAATGTATTGAAAATTATGAATGCACGACCGAGGTTAGGATGTCATTCAAAGAATAAACACTACTCTACACAGTCGCTATTTGAAATCATAGATATTAAATTCTAGAAAATTTCTAGAATTAACGCCCTTACACAGTGTCGTTAATTATTATTAGTTTCATAAAAATTCTATTATAAATTTGGATAGAACGGCCTTTCAGAAGGTCACTATTTCATTAAATAGCGACTTCTGTACAGGCGCAGATTTCCTGTCTCACAGTTTTATCGCATTTTCTGGCCCATATCGCGGGTCTATTGACACTCTCATCTCACATCCGTAGATGGGGTTTCTGTTTTTGATTCTATCAATTACACACTAATTCTCGGTGATGTTTGAACCCTCCGCGGGATATTCCTTCCTTCGGACTAGTGATTTCATCATAGAGACCTCCATAAGTCTATGCTAGCCTTGGATTCCCTCAAGGCAACCGAGCAGGTTGTACCCTAAAAACCCATGACACTGTGTCTTGACACGTCACGCTGAAGAAACGTGATGCTTTAGCCCTCTTAGAGCGCTGTTCTTGGCCTCTTTGAGAAGTCTGTTCTCTATCAGTAATTGGCGACACTGACTTGGGCGCCAAAAGGAATTGGCGACCCGTCCAGTGCCGTTATTTCCCTGATATAGCGACCTGAGCCTGGACGCTATTTCATCGAGCCTGTACTGTTCACAGGAATGGGCGACCACGCATGTGGGCTCTATTTCTGTAATTGGTGGTGACTGAGTGGGTGCCAATTACTCAGTTTCATGCCATGTCTTGGTTTTCGTGAAGGTTAATGATGTGTCATACTTGTTCAAAGTTCAGCCCTTGAACTCCTTCATTCGTGAAATCTACCTTATCATCTTACAATGGTTATTCCTTTGGAACTGATGGGAATCGACGCCGAGCATGTACATTTTATTTTGCATTTATGTCCTTTAGTTTATTTGTATATCCACGGGAAAGTATATGCGCAATTGTACAGCTTTATAAGCCAATGCGTCATTCCCACGGATTGTTTGGGTTTCCTTGTAATTTATCAGTAGGACCAGCAAGGGGGCCCTCAGCCCTTTCCCATTGGTCCATGTCACCTATGTGGGGCTGGTCAACCATCCTAGGTGGCCATCTAGAAGGGTTGAATGTCAAATGCCACATGGGTAGACAAAGGGAGTAAAAAGTCTAAGGTAGGCTACCTACCATGTCAAGCTTGTCTCCCACTTGGGTTATTTTATTTTTTTTGTGTGTGTTGGTCACATTTAATCTAGGCCATTCATTCCCCATCCCTATATCCAATGGTGGAGATTGGATTAGATTGGAGGCATATAAATACTTGTATTTTCCATTTGAATATTAATGAAAGTGAAAAAATCATTGTGCAAGAACCCCTCTCTTGGAGAATTTTGACCTCTCCTCTCTCTCCCCCTGGTTTCTTCATCCCCAACCCCCATTCTAGAGTGATATCTCCTTCCCCCCACCTCCGGTGATCATCGGTGCCGCCGCCGCCGCCGTTCGTGCCGCCATCACACCGCCGCAGAGCCGCCTTCGGTGTTCTATCCATCCTGGATAGAGGCTTCTTGTCCGAATATCTGCTCTCCACCACGTGAAGATCTCAAGCTGTAATTTTTATGGTGTGTTCTTCCCTTGTATCCTAAGCTTCAACTACATTTTCACGCCCAAATTCCATTGTTTAGTATTTTTCCCATTTTCGTTCATCTTTCATTCCTAGTTCTATTTTGTCTCAATCTACAGTGACAGCAGCCCTATAGTTCCCACCTCCAGCCACCTTTTTGATTTATCCAAACCCTCCCAATTTTACTGGGAGTTCTTTCCATCACCCCCTACATCCACAAATTTTCTTAATATTTTATCAACCTTTTATCTATTTTTAGAAATGCGTGTTCTTCCTCAGCTATAGTGTTGTCAGTCAGATCCCAGATCCGACCACCCTCCACTTCCAAAATCAGAACAAATCACCACCACCTCCAAATCCAGATCCAAATATAGTCCTGGTTTTGTAACTTGATTTCCCACAACTTTTTGGAAGAACACAACCCCAGATTCGGACGTCTACTTCACGGTCAAAGGGAATCCACAGAAAAGTTCTCTGCTGACCAGAGATTTCAGGAACTATACAACAGCAACCTTCAAAATTCGCCAATCAGAAGTACATGCTTGATTATTTTTCTGTAATTACTTTGGGTTGAAGTCCTTCGAAGCATCTTTCCAACGGCGCCAGTTTCGTCGCATTCCGATGTCGGGGCTGATCGCAGCGTCCGTTCTCACCGGAGCGCGCGCCAGAAAATAGAACCGGCAGGTCCGTGGCCGGTCATTCCGACCGGTGCCGAACGGAGCCGCCCGGCCTCTGGCCGGTGAACCAGTGTACCGCCAGCCCAGGGAACACTTCCACAAGTGTCCCCACCACAGTGGTGACACCGGGTCCCGCACGGTCCCTCCGGACAGCACGTTGGTCCCACCGTCACTAGTTCGGGTGCTGCCGAAGAAACGCGAGAAGCCGCCCGTCAACCCGAATTCGGTCCTCCCGGGTCCAGTTGTGTAGCCCTTTACCTCCCTGCGTGGAGTGGGCAATAATTCATTTGCTATAATATGGTGTATTAATTGTCCCGGGAGTACGAGTTTCGGTCGGGTCCGTCGTCCCCACGCCGAGCGCGTGGAGGTATCGCATTCGCTCCCTTACTTGGCATTTTGCTTACTTCATATATATTTGTTTATGCCGCTGCTAGAGAGCATGTGTAGGGATATCTAGCTCGCTTTATCTATTCATTACCGCTGCTGCGAGAGAGTGCGAGACCGTCCCATGACCCGATCCGGGCACACGAGAGAGCCGATCACCCTAGCTCGCTGCCGGATTCTCAACCGCGCACGTCCGACGCTTCCCTCGTTAAGGGGCAGTCACGAGCTTGTCGTGTCCGTGTCTCGTCCCGCATCAATTTGGTATCAGAGCGAATTTGAGTCTAGGGTGTCTAAAAATAAAAAAAAAAGAGTGTCATTTAAGTCTAAGTGTCTAAGTCGGTCTTAGGAGTTGCATTTGCATACCATTAGTCGGTATATCAAAAGGTGTTGTCCAAACGTTAGGCTACGCCTATCGGGAAGGCCGCACATTTGCGCGAGTGATCTTCGGATCGATTAGCTCCGCCACGTACTGAGTCTTGGTCGTCATGTCTAGGGTTGTAGTCCATTGTCTAGTTGGTTTATCTACTAGTGTCGACATGGCCATCCACTAGCTTCTCCGTGTCCCATGGATTACCGAACACCAGGATCTTATCCATGGTGGCGATACTATCTCAAATGGAAGGACCACCCGAATCACCCCACTAGGCCCGAAACCCGGGACTTCTACGGGTCCGATGACCCAGGTGACTACCTAGAGTGGGAAGCCATTATGGACGACTACTTCAAGGTGTACAATATGTATGGGCCCATGCAAGTCGATGTTGCCAAAAGGTGACTTTTTGGTGAAGCCGCCGAAACATGGAGGGACATCAAATATTGGAGGGAGGATAGGAATCTAAGGCCCATCGAGTCATGGTAGGAAATGAAGAGAGCGCTTAGGAGGGTCTACTTTCCCCGCCCACCTACCTCCAACCACGGAGGTCATACCACTCACCAACCCCACCAACTCACCCACAATCAAGTGGGCCACACCTCTACCCAATCCTACCCCTTCACCGCCGTCCAAGCCCACCAAGGCGACCCCAATCTAGTGGCCCGCCCAGTCACCTCCAACCAGCCTCCCCTTGGCACCCCCATCCCAACCCACTCAAGTACCTCCAACCGAGTGGAAGCCCCGCTTATAGCCGAGCCTAGGACCACACCTAGGTCGAGGGACGAGGAGCGAGTCCACCCCAAGGTCCCTACTCCAACCCGCTCCTTTGAGGAATGCAAGAAAATGATTTCGGATTTGTTGGAAAGGATAAGTGCTTCTTCACCTCTCGTAGGTGCTCCATCACCACCCGCTCCTTCCGAGCTCTATTCGGAACCTTCTTCTTTAGAGCTACCAAAGCCTGAGCCACCCGTGTTTCTTACGGGAACACTTTACATAGCCGAGCCACTTCTTAGTTGGCTCAAGGATGGCTTGGTCCCACATCCCTTCCCGTCCATGGACCCCACCTTACCTTTAGTGCCAGTCAACTCATTCTATACCACCTTTCAATCTAGTCACCATGTTGACACATTGGACGATCTTGTCATGGGATTGGATTCACAATGGGAGTTGACGCATCTTTTGGCGTGAGGCTTTGACCAACCCGCTAGTCTTAGCTTCACCCATCCGGCCTTAGGGTCCATTACCTCCGAGTGCACCATGGGTTGTATCACCACGAAGGTCCTCTTACTCCTCCCCTTACCGGACGAGCCCGAATTCATACCCTTTTGTCCGAGGGAGGAATCATACATCTTGCCTACGATCCCCGTCCCACCCGTTACAATTCAAGAAGGTGACTACCCACACCTTCAAAACTTCTACATGTGGGACCTTGACTTGTGGGAACCCACCACAAGGGGTCATACCTTCTTTGACCCTTTTGACCCCTTCACTATTAGGCTTCCCGAGTTACCACCCGTACTCCCCTTCTTCAACAAAGCCCACTTTTATGCCCCTTCTCCTCGGGATGGGCCATCTACATCCACCAACCCCGACCCACCTACACCTGGCCCTTCTAAACCACCCGAGTCTCCCACGTTCAAAAGACCATCCACGCATAACCACACCCGATGTATAGGTGTTCCCCATGCCATCCATTCCCAGTTGCACCACATGCATGCATGGCACATATTCGGGTGTCCTGGTCCACCGTCGCCCATGTACGGGTCGGACTAACATTAGGTGTGTCTAGGGTCATAGATGAGTCCGTGTGTTTTCCTTGTGTGGTTTGTTTTGTGTGATTTGTTTGCATGATTTGTGTGTCATTTGTTTGTCTGCATGTGTCTTGTGCAAGCTCATTGTCGTTCTATTATGAGTAAGAGGCGAGTGGACTCATTCGATGAGTATGGGATCGGTTCTACATCTATACCCGGATCAGTCACCTATAGGGACTCAGCGGTGATTCCTAGTGAGTCTTTGAGCCGCCACCTCCCCCTTTGAGAGTGCCCCAACCGGAGTGTCCACGTCTAGCCCATGGCAGCTTGCGCATATCGAGTATATATGGAATGAGCAGGTGACAATCAATTGGAGTGGAGCATACCCGCGCTACTTGGCACGGTGACGGATCCGCCGGAGTATTCGAGCATCCATACCCCTACTCGACGGGGTCGAGTTCCTCCCACCCGGGGAGAGTTGATGGGAATCGACGTCGAGCATGTACATTTTATTTTGCATTTATGTCCTTTAGTTTATTTGTATATCCACGGGAAAGTATATGCGTAATTGTATAGCTTTATAAGCCAATGCGTCATTCCCACGGATTGTTTGGGTTTCTTTGTAATTTATCAGTAGGACCAGCAAGGGGGCCCTCAGCCCTTTCCCATTGGTCCATGTCACCTATGTGGGGCTGGTCAACCATCCTAGGTGGCCATCTAGAAGGGTTGAATGTCAAATGCCACATGGGTAGACAAAGGGAGTAAAAAGTCTAAGGTAGGCTACCTACCATGTCAAGCTTGTCTCCCACTTGGGTTATTTTATTTTTTTGTGTGTGTTGGTCACATTTAATCTAGGCCATTCATTCTCCATCCCTATATCCAATGGTGGAGATTGGATTAGATTGGAGGCATATAAATACTTGTATTTTCAATTTGAATATTAATGAAAGTGAAAAAATCATTGTGCAAGAACCCCTCTCTTGGAGAATTTCGACCTCTCCTCTCTCTCCCCCTGGTTTCTTCATCCCCAACCCCCATTCTAGAGTGATATCTCCTTCCCCCCACCTCCGGTGATCATCGGTGCCTCCGCCGCCGCCGTTCGTGCCGCCATCACGCCGCCGCGGAGCCGCCTTCGGTGTTCTGTCCATCCTGGATAGAGGCTTCTTGTCTGAATATCTGCTCTCCACCACGTGAAGATCTCAAGCTACAATTTTTATGGTGTCTTCTTCCCTTGTATCCTAAGCTCCACCTAAATTTTCACGCCCAAATTCTATCGTTTAGTATTTTCCCATTTTCGTGCATCTTTCATTCCTAGTTCTATTTTATCTCAGTGTACAGTGATAGCAGCCCTGTGTTTCTCACCTCTGGCCATCTTTTTGATTTGTTCAAACCCTCCCAATTTTACTGGGAGTTCTGTCCATCACCCCCTACATCTATAAATTTTCTTAATCTTTTATCAGCCTTCTATCTATTTTTAGAAATTCGTATTCTTCCTCAGCTACAGTGTTGTCAGTCAGATCCCAGATCCGACCACTCTCCACTTCCAAAATCAGAACAAATCACCACCACCTCAAAATCCACATCCAAAAATAGTCTTGGTTTCGTAACTTGATTTCCCACAACTTTTCTGAAGAATACAACCCCAGATTTGGACGTCTACCTCACGGTCAAAGGCAATCCACAGAAAAGTTCTCTGCTGACCTAAGATTTTAGGAACTGTACAATAGCAACCTTCAAAATTCGCCAATCAGAAGTACATGCTTGATTATTTTTCTGTAATCACCTTGGGTTAAAGCCCTTCGAAGCATCTTTCCAACGATGTCAGTTTCGTCGCATTCCGATGTCGGGGCTGATCGCAGCGTCCGTTCTCGCCGGAGCGCGCGCCGGAAAATAGAACCGGCAGGTCCGTGGCCGGTCATTCCGACCGGTGCCGAACGGAGCCGCCCGGCCTCCGACCGGCGAACCAGCGTGTCGCCAGCCCAAGGAACACTTCCACAAGTGTCCCCACCATAGTGGTGACACCGGGTCCCCCACGGTCCCTCTGGACAGCACGTGGGTCCCACCGTCACTAGTTCGGGTGCTGCCGAAGAGACGCGAGAAGCCGCCCGTCAACCCGAATTCGGTCCTCCCGGGCCCAGTTGTGTAGCCCTTTACCTCCCTGCGTGGAGTGGGCAGTAATTAATTTGCTGTAATATGGTGTATTAATTGTCCCGGGAGTACGAGTTTCGGCCGGGTCCGTCGTCCCCACGCCGAGCGCGTGGAGGTATCGCATTCGCTCCCTTGGCATTTTGTTTACTTCATATATATTTGTTTATGCCGCTGCTAGAGAGCATGTGTAGGGATATCTAGCTCGCTTTATCTATTCATTACCGCTGCTGCGAGAGAGTGCGAGACCGTCCCGTGACCCGATCCGGGCACACAAGAGAGCCGATCACCCTAGCTCACTGCCGGTTTTTCAACCGCGCACGTCCGATGCTTCCCTCGTTAAGGGGCAGTCACGAGCTTGTCGTGTCCGTGTCTCGTCCCGCATCAAGAACTCTATATTAGTTATAACTATAGTGGATGTCTAAAATATACATGACCCAATGCCTACGCATATAGGGCCCGATCTGGTCTTGGGAATAACACCCGAAAGTACTTGTGCCCATGGGAGCTATATTGATCGCGGTGTGGCATTACACCGAAGTGCATGACTAGCTAGATTTGACATTCCACGACTCGTACTTGACATGACATGACTTGCATGGCCCGGAGAGGGTATTTACATGCTTGATATTATAATAGTCAATTCTCGTGACATGACTTGATATAATTATGTGTTTGACCATTTTGATACACTTTACATGAATATCCTAAAATTCTTGCTAGTTAACTCTTGATACTCTTTTAACTCTCATCTATATCTTGCATACATGCATAGCTATACCTGCATTCATGTAACATGTAATTATTTAAAGCAAATTTGTACTTGAGATATAATTCTTACTGAGCGTTCGCTCATCTAGTGTTTTTCCCTACTTTTCAGGTAACTTCGATGACGAGAATCAATCGGATGGGATCGGGAATGAGTAAAGAGCGTAGAGCCATCTAGTCATAGAAGCATCTATCTATCCGTGTCTTTTTCCTATTTTCTTGAGTTAATCATTGTAATTTTCTTTTATTGAGTCAAGGATGTCCTTTAGTACTCTTTTATTGAGATTATGTAATAGAATTACCTTAATGGTTATTATGAATAAATTGGATTTGGTTGTCTTACAATTTGTGCATCTCTGTCTATAAGGTCGAATTCCTTATGCTCTGATTGACATGTATGATATAACTCGTCACGCGTACCGGGTTCCTTCCGTGCTCGGGACGTGACACTCCCCCTATCTAAATGCATTGAAACATCAACTTGGACATGAAGAAGGTGCAATGCATTTCAGTGTGACTAGCAGATTTTACAAGCTATGCATAACAATGCACATAGACATGTGTAGACATGAGATTATCTGCGAAGGGAGTATGCTGTCTTAGACTCATGTGAGTCTTAAAAAGTACTAAATGCAATAATGACCTATGGTACCAGGCAGAGGTATGTCCTCACGCATGCTGATAGTTTCTAGATAGGCATAACCTGCCCTTCATAGAGACCACCATTTTATATACCAAGGAGTAATGCTATCATGATGTGCATGAGGAGTGCACGATGAACATGTGTGAAGAGATATGATACCTCTTGATGTGATCCCACTTGTTGATGGAAGATGTTCATTTAGACTCCCCCTAAATTTTCTAATCATGCACAGATATATGCAGAAAATGATGTATGCATACCGAGGAGATCAAATTATTTCATAGCTTAAAGATAAATTACAACTGTTACCTTGCAAATTTTTCAACCATTTCGCATGATGAGCTTACCAAAATCTTCCTTCTTCCCTTTTATTCAGCCTTGCATAGCCATTATCGTGTCATCACGATTTCTGTTGTAGGCTGATAGGCTTCCCTGCAAGATTCTTATGCAACACATTTGGGAACCCAAACTTGTTTGGGTCCCTTTTTGTCACTCAAATCAATTAGAATAGATAGGATGCATTTTGGAATCCAGAATTGTTTAATGAAAGTGCATTTGGCATTTGGCTTTATTTCAGTGTCTACATTACCCGCTTGGGGAGCATGGTTTTGGCAATTTTGACCATTGAATGCATGGGAGTTGTTTTTAGCATTTTGTTTTCTATTTTTTCTTTTGTTCCTCTTAATCCAGGGCTGAGATGTCATGTTGGGCACCAGAGAATACCATGGTTGACCACTTTTGTAGTCAAAGGTATGAGATTGACCATGATGAGGATTGTAAGTCAACTTGCATACCCTGCTAAGTCGACTTGACCAAGGACAAGTATGGACAGACCGGTTTCTGGAAGGACCCCAAGTCGACTTGGAAGCCTGCTCAAGTCGACTTGATCAGTTGCTCTGCTGCCACTAATGCCTATTGTAACCAGTCCAAGTTGACTTAGCCCAATGCTTAGGTCGACTTGACCAGGTATCTTGCTATCTATAACGCCTACTGGGGGATGTCCAGGTCGACTTGGGAGCTTGTCTAGTTCGACTTGGTTCCGGGTGTCTGAAAGGCCTAGTTTTGTGAGAAGCCTGACTCGACTTAGGGGGATTCTTACGTCGAGTTGGCGGGTGAGCCAGAGTTCTGTAATGGCTTGATTTGTTTGATCTGTAAGTTGACCTATGTTGAAGATTGGGTCAACGTGTCTTAGGTTTTTGAGTGTAGGTTTGTTTACCCTGAACTCGAGGTGCAACATCCTTTTCTTCACCCCTTTCACTTTCATTTTCTTGATTTTGAATTTTTTTCTATTTTTGAGTGTTTTTCTGGTTTTCATTTTGTTTGGATGTTGGTGTGGAATAAGTGATATTCTCAGTAGAGACAAAGGTGATGGTTTTCAATCCAATTTACTTTTTCTTGGAAGTATTGAATCCCAATCCTTCCTTATTAGCATTCATCTTTATTCCAAGAATAGCATCTAGATTTTGTTTTCCTTTTGTAAATTTCTCAACGGTGTTTTGTTTGTCATTCAATTCTTTTTGCAGCTTTTCAATGTTCTTTTGTAGTTCATTGTTCACACCCTTGACAACCATGATTTTTTCATTTCTAAGATTTTTCTCATCTTCATTCTTTTGCATTCTTATCTTGAGCTCATCAATGGTATTCTTTAGAAATTCATTTTCATCCTTCAAATCCCTTGAATTATCTCGATTATGTTTAGGAGTGCCATTATTGTGGGCAAGGGAATTAACCTTCTTTTTCAAGTATTTGATCTCATCTTTTAGCTTTTCATTTTCATTGGCAAGATCATAGTTTTGAATGAGTTCATTGTAGAGAATTCTATCATCATTCATAGAACTCAGTGATTTCTCATAATCAGTAATTTTCATTATTAATTCCTTGTTCTCAACTCTTAGATTTTGAATTTGTTCCTTGTGAAGATCAATATCATGCAAGTGCATTTCATTCATTTTATCAAATTTTGAGCATTTTCCACAAGGTGATTCAGACCTGTCGTTTTCAAGTTTCTTTTTCAAATTTTTATTTTTAGATTTGATTTTCTTATAGCTAGAAAGCAATTCATTATAAGCATCAAACAGTTCTTCCATGCCTATTTCTTCAGAATCAGAAATTAGCTCATTCTTCTCCTCATCTATCTGATCACTTCTTAGTTCCATGATTCCCATTTCTTAGATTGTCCAGTCTGAGGAGGAGGAGGAAGTAGAGTTGCTTTCTTCATCTTGACTCCAGGTGCATAGCATGGCTTTTGTATTCTTTTTCCTGTTCTTGGAGTCTTTCTTCAAAACCACCTTAGGGCATTGAAACTTGTGGTGCCCTGGTTTCCTGGATTTAAAACACATTACATTAGACACTTGATTGTTAGCATATTTGACATTGGAAGGTTCACTCACCTGATGCTTATGCTTTCTATTCATTCCTTTGCATTCCTTCTTCAAAAATTTCTTGAACTCTATTGTAAATTTAGCCACCTCCTTGGAGTCTTCCTCAGCACTTGTTGAGGATTTATCCACGACTCCCTTGTGGCTTTGACTGACTGTAATGGCAAGAGGCTTCCTTTTGTTCTCTTCATCTTCTCTCTTCTTCAAGTTTAATTCATAGGCCATCAAAGAACCTATGAGATTACCTACAGTCATGCTTGATAAATTTTGTGAGTCCTCAATGACTGTGGCTTTTGTGTGCCAAACTGAAGTTAAGGATCTTAAAATTTTTCTAACTAATTCCTGCTCAGTGAAATTCTTTCCAAGATGATTCAGTTGATTGATTAACTGGGACAATCTAGTATACATGTCTGAGATTGATTCATTGGGAGCCATCTTAAAAGCTTCAAAATCAGAAATTAACAAATTGGCTTTGGTCTCTCTTAACTCAGTAGTTCCTTCATACATTACCTCAAGTTTATCTCAAGTTTCCTTGGCAGTTGTGCATGAGGATATTCTTGAGTATTCTGTTGGATGCAAGCAACACTGCATCATATTCATAGCTCCCCAGTTTGTGTTTGGCCATTTGATTTGGTTCATTATCTAAGCATCTTGATTTTGGGGAAGTTCATACATACCTCGACCTACCACTCTCCATATCTCATGGTCCTATGCCATGAGAAATACCTGCATACGGTTTTTCCAATATTAATAATTAGATCCATCAAAATATGGAGGCCTGTTCACCTAATGACCTTCAGCCATAAACCCCTTAGCATCCATTCCGATCGATCTATCTAGGTCGTTGGACCTATATACTAGATAAACCCGCTCTGATACCACGCGTTGGTTATGGAATGGCGATCTAGAGGGGGGTGAATAGATCGGCCCCAAATTAAAATGGATCTAAATAATGATTGTCAGATTTTAATGTAGAATATCAACATGTTGAATTTACGCTAAGTGTAGACCGAGTAGGAGATGAGGGAAGCACATAATAACCAAATCTATATCAAATAGACTGAATGCGAACTCAGATAGTCAGCATTAGACAGGCCCTAAGCATTCATCTATCGAGCGCGATATTCACACAAGCTACACCACAAACCCACAAAAGCACACCACAGAGACAATCAGTTTTAAGGTGGTTCGGCCTCAACACATGAGCACCTACATCCACCCCTCACTCAAATTAGAGTGAGGCTTCACTGCTAACACACAGCTTGATCGAGGACGCACCCCTATGTTGATACACTGCTTATCCAAAAAGAGAACGCTCTTCTGTAACCCGCTGCCAAGCAGCCTTCAGGCAACATCGCCTGGACACCAGATCTGAGCACACCCGCCCAGATCTTAACCCTCCTACTTCATAGTAGGAGACAAGATATAGATGGATGAGAATAAAATGAAAAACCAAAGCAAAAGCAATAGAACAAGAATGATGCTACAAGATTTAGTAGGGATGGAGTAAGAGATGCCTTCACTAAAGCCTGGATCATATCTCCTGTTCAAATGAGTTTGTGAACTGCAGCAATGTGACCAGCTTGTAGCAGATGATCTTCTAGGAAGGAAGGTCTTCTTCTCTGGATCCAACTCAGCGTGGGAAGTTCTTTCTTCTCCTTGGCTACACCTGGTTCTCCTCTTGTTACTCTTCTCATTTTTCTCCGCTTCTTCTTGCTCTTCTTCTTCTTCTTGCTTACTGCGCACCTTCCTTGGATTGTTTCTCTATTCTCTGCTCGCTCCCCAGTTCTTCTGTTCTCTCTCCTCTCAATAACCCCCTTTTTCTCGCTCTTACTGGAAAGCCAAAATTGAATCCACGATACCCTCCAAATGGTTCTCCACGTGGCTTCTTCCTCATAGTACGGATCCCAACACTAATTACTTGGGATCATGTGCCAAAAATTGGCTCCAATTAGGGTTTACTGGACCCTCTTCCGGTTTAAGTCGAGTTGAGCTGGAATGTAACTCGACTTAGCCTTGAATCTGAATGAGTAGAGCTTCTGGGAAATCGTTAACACGAGTTGACATGTCTTTAAGTTGACTTAATCTCAGACTGTTTATTGTGTAGTTTCTGGATCGCCTGTTTAAGTCGGCTTAACACTGGTTTAAGTCAAGTTAGGTTCTGCTCTGATCATACAGCAGCTTCTGGATGCCAGTTTAAGTCGACTTAACGCTTAGGATCTATTCTTGTGCTTTTGGCATGTTTTCACTTAGGATTCAAGTCGGCTTGCTTCTTGGCTTGAGTGCTTGAGTTGACTTGAGTTCCTTGACCTGTTCACTTGCATAATTCAGAACTTTTGCATCTTTTTGATGGAAATAACATATCACACAATGAATTTTAGTTAGACTTCATCAAAATCAAGGATGTGCAACATCTCTTCGATGGTCATCACCCTCACTCATGAATTTGCCATCCGTGATCTTGGGCCAGCCCACTACTTCTGTCTCGCCCTGGCGCGGAATATCGAGATGCGATGAGTCGTAACACTCGTGTCGATCAGAGCATGCATAAGGGATCCAACCACAAGGGGAAAATAATGAGGAAATGATACTAACATTATGCCAAAATAGAGTTTTACAGCATCACTAAGTCTCAAATGGTCATAATTAAATTACAATTTCCAATAACACTTAATTCTAGTAAAAGCAACAATTAAAGATAAGGGTTCTAGGATAAGCTCAGTCACTCCTCTCACTCTTGCCCATCCCTATCAGTTTGGTGTTCATCTTTGTAGCAACTCAAAATTATATATATGCATTTATATGCAAAAAAAAAAATGAAAGATGAAAATAAAATAAATGATAAATATTTTCTTTATGTCTTTAAAGTGTAGAATATATAAACGCGAATCCTATCCCACGTGTTAACACTTACGGCGAGATTCGTGACACGATTCTGAGAAGGCGAAGACGTCGGTACTGTAGCAGTACTGTAGCATCCGATTTACGTGAGAATTATTAGCTCTAATTAAATCCTAATTAGTGGATGATGTAATTTCTTACCTAATTGAATAAATGAGGTCATGGATTATGTCATAGAGGGGGGTTTATTTAAATATTTACATGTTGGAAATTAATGTCAACATAAGTTGGTGTAATAGTAACATGAGTTATTTAAATAGGAAAATTAGGTGGAAAATTAACTTAGAATTAAATTAGTAATAAAATATCATTGAATAAATGAGGTAATTGATTATGTCCTGAAGGGAGATTTATTTCAACATCCACATGTTGAAAATTATTGCCAGCATAAGTTGGAGTAATAGTAACATGGGTGGGTGACATAAGAAATTAGGTGGAAGATGGAATTAAATTAGTAATTATTTAATTATGGGACTTGGCCTATAAGTAGGGCTGGATCTTCCCTACTCAAAGCATAAATCCATTGGAAAGTGCTGGTTGTAGAGAGGAGGAAATCTTGAAGTTTGGAGGAGTATTCGAAGTATTCTTCATTCTTATTATTCTTCCTCTTCGATCTTCCACTAGGTAGGTATTCTCTCAGGCTAAACTCAAATTGATGGATGAATTAGATGTAGATGCATGTCTACTTTGATTCTATACCATTTTCCCAAATTTTTATTGAGTATTAAGAAGGCTATCCATGCAACTAGACATAAGATTCTAACCGAGATTTTTAACCGTCGGAAGATCCGTCTTGGATCACGGTGTCTTTCTAAGACCATGTTCCGAATGCACGATCTCCGCCCCAATCGTGATGTCTTCAGGTTCTAATTGAACCAATATATCATCTAGCATGTTAAATATGTCATGTTAAGTTGCATATCATTCAAATTCACACACGATTAAGTTAAGGATATGGAAGATAATAATTCTATTCCATGAGCTTTTATTTCTGTTCAAGTTCTTGTTACCTTCATGATATCTTTGATCTCCATGACTATATTATCTTTCTGGCATGTTAAATGGAATAGATATTATCTATTAAAATTACATGGGCTTAGTTACATGATCATGATTAATACGAGTTTAACGATTTCCATGTTATCGTGTTACCGTGTTTTTGACAAGTCGCGTAGTTCACTAGATTACCAAAGAAGAACAGTGTCTAAGGAAAGAGGTCCACAGGCAAACACTTTAAGTGGATAAGTGGTTACTTAATTAGGTCCTCGTGAATATGAGGGGATCCTCCCACTGTCCCATCTCTTACATGGCCATGATTCTTCGATTTTCTAGTTAAGCTCTGACTGCGAAAAATGGGATAGAATTTCCACTAAAATTGTTCCTCATTTCCAACAAGTCGTGTAATTAGCAAGATTCTCAAGAAAAAATTGTGTCTAAGGAAAGAGGTCCACGTGCAAATGCTTTAAGTGGATAAGTGGTTTCTTAATTATGACATCACGAATGCGAGGGGAGCCTCCCACTGTCCCACCTCTTACCTGGCCACAATTCCTCGATTTTCTAGCTAAACACCCGACTGAGAAAAACTTGATCAAAACCCATTTTACGAGATTTTCTACAAGCGCTGATTGTGCCTTGTCCGACATTCCAATCTTTTATCAACTTAATGTCATTCAACATGATGCCTTAAATCCTTTTCGAACTTCTCTTTCAACTACTTGTAATTCTTGTACTACTCATACCTCGAATGATAAATTTTGCTAGATCTGTACTTTATTTAGTAACCTTTACCTTGAAATTCTTTGGCCATCCATTTTATGTGGATGCCTAAATATACTTGAGATCTATGATCCATAACCCCAATGTCTGGCATTAATGGGGCCTGGTTTGGTCTTGGGGGGAGCGCCCGAAAGTACATGTGCCCATGGGAGTTGAATGACCTGGTGTGGTATTGCACTGAAGTGCTTGACTTGCTAGATTGATTTATGACATTACACAGTTTGTGAATTATTTGAAGTACTTGAATTACGTGAAATACTTGACATGTACATACTTACATGAAATGGCCAATTCTATAGTAATACTTTCTACATGATCGTCATCTACTAGAATTTTACTCTTGATATCTTGTCTACTTGCGATTCCATTCTTTACTCTTTTTTTTTGGAAAACCCCGCCTAGGGGTGTATGGGAGAGGGCACCCCTTACCAGAGGTAGAGGGAGTAGTCACTCCACCATCGCACCACTAGGAGGTGAATTCCATTCTTTACTTTCTCTCTTAGTCATGTTCCATGTTTTGTTACGTTTCTCGACATAGCATAGTAACTTTATCCAAAAATGTTAATTACTTTAAGTTGCCTAGCATAGAGATATAAATCCTACTGAGCGTTTCGCTCACCCTACATTTTCGGTTAACAATGCAGGTAGTTTCGACAATGAACCCCAAACACATGGGGACGAGCAAGAGTGAAATGAGGGATCAAGTTGATCTTAGTTACCTAGGTTTATGTGTAGTACTCTTACTAGAATTGTGTACTTGGAAGTTGTATAATGTCTCTAAAGGCTTAAGAATGTTGTAAAACTTTATTTTGATAAAATAAAAGTATCATTTTCTTTTCGTGTCCCATTATGGTTGGACCCTATTATACATGCTCTTGATCGACATGAATGTTTACGACTCGTCGCGCCTCGATATTCCACGTTAGGGCGTGACAATCTTCGAAACTACCTGAAATATTATTCAAAAACGTAGGGTGAGCGAAAAGCTAAGTAGGATTTATATCTCTATATCAGGCAGCTTTAAGTGTGTTGCACCCCTAGTTCGTGTTTGGTTTTGATGATATCAAAATGATTGTGCTTGTGTGTGTATGTATTTCATTTAGCAATGTTTCATTGAACAACATGTTTCATATCTTGATTTGATGGGTTGAAAGATGGAGTTACACTTGATGTTTAAGGAACTAACGTTATATTTATGCTGGTTTGTAGGAATACAACTTCATGGCTCATACTTGGAATCTTAAGGAGTCCATCAATGAAAAAGGGACTTAACTTTGTTCATGTTTGAAAGTCATATGAATGCTTTGTATTTAATGGTCTCATGCTTTGAATATTTTGATTTGCAGGATCAAAATCCATGATTTATGTTTGGAACTCAAAGGAGTGCATCAATGAAGATCTTATTGAAAAAGGGAGTTGACTAACTCACTGCATTGTGATGACTCTTCTATATTTCATGCATTCCATCAAATAGCTATTCACAATCTTGGTTGGTTATTTTCATGCGCTTTCCTCGTAAGATTTTTGGGCTTGAAATAACCTCAACCTTGTAACTTAAAATTTGATGGATGTGATCTTCTAAGTTGCTAATGACATGAATGTGGTTCATGCATTTTCTACTTGAAGCTTTTAAGCTTGTATTGTGCTTGAAATATTCGTACAAGACTTCATGAGATTTGGTTCAATATTGCTCATGCCTTGCATGAATGATTGGTATTTACTGATGTGTGAGATGCATGTGAAGACAATGTTCCTCGTGAAAATAAGGCTTCACGAATATTAATTTTTGTCAACAAGAATGCCATTTGAATGAATGTAGTTCTATGATATTATGTATGCTTTGCATTTGGCATGATTGTTAACACTTGTGTAATGAAGCATCTTGATGTTGAAGATTTGGTTGATTCAAGAATGTGATTGAATGGTTGAGCTTCCATGTTATTATATTTGATTGAATGATAGATTCATGCTTATCATTTCAAAACCTTGTCATTTGGTCAAATGTATTTTTGCTAAGTGATTTGAGAAGCAAAACACATGTTTGAATAGGTTCAATGATGTATTTCATTGTGAACATGTTCATAGTGTTAATGCATAACTCATATATTTTGATTCTCAACTAACCTCTTAGTTTATCATGTTTTTCAGGATGCAAAATCATTGTTGATCTTCATGAGATTATGGTAACATTTAATCAATTGTTTCCCTTTGGTTTGATGCAGGTTTTAGTTATTTTTCAAACTCAAACAGTCTTACAGTCTTCACCATTTTCAATCCAACCGTTGGATCTCCCCTCTAAAAATTTTATGTTGTAGCTCTCGGAGTCCTCTTTCCAACGCCTCTAGTCTCGCTTCGATCGGAGTTTGGAGCTAGGAGAATTAATTCCTGCCGCCGAAGCGCGCAGAGCTATTTTTTGTGTGCCCTGCCACTGCATCGGTCGACCCCTGGGGTCGACCCACTGCAAGGGTCGAGGGTCGACCCCTGTAACACAGGGTGCTTTTTTGTGTTTTCCAGTAACCTGTTACCTGAGGGTCGACCCCAAGGGTCGACCCCTTCCGGACGGGACTTACGAAAGTGGTCAAATCTCATTGAAAACCTTTTCAAACCTTTCTATAATATACCCTAATGGTTCCTAATCATGTTAGGGTGTTTTAAACTCATTTTAGAAGTGTTATATGGGTCATTTGGTCTGTCTCCTATATATATCAATGTGTTGCTACGAATTTGAGTGAGGATTAACCCTAATGCTCATTTGCTCTTTCATATAGGTGAAGAAAAGGGAGAAAACATGGTGGAGCTCTTGCAAGAAGGAAACCATCTACTTCCGTGAAGATCTGGAGCTCGTGGAAGAAGAAGAAAAGGAGCGAATCGAAGAGAGGATTAAGAGGACGTAAGAATCATCTTCATCCGGCTTCTCTCCAACTCGTGGTTCAAGGAACATCATCAACCGGCCTTGAAGATCAAAGGGGGACTTCTTCTATGTCTTCTATCAGTTCTTTGTGATATGTTCTATGATCTATATTTTGGGTTTGAGCATGCTTGAGTATTTGTGTTTATTTTCTGAACAATAGAGATACTCGTGTGTGTGACCGTTTGTGTATACGGTCATGTTTGATCGCCTTCGTGCGATCGTGTTTGTGTTATTGTGCTGCGGTTGTTGCAGCGTGTGTGTGTGTGTGTTGTGATCCGGTCGTCGAATCGTGTGTGTGTTGTGATCCGGTCGTCGGATCGTGTATGTGTTTGTGATCCGGTCGTCAGATCATGTGGGAGACTTAGTCTCCGTCTGTGTATGTGTTGGGGCGTGTCCCTGTGTGTGTGTGGAGATTCATCCCCGTGTGTGTTTGGAGCGTCGTCTCCGTGTTGGGGATTTATCCCCGAGTGAAGCCTCACCGGGTTTGGTGAGGGGTGGACGTAGGGAGCCCGTCGTGGTCCCGAACCACCTTAAAAATCTTAGTGTCCTATGGTTTGCATTGTGGTTTGCCTTGTTATGTTTAACAGCTTAATGTGTTTATCTTAATCGTGTGTGAACGGTGAGATTGAGAGAATTTAATCATCTTTCTTGAGTGAAATCTTCAATCTCATCAAGGTTGTTAATTCCGCTGTGCGCTTGTCTATGTTTTTAATCGGTCATAGTTTTTAGTAGTATGATCTTTTTACCCCCCCCTCTAGATCCGTGTTCCTGCACTACGGGACCCAACAATTGGTATCAGAGCGAGGCTCTGCTGTCCCTAGATCTCACGATCTACAGAGTGATCCTAGTGCATTTTACAATCATGAATTTTTCTGTTGAGCACGTGTCGATGAATTGCCTTCCTATTCTTAATGGTTCTGATGTTACTTCATGGATAGGTAAAATGTGTGGACTAATCAATTCAATTAATCATAATCTTTGGAAGTTGATTTATGATGGTCCTCACATATTGCCTCTAGATAAGACCAAGTGGTCTAATCAAGATAAATTGAAAAACTATGAAAATGTCATTGTCTTAAATTTATTGAAAGGAGCCATTGATACTCATATGTTTCCATTTGTTTCTTCTTGTAGAACGGCCAAGGAGCTCATGGATCAGTTGATCAAAGCTCAAGAGATGGAAGGATAAAATTATCTCATGGCCGACAATGATGATCAACTCAATAAAGAAAATTATGATGAGGTAAATTCTGAATCCGAAGAACTCTCTATTGAGGAATGGCAAATGGCTTATGCTATGGTATATGATAAATGCAAGAAACTCAAATCTGAAAATAAAACATTGAAAAGGAAGATTAATAAGAATGGGCATGCTAATTCCTCCTGTGAGAACTGTAAAATCTTGGAGTCAAAAATTGAACATCTGCAAGAACAAAATGAATCTCTTGAATCAAAAGTTGAATCATTTTCAGAAGAGATTTTCTGTTTGAATGAAGATGTTGAAATGGCTAGAAAATATAATACATCTCTTCAAATTGAACATGAATGTGATGAATTGCGGGAACAAAATAAATTCTTGTTGTCTCAAATTTCCATGCTTGAGAAATCTGAAGAAAGCTTAAAACAAATTAGCTTCTCTTTCTGATGATGAGAAGATGTTTGAGAAATTACTTGATTCTGAATTTGATAGCAAGAGCATCATGAATGAAAATGAAAAACTCAAAAAGGAGAAATGTTCCATGTTGATTCAGATTTCTCTACTTGAAAGTAGGTTGAAAAGTTTTGATAAACTTGAAAATCAAAATGCTTTGTTGAAATCTGAAAATGAACAAATGCTTGCTAGGATTTCAAAACTTGTTGAAACTGAGAAAGTCCTTGAGAAATTGACTGAAAAACTACATTCCATGAATGTTGAAAACAAAGAACTCAATGAAGAAAATGAAAGCTTCAAATCTGTGAATTGCTTGTTGAATGAGAAAGTTTATGCATGTGAAGAAGAAGTCATGAGTGTTGAATTGCATGTTTCTATTCTTGAAGAAGAAGTACAAAGCTTAAAAGATGATTTGTCTAGATTTGTGAAAGGGAAAGAAAATTTAGACAAAATATTGGGTGTTAAGGTGAACTTTCAAAAAGAAGGTCTTGGATACATCCCGGTCAACAAAAAGTCTTTTGAATCTAAATTGAAAACTTCATTTGTTCATGCATCGATATTCCGAGCACTTCTAAGGCACCACCTCCAATTGCACAAATGAAAATTTCTGAAAATAATTTTACGAAAAAGAAAAATGTCAAACCAACCATGTCAAATGGATTTCAAAAATCGAAGTCCAATGTTGAATGCTTCTATTGTGGTGTGTTTGGACATGTAATGGATGATTGTGTTGTTATGAAAGAGGATGACAAAATTGCATGTAAAAAGAAAAATGCCTCATGATTTTATTGTCACAAACTTGGCCATGTCATGGATGATTGCTTTGTGAAACAAAATAATGATTATCGTGCCATGAATGCTAAGTTTAACTTTTAAAGAAAATTCAGAAATGAACATGCTTCCCATGCTAAAAGGTTTGCATCCCGAAAGAAAAATTCATTCAAGAACACTCATGCAAACAATGAAAAATCATTCCGTAAACCCACAACTCCTTGTTGCTTTCATCGTGGGAAATACGGTCATGTTATGAAAGAGTGTTAGTTTTTGAAAACAGAAAATCTCCATGCTTCTAGAATGCATGCTAGGTCTAATTTTGTTAAATCTAGACCTTTTGAAAATAGAAGATGGAATGGATTTGAAAATTCCTTTACTCTTAAAAGGAAGCCTTTTGGTAAAACTATTTTTCCTCAATGCCTTTATTGTGGAAACCATGGACATATCATTGAGGATTACAGGATCATGAAGAATGATGATGTTGTAGCAATAAAAAGGAAGAAAGCATTTGGTGACAATGCTACCAACCTCCAGGGAGCCAAAAAGGCATGGGTGCCCAAATCTGTTGAATGAATTATTTTGGATGCAAGTGTGCCTTGAGGTAAATTAAGAATGAAAGGGGTTCCAATAAAATGGAACAAGGCACACTCATATGGTAAAACCCCAACTCTGCTCCTTCACTGTCAAACTTGATGATTTTGATGTTTTGGGATGAGATCTTGGTGTGTTCTCATGCTACGTTCTAAATTATTCACAAGCCACATATGTTTTCAATGGATGAATATTTGGTATATCAAATGGTGGTTAGAGAAGGTTGGACTACGTTCAACTGGATACTTCCACTAAGCGTGGTGGTGGTCTTCGGACCTATGTTCTTCGCCTAGTAGCAAAATTCAGAAATTGAATTATTTGGCTTATAAGGAACCTTGTGTTTTGACTTTGATTTGCATGTGCTTTTAAATTGAATTTGAAAACCCTTCTTGTTTCAAAAGGGCAAAATTTTTGAACTGTAGAATTGCTTGATCAAATGCAACAATTGGTATTGAATGTTGACCATGGCCTATTTTAAAGCTCATTGACCATGTGTGATTGATTTGCTAAATTGATAAGTTATTTGACATGTTTAGAAATCTACTCTTTTCAATAGATGTTCAAACACTTATCTTGCTCATTTGCCAAGTTTTGTGTGAAATCTATTGGACACTTAGTTATTTGCATATTCACACATGCAGGGCGTATCATGTTCAAACTGAAACTTATGTCTCATGAAATATTATCTTTGAATGATCATGGTTGAACATTTGGGTTCTAAGGGATATGGCTTTTCATGATGAAATCTGAAATAAATTACTCATGATTGAGTGCCAAATTCATTGAAAATCCATCTCATGCATTCACCTGCTTCATACTTTTCTTAAATGCTCAAGTCATTACAAAAACTGAAAACTTGCATAAAAAGAATGCATTGACATTTTTGCATATACATACTATGCATATAAAATGACAAAAAGATGCATATTGCATATTCATGCATATAGAGCATATGCATATATTTCATGATAATCGCATATCTTGACTCGTGAATGCTTGCATGTATGTTTCATGAATCCTTGCATGCTTGTAAGTATTTACCCTATGAAACCATTTCTTGATCTTTCTAAGACCTCACCTCCTTGATAAATAACAATGCAGTGATTTTATTCATATGTGATACATGTCATATATTAAGGGGGAGGATTTGATTCCGACCGTGCATACATTTAGGGGGAGTCATAGCTATGTCTCGTCGAATTCATTTTATACATGCAAAATAAAAATTTACCCCCACATTCTTGCTCATAATGAATTCAATGACTTTCATTAATAAGGATTTAAGAAATTCCTTCCAACACTTTAAAGGGAACTTGAATCTCTACATCGACATTAAAGAGTAATCGTGAGGAAAAAGCTGCCTACCCCATAAAAATTCAATAAGTGGAATGTGGATCCGAGTAATCGGGAATCCCCCCTAAAACAAAGGAGGAAACTCGCGTCAAAAGGAGAAACAAAAATCCATATGTGTGACGAATCTAAGTAGCCGGGAATCCCATTGAGACATATGAGGAAACTCGCGCCGAAAAGTAAAGTCCATTAAAAGAACAAAATCGGGATTGTGCGAAGCTACCGATAGTCGAGAATCTAAAGTGAAAGTGTAGAGAGGAGATTACCTTCTAGTGTTTTTTAGAAAATCTGAAAATTCATATGTTTTGAAGCTCATTAGTCATTACCTCACATTTCACATGGGCATTTTTGTGATATATGTATTTTATGAATTTACTTACATTCATGGTTTATGTAGTACTCCTAGTTGTGTATGTACAAAATCTCTTAGTTATGCTTCATGTCTCATACTCTTGAATTTGAATCACATGCTCTTTTCTTAACCCGTGCCTCATTAAGGGGGAGTTACTATATGTTATATTTGTGTGCATGACGATTGTGCTTGTGTGCTTGCATGTTCATGCATTCCCCTTGAGTCTAATTCTGAGCATAAACCTTACATTTGAAGGATAGAAGTTATCATGTGCATAGCTTCATATCTTACATGATTAGCATTCACATATTGCATATTCAGTGCTAATTTGCATATTTGCATACTTGCAATTTTTCAGCATGCATATAGTTCATACTTAATGTCAGCTTGTACAAGTCCTACTTGACATTTTTCAACAATTGGTCTCATTCTTTTGGCCTCACACGTTCCTATCATGTCACTCAACCCCCTGTCTTTTTGTAGATGACAAAAAGGGGGAGAATATTTGGTGTGTGTTAATGTTTTGGTGTTTGTTCAATGCTGTATGCTTGATAATTGATGTTTTCTTGGGAAGAATGGCTCAATGTTTGTATTATCACACACATCGTTTTGTCATCACCAAAAAGGGGGAGATTGTTGCATCCCTAGTTCGTGTTTGGTTTTGATGATATCAAAACGATTGTGCTTGTGTGTGTATGTGTTTCATTTAGCAATGTTTCATTGAACAACATGTTTCATATCTTGATTTGATGGGTTGAAAGATGGAGTTACACTTGATGTTTAAGGAACTAACGTTATATTTATGATGGTTTGTAGGAATAAAACTTCATGGCTCATACTTGGAATCTTAAGGAGTCCATCAATGAAAAAGGGAGTTAACTCTGTTCATGTTTGAAAGTCATATGAATGTTTTGTATTTAATGATCTCATGCTTTGAATATTTTGATTTACAGGATCAAAATCCATGATTTATGTTTGGAACTCAAAGGAGTGCAATGAAGATCTTATTCAAAAAGGGAGTTGAATAACTCATTGCATTGTGATGACTCTTCTATATTTCATGCATTCCATCAAATAGCTTTTCATAATCTTGGTTGGGTAGTTTCATGCGCTTTCCTCGTAAGATTTTTAAGCTTGAAATAACCTCAACCTTGTAACTTGAAATTTGATGGATGTGATCTTCTAAGTTGCTAATGACATGAATGTGGTTCATGCATTTTCTACTTGAAGCTTTTAAGCTTGTATTGTGCTTGAAATATTCGTACAAGACTTCATGAGATTTGGTTCAATATTGCTCATGCCTTACATGAATGATTGGTATTTACTGATGTGTGAGATGCATGTGAAGACAATATTCCTCGTGAAAATAAGGCTTCATGAATATTAATTTTTGTCAACAAGAATGCCATTTGAATGAATGTCACGTGGTTCTATGATATTATGTATGCTTTGGATTTGACATGATTGTTAACACTTGTGTAATGAAGCATCTTGATGTTGAAGATTTGGTTGATTCAAGAATGTGATTGAATGGTTGAGCTTCCATGTTATTATATTTGATTGCATGATAGATTCATGCTTATCATTTAAAAACCTTGTCATTTGGTCAAATGTATTTTTGCTAAGTGATTTGAGAAGCAAAATGCATGTTTGAATAGGTTCAATGATGTATTTCATTGTGAACATGTTCATAGTGTTAATGCATAACTCATATATTTTGATTCTCAACTAACCTCTTGGTTTATCATGTTTTTCAGGATGTAAAATCATTGTTGATCTTCATGGGATTATGGTAACATTTAATCAATTATTTCCCTTTGGTTTGATGGAGGTTTTAGTTATTTTTCAAACTAAAACTGTCTTTCAATCTTCACCATTTTCAATCCAACTGTTGGATCTCCCCTCTAAAAATTTTATGTTGTAGCTCTGGGAGTCCTCTTTCCAACGCCTCCAGTCTCGCTTCGATCGGAGTTCGGAACTAGGAGAATTAATTCTTGCCGCCGAAGCGCGCAGAGCTATTTTTTGTGTGCCCAGCCACTGCATGGGTCGACCCCTGGGGTCGACCCACTGCAAGGGTCGACCCCAAGAGTCGACCCCTGTAACACAGGGTGCTTTTTTGTGTTTTCTAGCAACCTGTTACCCGAGGGTCGACCCCTTCCGGATGGGACTTACGAAAGTGGTCAAATCTCATTGAATACCTTTTCAAACCTTTCTATAATATACCCTAATGGTTCATAATCATGTTAGGGTGTTTTAAACTCATTTTAGAAGGGGTATATGGGTCATTTGGTCTGTCTCATATATATATCAATGTGTTGCTCCGAATTTGAGTGAGGATTAACCCTAATGCTCATTTGCTCTTTCGTATAGGTGAAGAAAAGGGAGAAAACGTGGTGGAGCTCTTGCAAGAAGGAAACCATCTACTTCCGTGAAGATCTGGAGCTCGTGGAAGAAGAAGAAAAGGAGCGAATCGAAGAGAGAATCAAGAGGACGTAAGAATCATCTTCATCTGGCTTCTCTCCAACTCGTGGTTTAAGGAACATCATCAACCGGCCTTGAAGATCAAAGGGGGACTTCTTCTATGTCTTCTATCAGTTCTTTGTGATATGTTCTATGATCTATATTTTGGGTTTGAGCATGCTTGAGTATTTGTGTTTATTTTCTGAACAATAGAGATACTCGTGTGTGTGACCGTTTGTGTATACGGTCGTGTTTGATCACCTTCGTGCGATCGTGTTTGTGTTATTGTGCTGCGGTTGTTGCAGCGTGTGTGTGTGTGTGTTGTGATCTGGTCGTCGGATCGTGTATGTGTTTGTGATCCGGTCGTCGGATCGTGTGGGAGACTTAGTCTCCGTCTGTGTGTGTGTTGGGGCGTGTCCCCGTGTGTGTGTGTGGGGATTCATCCCCGTGTGTGTTTGGAGCGTCGTCTCCGTGTTGGAGATTTATCCCCGAGTGAAGCCTCACCGGGTTTGGTGAGGGGTGGACGTAGGGAGCCCGTCGTGGTCCCGAACCACCTTAAAAATCTCAGTGTCCTATGGTTTGCATTGTGGTTTGCCTTGTTATGTTTAACAACTTAATGTGTTTATCTTAATCGTGTGTGAACGGTGAGATTGAGAGAATTTAATCATCTTACTTGAGTGAAATCTTCAATCTCGTCCAGGTTGTTAATTCCGCTGTGCGCTTGTCCATGTTTTTAATCGGTCATAATTTTTAGTAGTATGATCTTTTCACCCCCCCCCCTCTAGATCCGTGTTCCTGCACTACGGGACCCAACAAAGTGTTTAACATATTTGATAAAGTAAATATGCTATGATGAGAAATGTAACTAAAGCATGGAACATGAACATGAGGGCATAAGAGATGCAAGTATATAGGATCACTAGTAGATATGATATCAAGAGTAAGATTTCAAGTAGAGAATGATCATGTAACAAGTGTTATCATTGAATTGACCATTTCACGCAAGTATGTACAAGTCAAGTATTTCATGTATCTCAAGTACTTTCAAGTAATTCAAGCAAGTCAAGTATTTCACGAATAAGTGGAATGTCGTAAATGAATCTAGCACGCTTGTATTTGGTGCAATGCCACACCAGGTCAATAATAACTCCCATGGGCACAAGTACTTTCAGGTGTTACTCCCAAGACCAGACCGGGCCCCATTAATGCTAAGCATTGTAGTTATGGATCATCGATCCCAAGTATTTATTTAGACATCCACATTATATGTATGGCCAAAGAATTTCAAGGTAAAGCTCATGAACTAAGTAAAGATGTAGCAAAATTTTCTATTCAAGGAACAAGTAGTACAAGAAGCACAAGTAGTTGTAAGAGAAGGTCAAGATTAATTCAAGGCATCGTGTTCAACGACATTAATAAGAGGAAATCAATGAAGTGCAATGACAATAGGTCAATAAGAAAGATTTCCTTTATTGTAACAAGGTCTATCAAGAGTTTATGATCAGAAATGTCAATAGATATAGAGCTGCATGCCTTATAAAACTTATCAGAAACTGGGCTAGACACGATCTGGGTCCGGTATGAACGCGGTCATACCTAAGACCACGTTCAGCCTTTAACGCGGTCTGTGAAAGCACCATGTTCAGCCTTGAACAAGGTCTATGAAAGCACCACGTTCAGAATGCAGTCTCTTAAAGCACCACATAAAGAATGCGATTCACAGGGACACCACGATCATGAAAAACCTGCCAGAAGCCCATTTAGCCCATGGGAGACCCTAAACACAGTCCTTGGGCACCCGTCTTCAGTCGAGAGAAGGGTTAACGTGTTCTATGAACATGACGCATTCATAAACAAGAAGATAGAACCATGCAAAACCTTATTCTGCGATTCCGAAAGCCACTAGACTCATATCGGTAACCCTTAAGACATGATCTACAACTACAATAGTTGAATCGCCGATCAAGGTCATATAAACTAAACATGTACTGTAATGCCCAGGATCTTTCGAACACTTTTCAGATCTAGATCTGTGGGTCTCGAATCACTTTGGGGAGTCCCGGGACGTGTTTTACGATTTTCACGTGTTTTCCCTGACAGGACCTGCGGAACCCTATGGCGGGCAAACCGTTGCATTCTCCTACTCCGAGACTGTACCACGATGATCAGCGTGTTCCGAGGATCGCGGAGGTATAACTTTCTATTTTTCCATATTTTTTAGAAAATCAGGATTTTCTATAAATACCCATTTCTTTTTCTTTTTCTCTTCTTCTTCTTCCTCCTTTCTCTTCCGTGCACACGCGACCGTGGCCCTCCTCTTCCGGCAACGACTCCGACGTGCTCCCCTCCAGCTGCAGACGGCGGTGAGACGACGGAACGACGGCGACGGTTGCGGCGTGGCGATCGCGACGGCGTTCGGTGCCCGGTGAGATCGTGGGAAGAACGAGAGCTTCAAGAGGTGTTTTGATGATCGGCGACGATCCGTCGAGTTTCGGGTGACCCCGAGGTTGGGTGACGATCCTTAGCTCGGCATTTACCTTCTCCGTGATTTGTAGGCCGAGGCGAGGCCGAGAGAGGGTTATTTTGAGTCAAGAAGGGAAAAGTATGTTTTGGGGTTTGAGTGGCCGATCTAGTGTTTTAGTCCCCCATTTTGTGATTTGTGGGCATCAAACGATGCATTGGGGGCTTGGGAACAAGTTTCCCTTTTGTTTCCCCTTCACCAGGGGGTGAATGGGGCGTGGAATGGAGTTTTGGGGCCATTCCCGCCGTTCTCGGTTTCACGGGTTATAAACGGTTTAACAGTGACCGTTTTTATGCGTAAGCGGCCTTTGCTAGACCATTTTTGTTTTTGGGCAGTCCCCAAGTGGACCGTTCTTGGCCTTGGAGTGTCGGCAGGGTAAGCGGTCACTCGATAGACCGCCTACTCCTGCGTGGCCTCATGGCAGACCGTTTACCCCTAGAGACCAGTGTGGTCTTCGAGGTGTTTTGACCATTGAGATTTGACCGTTGCATAGTTTTGGGGCTACGCGGTCATGAGTCTGGCTATTTAGTCCTCTTGGATGGTCCAAGTTGGGCCGTTTATATTCCCAACGGTCATGAGGTGACCGTTTGCTTTTCCGTGCCGTTGGGTGGCTTAGCGGCCCCTAGGTGGACCGCTTAGTACTCCAAGCGGCCTATCGTTAGACCGTTTATACCCTGAACGGTTTGAGGAGGACCGTTTGTTTTCCCGTTCGACCCAGAAGCCAGGCGGTCCCATGGAAGACCGTTTGCCTTCTGAGGTGGCCCAAGAGGGACCGCTTGTGTATTGCACGGTCCGAGGCAGACCGTGTATGTCTGCTCATAGGCGGTTTGTCGGTGACCGTTTTATCTGTCAAATGGTTTCTGTAGAACTGTCCTATCCATGAGGCGGTCCATCGAACGACCGTTTACTGTGTAATCTGACCGGTAGTTTATTCTTGCCGATTCGATCCCGAGTGAGTGGACCTCAATCCACGTGCTAACCGGTGGTCCGACTGATGCGGGGCATCATGTGGGGGCTACGTGTTAGGGTGCCGTGGGGTTCCAAGAGGTGGTGTTCTCGGCTTGTGTTACCGTGAGTTGGTGTCGGTACGAGGAGCAATCCTTGTACTTAGTCCGGTTTAGACGTTGCTTTTCGTTGACTAGAGAGTCTACTCTTTCAGCGACCCTCCACTAGTCGTAGCTTTCCGACACGCGAGTGGTCCCACCAGGGAGTGGTGGCGAGGCTACCCTAGAGAGACGGTTTTAGACTGGTTTCCGTCGGGCCCCACGTCTACCAGCCAGAGTCTGGCTGAGGGGAAAACCAGTCAGAGGGCAAGACCAGAGACGCACGGTCTGTGTGTGCACACGTGGTTGGGGGCGGTTGGACCCGCGCTGACGAGCGCGCCCCCAACTAGTTATTGTTTATGGTTACTTGTACGGTTCCCCGTTCCGACAGGGTGCGTTGAGGGGGATACCTGAGGTGCGATCTAAGACACCAGTGGGCTAATCCGACCTTGCTTCTAGTGGGTTGGTACTCCTGTCTATGTCAGATAGTGCCTCTTGGTGTTCTGTCGGGTTATTTCGATTCTCGTGCCGTACGTTCGGTGCTAGGCGTAGTAAAGCTTTTCCTTTCATTTATTCTTGTAGCTCTCTGTTCTACGTCTTGCTAGTGGTAGCTTGTATTTACTTTCCGCTCGGTTTCTCGGTTTGCGAGGTAGGGACCGGAGGATCCCTACTGAGCCTTTTCGTTTTGAGGCTCATTCCCTGCGTGTTTTTCTGCGTTTCAGGTGAGACGTGGCTTCAGGGGAGAGCTTCCGAGGCTCCACTTGGTTCAGGTGCCCAGGGTTAGTTGCTAGTCGCTAGTTCCGGGGTATGCCCCGTGTAGTTGTACTTTTCTCTTTGGGCTGTACTAGTTATGGACTATTATTATATTTCAGACTGTTGTTGTTGTGGACCATGTAATTTAATTAATGTCAATTATTGCTTCCTGCTTAATTCATTTAAACTGCATAGCTCTACAATTATTTTAGATTCTTGTGTATCTCCACATCATCCCTTTAACCCTTCCGAGTCTTCGGGCTCGTGGGTGGCGGTTTGAGATTAAGGATATAGGGCCTTCCCGATATTCGGATCTCGGGTCGTTACAGTTGGTATTAGAGCAGCGGTTGTGAGTATGTATAAGAATCATAAATAATTGCAATGGTCCACTAGTCCACAATGATGATGTACAGTTGGCACTGGCTTAGGCCATCGTCTGCCTTATTGATTTTTGCCATTTTCCGTGTCTTCTGTCTATTGCTGTACGTGAGCATGGCGCCGAGGCGGAGGACTCGTTCGCAGCAGGGACAGTCGACAGAGGAGTAGGAAGAGCGGAGCAGAGTGCCACCAGACACCACTGATGCAGCGAGAGTTCCAAGGGTAGAGGATTTCTTTCGGAGCATGTTTCAGTTCATGTCTCAACAGTTTGGCGGTGAGGCTGGTGAGGGCTTGTCGTCTAGGGGTGGGCCTAGACGTGCAGTGAGGGACTTTTTGCAGTTCCACCCACCCTACTACGATGGCCTGCCAGATCCTGATGTGGCCAGGAGATGGCTTGATGAGATAGAGAGAGTGTTCAGTTCCATGAACTGTGTCGAGGAGGACAAGGTGATGTTGGCCTGTAACCAGTTGCAGGGTACAGCTCAAGATTGGTGGTCTTCGGAGTGGAAGACATATTTTCAGTCTCGTTCTCTTCAGCAGATCGTGTGGCAGGACCGTGTGAGGGTCTTTGAGTGTACTTACTATCCATCCTACATTGGTACGCAGAAGATACGTCAGTTTCTGGAGCTGGTTCAGGGTGACATGTCGGTGTTGCAGTATAGGGCTCGGTTTATTGAGTTGGGCCGTTATGCTCCCCATATCATGGAGAATGAGGGGCTGAAGACCAAGCAGTTCATCCAGGGTTTGAGGTAGGATCTGAGGCACCTCTTGATGGCGAACGCTGCTTCAGATTTGGAGACAGCTTCCCGTGTGGCGGCATCACTGGAGTTGGATATGCAGAAGATCCGAGGACAGGTTGGCCATGGGCAGTCCCAGTTAGGATGTAGCCAACAGTCGACTACCCAGCAGGAGGGCACCTTTCAGCACGCGACGGGTAGTTCGGGAGCATTAGTGCCGGCGGCATCAACGACAGGATCTGCGTCTTTTGGCTTAAAGGTCAAGAAGTTCTTCAGGAAGAGTTTCCACAAGAAGCGCAAGGATCAGAGGCAGGCGTCTTCAGGTAGTGTTCAACAGTCGATCCCTTATCAGCGTCAGGGATCAATTGGTGGTTCACGGGGGTCGTGTCCCCGGTGCGGCGGTTCTCATCAGCTTAGGCAGTGTACGATGCCAGTGATTTGTTACAGATGTGACCAGGCAGGGCATATGGCGTGTGATTGTCCATCGAGGCCGCAGCAGCTGCAGTACCCTCAACAGCAGCAGCCACAACAGCAGCGTCAGCAGGAGGGGCAGTATCCGCCACTACCCTGGTCAGCGAGTGTGGGCTGTCAGAGGTCTCGAGGCAAGATTACACACATGACCAGGGCAGAGGCAGAGGCGTTGCAGCTTGTGGAAGGTACTGTTATGATTTTGGGTTGCGCAGCTCGAGTTTTGTTTGATTCTGGCACGTCGCATTCGTTTATTTCGGAGGATTTCACGTTGAGTCTTGAGGAGCCGGTGACCCAAATGTCTTGTGATTTGGTGGTAGAGTTGCCTACTGGTGATTTTATGATCACCCTGTATTGCTTTGAGAAGGTACTTGTGTGGGTGGAAGGGCGGAGCTTGCCGGCCAGGCTTTATGCGTTACCACTTCAGGATTTCGATGTGATTTTGGGCATGGATTGGCTCGAGGCTCATCATGCCTTGGTGGATTGCGGTTCGAAGAAGGTTTATTTTTGGCAACTTCGAGGACCCACCTTCTATTTCCAAGATATTAGGTCTTCCTCTTCCCGCTTTCTTATTTCGGCTATTAGGGCTCTTCGTTTGCTTGATGCGGGCTATCAGGGTTTTCTCACTTTTGTGGTCGTGGTGGACCAGTTGGAGCTAGATGTGGAGGGCATTCCGGTGGTGTACGAGTTTCCTGATATTTTTTCCAAGGACCTACCTGGATTACCTCCCCAGCGGGAGATTGATTTTGTAATCGAGGTTGTGCCTGGTACGGGTCCTCTGTCTAAGGCTCCTTACCGCATGGCTCCCGCTGAGTTAAGGGAGTTGAGGGCGCAGTTGCAGGAGTTGCTCGCCAAGGGGTATATTCATCTTAGCTTGTCCCCTTGGGATGCGCCAGTGTTGTTTGTGAAGAAGAAGGATGGTAGTCTGAGGTTATGTATTGACTACCGACAACTGAATGAGGTAACCATTAAGAACAAGTATCCGTTGCCACGGATTGATGATTTGTTCAAGCAGCTTCAGTCCACGCGAGTGTTCTCACGGATCGATTTGCGGTCTGGTTACTATCAGCTACGGATTCATGAGTCTGATGTGGAGAAGATCGCATTCAGCACGAGGTATGGGCATTATGAGTTTTTGGTGATGCCGTTTGGACTCACCAATGCCCCCGCAGCCTTCATGGATTTGATGCATAGGGTGTTTCTTCCCTACTTGGATCAGTTCATGGTCGTGTTTATGGATGACATCATTGTCTATTCGCAGTCTGCGGAGGAGCATGTGTACCATTTGAGGGTTGTGTTGCAGACCTTGCGAGATCACCAGTTGTATGCGAAGCTCATGGAGTGCGAGTTTTAGCTTCGGGAGGTGCACTTTTTGGGGCACGTGATTTCTGGTGATGGTATTTTCGTGGATCCAACCAAGTTCGAGACAGTGATGCAATGGCCGAGGTCGGAGTCTATGATGGAGATTCAGAGTTTCTTGGGGCTTGCAGGCTATTACAGGAGATTCATCCATGATTTTGCTCGTGTTGTAGCCCTGATGACTAGACTTACGAGGAAGGATGTGCCGTTTGTATGGACTGATGAGTGTGAGCAGAGCTTTATAGTGCTTCAGAGGTTGCTCACTTCAGCATCAGTATTGGTGTTGCCTTCTGGATCGGGAGGTTTTGTGGTGTGTACAGATGCTTCCCGAGTCGGGTTGGGTGCTGTGCTGATGCAGCATGGTAGAATGGTGGCTTATGCATCTCGGCAGTTAAAGCCACACGAGGAGAACTACCCTACCCACGATCTTGAATTGGCGGCTGTGATCTTTGTATTGAAGATCTGGAGACATTATTTGTACGGTGAGAAGTTCAAGGTGTTCACTGACCATCAGAGTTTGAGGTATGTGTTCACGCAGAGGGACCTTAACCTCAGGCAGAGGAGATGGATGGTCTATATGAAGGATTATGACTTCACCCTGTCTTATCAGTCAGGCAAGATGAACGTCATTGCTGATGCCTTGAGTAGGAAGGTTGTGGTCAGTGCAATGATGTTGAGAAAGTGGAGGCTCTGGGAACAAGTGTCATCCGTGTCATTTAGGCTTAAAGTTCCTCAAGAGCCGGGGTCAGCTGTTCTTGCGAGCTTGACTATCACGCCAGCGATTCATCGTCAGGTGACGGAGGCTCAGCATGCGGATCCTGAGTTGCCTCAGATTTTGGCTATGGCCGATGTGGAGCTCGGTGAGGACGGAGCGGTGAGATTTCAAGGTAGGCTGTACGTCCCAGCTGAGGAGCAGGTGAGGTGTGCGGTGTTACTAGAGGCTCATGGGAGTAGGTATACCATACACCCGGGTGCGACGAAGATGTATCGGCACTTGAAGAGACAGTTCTGGTGGCCTGGCATGAAGAGAGATGTTGCCGAGTATGTGGCCAGGTGCTTGACCTGTCAGCAGGTAAAGGCAGAGCATCAGCGACTTAGTGGTACGCTCCAGCCCTTGGAGGTTCCCGCGTGGAAATGGGACCACGTGACCACTATTTTCGTGGTGGGATTGTCGGGGACTCCGAGTGGACAGGATAGTATTTGGTTGCTGGTGGATAGGCTGACGAAGACGGCTCGGTTGTTACCAAACATAGTCAGCTGGAGTGTGCCCAAGTTGGCACGTCTTTATGTGGAGCAGATCATACCTTTGCATGGAATTCACATTTCCATCGTGTCAAATCGAGATCCGTGTTTCACTTATGGATTCTAGAGGAGTTTCCAGCGAACTTTAGGCACCGAGTTAGCCTTCAGCTCGGCGTACCATCCTTAGTCAGATGGTCAGTCAGAGAGGACCATCCAGACGTTGGAGGATATGTTGAGATCTTGTTGCCTGGAGTGGCAAGGGAGTTGGATTCACCATCTACCATTGGTGGAGTTTGCGTACAACAATAGCTATCATTCGAGCATTAGGATGGCTCCTTATGCGGCGTTGTATGGGCGATCCTGTCAGACTCCACTCGATTGGTTTGAGGTTGGTGAGGGTGTTGTGACGGGACCAGAGCTGGTGTAGCAGCGCATTGATGTGGTGCATTTGGTCCGTCAGAACATGTTGGCGGTGCAGAGTCGGCAGAAGAGCTATGCCGATCGGAGAAGGCAGCCCCTCAGTTTTACAGTTGGTGATCGAGTATTTTTGAGGGTTTCTCCCATGAAGGGAGTGATGCGATTTGGACAACGTGGGAAGTTGAGTACCCGCTATGTTGGTCCTTTTACCATTGTGGAACGCATTAGCGAGGTTGCTTATCAGTTGCAGCTACCTCCTGAGTTTGCAGCGCTGCATGATGTGTTCCATGTCTCGATGTTGAGGAAGTATATGCCCGATGACTCTCACGTTTTGGAGGATTCCGTTTGGCCCGAGGTGACACCCGATCTATCTCTTTCGGAGTTCCCTATCCATATCGAGGATCGATGAGAGCAGCACCTATGGAACAAGGTTATTCCTCTTGTTAAGGTGGTGTGGCAGCGGCACTCTGGCGGTGAGGCGTCTTGGGAGCGTGAGGATGAGATGCGTCAACAATTCCCTTATTTGTTCGAGTGAGTCTCCTTTTTCCCCTGTGCTTTATTTTAATTTTGAGGATGAAATTTGTTTAAGGGGGGAGGGCTGTAATGCCCTGGATCGTTTGGACACTTTTCGGATCTGGATCCGTGGGTCTCGGATCACTTTTGGGAGTCATAGGACGTGTTTTGCGATTTTCAAGTGTTTTCCCTAACAGGACCTGCGGAACCCTATGGTGGGCAAACCGTTGAATTCTCCTACTCCAGGACAGTACCAAGTCGATCAGCATGTTCTGAGGATCGCGGAGGTATATTTTTCTATTTTTTCATATTTTTTGGAAAATCGAGATTTTCTATAAATACCCATTTCTTTTTCTTTTTCTTTTTCTTTTTCTTTTTCTCTTCTACTTATTTCTTCTTCTTCCTCCTTTCTCTCCCGTGCGCACGCGACCGTGGCCCCCCTCTTCCGGTGACGACTCCGGCGTGCTCCCCTCCGGCTGCAGACGGTGGTGAGACGACGGTATGGCGATGACGGTGGTGGCGTGGCGATCGCGGTGGCGTTCGGTGCCCGGTGAGATCGTGGGAAGAACGAGAGCTTCACGCGGTGCTTTGACGATCGCCGACGATACGTGGAGTTTCGGGCGACCCCGAGGTAGGGTGACGATCCTTAGCTCGACATTTATCTTCCCCACGATTTTTAGGCCGAGGCGAGGCCGAGAGAGGGTTATTTTGAGCCGGGAAGGGAAAAGCATATTTTTGGGTTTGAGTGGCCGATCTAGCATTTTAATCTGCCATTTTGTGATTTATGGGCATCAAACGATGCATTGGGGGCTTGGGAACAAGTTTCCCTTTTGTTTCCCCTTCACCCGGGGGTGAATGGGGCGTGGAATGGAGTTTTGGGGCCATTCCCGCCGTTCTCGGTTTCACGGGTTATAAACGGTTTAACAGTGACCGTTTTTATGCGTAAGCAGTCTTAGCTAGACCATTTTTGTTTTTGGGCGGTCCCCAAGTGGACCGTTCTTGGCCTTGGAGTGTCAGCAGGGTAAGCGGTCACCCGATAGACTGCGTACTCCTGTGCGGCCTCATGGCAGACCGTTTACCCCTAGAGACCAGCGTGGTCTTTGAGGCGTTTTGACCGTTGAGATTCGACCGTTGCACAGTTTTGGGGCTATGCGGTAATGAGTCTGGCCGTTTAGTCCTCTTGGATGGTCCAAGTTGGACCGTTTATGTTCCCAACAGTCATGAGGTGACCGTTTGCTTTTCCGTGCCGTTGGGTGGCTTAGCGGCCCCTAGGTGGATCACTTAGTACTCCAAGTGGCCTATCGTTGGATCGTTTATACCCTGAACAGTCTGAGGAGGACCGTTTGTTTTCTCGTTCGGCCCAGAAGCCAGGCGGTCCCATGGGAGACCGTTTGCCTTCTGAGGCAGCCCAAGAGGGACCGCTTGTGTATTGCACGGTCCGAGGCAGACCGTGTATGTCTGTTCATAGGCGGTTTGTCGGTGACCATTTTATCTGTCAAATGGTTTCTGTAGAATCGTCCTATCCATGAGGCGGTCCATCGAACGACCGTTTACTGTGTAATCTGACCGGTAGTTTATTCTTGCCAATTCGAGTCCTGAGTGAGTGGACCTTGATCCACGTGCTGACCGGTGGTGCGACTAATGCGGGGCATCATGTGGGGGCCACGTGTTAAGGTGTCGTGGGGTTCCGAGAGGTGGTGTTCTCGGCTTGTGTTACCGTGAGTCGGTGTCGGTATGAGGAGCAGTCCTTGTACTTAGTCCGGTTCAGACGTTACTTTTCGTTGACTAGAGAGTCTACTCTTTCAGCGACCCTCCACTAGTCGTAGCCTTCCAACACGTGAGTGGACCCACCAGGGAGTGGTGGCGAGGCTACCATAGAGAGACGGTTTTAGACTGGTTTCCATCGGGCCCCACGTCTACCAGCCAGAGTCCGACTGAGGGGAAAACCAGTCAGAGGGCCAGACTAGAGACGCATGGTCTCTGTGTGCACACGTGGTTGGGGTAGGTTGGACCCGCGCTGATGAGCGTGACCCCAACTAGTTCTTATTTGTGGTTACTTGCACGATTCCCCGTTCCGACAGGGTGCGTTGAGGGGGATACCTGAGGCGCGGTCTAAGACGCCAGTGGGCGCATCCCTCCTTGCTTCTAGTGGGTTTGTACTCCTGTATGTGTCAGGTGGTGACTCTTGATATTCTGTCGGGTTGTTTCGATTCTCGTGCTGTACGTTCGGTGCTAGGCGTAGTAAAGCTTTTCCGTTCATTTATTCTTATAGCTCTCCGTTCTACGTCTTGCTAGTGGTAGCTTGTATTTACTTTCCACGCGGTTTCTCAGTTTGCGAGGTAGGGACCAGAGGATCCCTACTGAGCCTTTTCATTTTGAGGCTGATTCCCTGCGTGTTTTTCTACGTTTCAGGTGAGACGAGGCTTGAAGGGAGCGCTTCCGAGGCTCCACGTGGTTCAGGTGCCCAGGATTAGTTGCCAGTTGCCAGTTCCGGGGTATGCCTCGTGTAGTTGTACTTTTCTCTATGGACTGTACTAGTTGTGGACTACTGTTATATTTCAGCCGCTGTTATTGTGGACCATGTAATTTAATTAATGTCATTTAGTGCTTCCTGCTTAATTCATTTAAACTGCGTAGCTCTGTAATTATTTTAGATTCTTGTGTATCTCCACACCATCCCTTTAACCCTTCTGAGTCTTCGGGCTCGTGGGTGGCAGTTTGAGATTCAATATCGGGCCTTCCCAGTATTCAGATCTCGGGTCATTACATGTACGCCATCTTGATAGCGGGCTATGAAAATAAGCACATGTCATTTAGCAATATTATAACTACTCCTTTTAACATGCTGGAAAGAGATAATGTAATCCTGGAGATCCAAGGATGTCATGAAGATAACAAGAATCATGGAAGGAATATAAGCTCAAAGGAATAGAATCATTTATCTTCCATATACTTAACCTAACCATGTGTTTAATTAAATGACATGTGACCATAACATGATTTGGAACTCGAAATTAACAATTCTAACATGCTGAAAAATCCGTAGGTTCAGTAGAACCAGAGGACAAAGGGGTCGACATGAAGGTCGCGCATCTGGAACATGATCTAGAAGGACACCGTGATCTGAGGAGGAACTTCCGATGCTTAAGGATCTCAACTTAAAACCCATGTCCAGTTGTCTGGAAATCCTCATTGCCTGTGTCACTAATGAGGGTTCCTGAAAATAGAATAATGATGTTTCGCTCTTTTTTTTTGAAATGGGCGAAGGGGGGATGACCTGACTTGAACGTGGTTGTCCTGGACGGGCTTCCCGAATTCTCAACCACGCTCAGTGACAAATGTGGGATGATAGATCTCTGTAAGACTCCAGACCACATTTGTTGCTAAGTCGGGATGACGGACTTCTCGAACTCTTGGCCGAACTTTCCCGGAGCTAGGCAAATAAATTATCCGATTATGCATTATATAGGTTTTTTCCCTTTTGAACCTCGCATGCATCATGTAGGTCTTTGTAGTCAAAACAAACCAAAACAACCAAAAAAATGCATGCATGGCACACGGGTATCACGCAGTGAAGCTGAGGAGGCAACGTGGGTACCGTTGGTCTCCACATGGCTTCTCTTCCCTGCATCAATCATCCGTGTTTTTCGATTTCGTTGATCTTGCATGAAAGAGTCTATGTGATTTCACTCCAATTCAACAAGTCGAAGGCATGTTTTATGTATGATTGTCATGAGTATATTAAGATTTGAAGGGCCTTTTCCCTTATCCTGATTTAGTTACTTACTCCTACTTTAGGTTTCTTGTATCTCCTTGGGTCGGATTGCGATGCATCTTGGAGTGCACCCAAGTCTCATGTGTGGTTGCCTAGGGGTCCCTTGGACTGCTGGTACAAGCCCTCTTAGATTAACTTTCCCTTCCTCCCCTTTTGGATGACCTATCTTATCGCATTATGCTTGTCTGTTCTTATGCAAAGCTCGATTTTTGCTTAAGAATCTCCTTGAGCAGGATGTCCTAATTTGGCTTGTTTCTTTACCGAAACACCCATTTATCAGTCCACCGGGCTCCCTCTCAAAACAGGCGTTCTAGAGGGGCATTTATAGACACCTAATTTTGGACATCCCGTGGACTTCCAGTTATACCATCATATAAGTAATGCTATCGTTTTCCCTAGATTGATTGGTGCCATGTGTTTAAAGTCTAGCCCATCTGACCATATTGGGCCTTAATCGAAGTAAACAAGGGTTGAGGGCCGATGGGCTAGGCGGCCAGGTCGATGGCTGCCTAGGTTGGCTAGGCGACCAAGGCCAAGGCTACCCAGGTTTGGCAGAGCGATTGTTTGCGAGACTTGTTTTCCATCTGGTTGATTAACCAACTAATTAATCAATAATCAATTGATTAGTTGACCGCGCAAGCGTGCCAGTCACATAAGTAACATATTTATTATGCGCTCATTCTGACCCATGTTAGGCGAGAGTGAGATTCGGGTCGGGACCAGCAGTCCGTCATACCATAAAGGTTATGGCGTTAATTACATCCCCATGAGGGAGAAAACCTTTGATTAATTGCCGAGAAAGTGAGCTGTCCGAGGCCGAAATAAGATGCAAAAGGATGCATATGACGAGGTCACATGAAACACTTTTATCTATCATGCAAGGGAAGTATGGTTTATTGAATTGAAAACCCTCGATATGTGGCAGAGGACATAGGTCCGAAGACCACCAACCCGCATAGCAAAGGCTTCCAGTCGGGTGTAACCCGGCATTCCGTCAGTGCCATTTGATATACCGAGGGCCTAGGTAGGCAGGCATGCATTAACACGATGTACGTAAACGCACTAAGGGGTGGTGACAGAGGCATGGTAACCAGAGCATGATAATACCAAACATAATAGTAAAAGCATGATAGGAAAATGTTGAACATGTGTGCAACATGATTAAATCATTTTATGGTTTTGATGATGTCTGCCTCTTTAGTTAGTTTTGATGATGTCTTCCTCTTTAGTCATTAATGAACTATACCTGCATTTGATAATGTTAATATTTATACATTTCAGGTCATTATACTTCCAGTGTAAAAGCTCAAGAATGGCACACCAATCTAGACAACTGAATTATCCGATATCAAGGCATATGACAATATTGGATGCACGAAAATATAGCATGTTTCAAGCACAGAAATCAAGCTGAATAGCATCACACATAAGCATGCTACAAGATAATCCAAGGAGTGAAGTGGAATTGGCAAATGTGAAAGCTCATGGCAAATGTGAAAGCTCAAGGCAAATGTGAAAGCTCAAGGCAAATGTCAAAGCTCAATGCAAATGTCAAAGCTCAATGCAAATGTCAAAGCTCAATGTTGCGCCCTCGCACGCGGATCGACCTGCGCGGTCAGGTCGCGGGGATCGACCTACCCGGTCAGGTCGCGGGGGTCAAGAGGGCAGCGCCCCTTGCGGGGGTTTTCGGGGGCGGAGCCCCCGGAACAAAACTCTGATTATAAGAATGATATAATCAACAGAATTCTTCAAGACAGTCAAGGGTGATGCTACAAACATGCACGGGCTGCTAATGGAGTTTGAACGAGACTTAACGGACCGAACCGGAGACTCAACGGACCGACCCGGGCCAACCCGGGCCTTGCCCAGCTGGCGGTCGACCGCCAGCACAGGGGCGGTCGACCGCCCCAGCCAGCAGTTGCCAGACTGCATGAGTCTCAGTGGCGGTCGACCGCCAGCCAGTGGCGGTCGACCGGAAATCCCAGGGGCCATTCGTCTACAGCATTTTACAGTAGCGGTCGACCGCCAGGAACCTTAGGTCGACCGCCAGCCCCGAGCCAACCTTATTTGACTTTGAAATCAACCTCGTGGCCAGCCCCTTTCCATGGTTTTGTTTAATCAAACCTCACCTAACTTCCCATGATTTGTGGATCTGGTCTGGGGCTTGTTTATAGACCATTCAAAGTCTATAAAACCATTACAAGAGGGTTAGAAACCCTAGTTGATGGAGTTGATGAAGTGAATCAAGGGAGGCCATTTCGAGAGCACTGTAGCACCTCCGTGAACAGTGTTTCGAGCAGAACATCTTCATCCTTCCAAGAGATTCAAGCCTAGATCTGAAGCTATCTCAATCTCCAAGGAAGCAAGAAGCATTCAAGGCTCTCAAAGGTGATCAAAGCTGCATCCATAAACCGCTTCATTAACTCAAGAGGATCAAGAGAAGATCAAAGCTACATCCAATATCCTCTCCATCAACTCAAGGTGATTCAAGCATATATCTCAATCCAGCAACCTCCAAGGAAGAGTAGAATCAAGCAAGGCTAAGAGGGAAGATCAAAGGAGGCTTCAAAGGGGTGTTCAAAGCAAGAGGAGTTCGAGTTACTGTTCACGTGAACAGTACTCCGTGAAGAACATCTTCATCCAATCCAAGGTATTCAAGCTCATATCAAAGAGATCATCTTCCAAGATCTGTGAAGAAGGAAGCAAGGATCAAGGTAGCATCTATTCACTTCTGCATCCATTCAAAGAGATCAAAAGGAAGATCAAAAGAGGAGGATTGGAAGAACAGTTACTGTTCACATGAACAGTACTCCGTGAAGAACAATCATCCATTCAAGGGTGATTACAAGAAGATTGATTTGTAAGAAGAAGAGATCCCTGCTGCTGATCAACAAAGCATATCGATACAAGGGCCAATTCCTTCTTACTCAATCTCTTGTTTGAATTCCTTCACATCTGTTTTAATTTCAATATTGTTAAACATTGAAGTTGTGATTCGTCCCTACCAGGTGGTTAGTAGGAAGGCAATTGGAGGGTGTTCCAATTTACGGTTGACGTCCCTACCGGTGGTTAGTAGGAAGGAAATCGGGAGTTCTCCGATCTGCGGTATAGCCGTCCCTACCGGCTTTGTGTGTAGGAAGACAGGAAGAGGGTTTTCTCTATTCTGTGGTTTGGGGCGTGTCCCCGGGTCAAGCTGTGAGCCAGCAATGAAGCCTCACCGGGTTTTGGTGAGGGGTGGACGTAGGTTGCGGGGTTACAACTGAACCACCTTAAAATCCCTGTGTTGTGGGTTGCTTATTTTGTGTGATTGCTCTATATCTTCTAACCCCATTCGCAGGTTCGTGTGCTTCCATACTTGGTTATCTTGCTCACATACATATGCACTTTGAGTGATCAACATAGCATACACACACACACGGTTGTTGCAAGTTATTGCATGTTCATCTATGTGTTATGCTTTATAATTCACTTAAAGAAGTGTGGATGTTTCATAGCTTGTAATTCAGGTCTTTTCATTTGAGCCACTCTACTTAATTCCGCTGTGCATTGTGTCTAAGTGATTCATTCACTTAATAAGAGTGGTTTAAGCTTCCGCTAGCTAAGAGTTTTTAAATAGGCCAAAGTTTCTGATAGGATCTATTCAACCCCCCCTTCTAGATCCATTTACACCTCACGGGACCCAACAGAAAATGGTTTGGACTTGAACAATCCCCTTTATTTGATTTATTATTGATCAGGTTTATTAATCTCAACCGCGGGATGCAAAGATTGCTCCGAAGTCGTGTGAGGGATTAAGACAACGTGGTAGAGAGTACTTATTCAAAACCTACGCGACCCAGCGTAGGAGAAGAGTTCCCTGACACGGTCAAACGTAGGTAAAGGGGGTTAAATGATGCGGCCATGGGTAGATGGTCTACCCGGCACGGCTGGCTTGGGGCGCGCCGGATTAGGGCGGGCCGGGTATGGACCATTAAAAAAAAGTGAGTTTGAGTCTAATGTTATTTCGGTGCGGGGGGGGGGGGGGGTACCGGGGCCGTATTAGGGCGCGCAGGGTAGAGGCCGCGTCGTTTAAGTTGATTTTTTAGGTATTTTGAGTCTATTTGGTTTATTAAGATGTTCTTGAGGATTTTGAGTTTGATTGTGTTAATTGTTTATTAAGTTAGAGTCCCAAGCTCCCCAGCAGTAGAGTCATAAGCTCGTGCGAGGTTCATACTCAAGCACGGCATTCATTCTTTGAGAAACAAGTTTCATTAAGTCCAAATCATAAGGGTAACTCATTAGTTGAAACCTGGTGAAAATTGGGCAGCATCTCCCCATCCATGAAGGATTGTAGGGGAGAAGCGGGGACATGCTCATGTAGCGGAGTAAGCCCCTAACAAGCCGGATGGCACAACGGCGGCCAACAGACCCCAATCGGATAGGAAACCCCGAGGACTAGCCTATGAGGGGCACCACTCTTCCGTGGGTTGGAACTCGATCGGATGAGACGACCAATAAGGGAAGGAAAAACCTTGAGGACCAGCCTACGAGGGGCATCCGACCCATGGTCAAATCACAATCCGAAATGGGACGACTGATAGGGAAGGAGAGCCCCAAGGACTAGCCTATGAGGGGCATACAACCCATGGTCACCACGATATATCCCTAAGGACAGTGGATTTGGTATTGGGCCAAAACCCTATCAATGTTCACATCTAATGGGTCATAGTAGTACATGCCATTGAGGGGCATGACCCTGTGATCCGACGGTGGTTCATGAATATTAGTGAGGGATGTCCCCTCTCCCCGTCTAGTAGATTCTTCTGGAAAATAGTCATGAGTAGAGTAGGATAGAATGCATTCAACAGAAAAGAGTCAATTAGACTATACACAACGATAAACCAGTCGGTTAACTTGCTAGCAGGAGAATTAGCTTACGTTAGCACCGAGGTTAGCCTGTTGGCACAGAGGTTAGCTTGTTAGCATAGGGGTTTCCACAACCGAGAAAGGGCAAACCACTAAACGATCGGCATGGCGAGCAGAGAGGCAACGGTACCAACGAGTGATGCATTTAGATTATAGGGACAACCTCATTCCCCTCTATTCGTGACGGGGAACGGAGGGAGGGTGATGGGAGAAGGTCCCAGGGTTCTGATCAGGGGAGCATCGAGGTGCATTCCTCTGACCAATAAACCCTCAATGGAGACGGTAGAAGTTGATGCGAAGAGAAACCTCTGAGGAGAGGGGTGATGATATGTAGCTCCCCGTATAAAAATATATATATATATTTATTAATAATATTTCAAAAATAAAAAAAAATATTAGATAAACTCTAGAGGAAGCTTAAGTAAGAAGTTGGAACACGAAGTTATCATATGTAAAGATTATTCACTTAACAAGTGGCTTCCTAGTGTAGTTGGTTAAGTAACTTGTCTTTCAACCCAATGACCTGGGTTCAAATCCTAGCATCCACCATTTACCTTTTGTGCCAATTAATTATACATTATAAGATAGCAGCGTACAGACTTGGAAGTGCAACGTAGGAAAAGATGCCAATGTACAGACTTTGGCAAAGCAGCGATGTACAGACTTGCACAGTTCCAGCTAGAGGATGTATAGACTTTACCCAATAGTCCAATGTACAGACTTCGTCTCGTGAAAGCTACAGGGATGTATAGACTTTCAATATGAATGCAATCGCTGTACAGACTTGCTGAAACAGTCGAATGTATAGACTTGCTTCCACCGACCAGTGTATAGACTTTGCAAGCGTGAGACGCTGAATGAGACGGTGGCTGAGACGATGCACAGACTTCAGGTGAAACAATGCAGCTACAGTGCAATGCACAGACTTGCCTAAGACGCAGCATGAGACGCTGGCTGAGACGAACGCTGTACAGACTTTGAATGAGACGCTGCATGAGACGATGCAGCTACAGTGATGTACAGACTTGTGAATGCACGAACACAACAACAAGAATGTATAGACTTAGTGGTTGTGTGAGCATGCAGCAGCCAATGTATAGACTTGCGAGTGTAGCAGCGAGCGTATAGACTTGTTAAAATAAGACGCTAAGTGAGACGGTGCTGCAATGTATAGACTTTGAGTTGCAGCAAATGACCAATGTATAGACTTTGAGCTGCAATGTATAGACTTTGAGTGACCAGCAACGTAGGTAAAGATAGGAATGTATAGACTTTGAGGAATGTACAGGCTTTGAGGACGTAACGTAGGTAAAGATAGGAATGTATAGACTTTGAGGAATGTACAGACTTTGAGGATGTAACATACGTAAAGATAGCAATGTATAGACTTTGAGGATGTTGAGACTTTAGGAAGCCAATGTATAGACTTTGAGAGGGAGAGGATGTACAGACTTGTGATGTACACACTTTGTGAATAGGCTAGCAATAGCCAATGTATAGACTTTGTGATGTACAGACTTTGAGAGGAAGAGATGTACAGACTTTGAGAGGAAGCCAATGTATAGACTTTGATAGGGAGAGGATGTACAGACTTTGAGGAAGCCTGTATAGACTTTGAGACTTTAGGAAGCCAATGTATAGACTTTGATAGGGAGAGGATGTACAGACTTTGAGGAAGCCTGTATAGACTTTAAGACTTTAGGAAGCCAACGTATAGACTTTGAGAGGGAGAGGATGTACAGACTTGTGATGTACACACTTTGTGAATAGGCTAGCAATAGCCAATGTATATACTTTGTGATGTACAGACTTTGAGAGGAAACCAATGTATAGACTTTGAGACGAAGCCAATGTACAGACTTGTGATGTACAGACTTTGTGAATAGGCTAGCAATAGCAATGTACAGACTTTGTGATGTGTAGACTTTGAGGGGAAGCCAATGTATAGACTTTGAGAGGGAGAGGATGTATGTAGACACGCCAAAATTGACGTTACTGTGAGTACATCTCATATTACCTTGTAATGCCCCAATTTGACCCTCAAATTAACTTTGTTTGAGTGATTTTTCTAACTTTTCTTGGATTTATTCCTTTTTTCTCCCTTTTCTTATTTTTCCCTATTTTTTGAGCATTTTTCTCTATTTTTATGAATTTTTCCAAATTAACGACATAAGGGGGCGCGGCGGCATTTTATTTTAAGAAAATTTAAGAAAATAATTAAGAAAATTGACGCCACTTCCATTAGGCGTCAATTCCACTCATTTTTCATTTTTCTAGATTTTTCTGAAGATTTTTCAGAATTTTTTAGAATTAACGACTTATCATGGGACGTTATTTTGATTTTAAATAAAATAAAAAATGAAAAAAAGGTAAATAACGACATTTGAGAAGGTGTCAATTTTAATTTGAATTTTTTAATATTATTTTTAACCATCTTCCAGAGGTGATTTGGTGGCCTTCCGGGTGTCAGAAAAATACAGAAAAATAGTCATTGGAATCAGCACAGTGAGATGCACCTCCACCTAAAAAATGAAAAAATAATATTAAGAAATGAAAAATAGCCCTGTTTTGAATATTTTGAAATAACGACCTTGAATAGGACGTCAATTTAATTGACGCCCGAATTCACGGTCGTCCATTCTTTTTGACTTTTTATCATTTTGATTAACGCCCCTGTGCAAGGCGTTATTTTCAATTAACGCCCCTGTGTCGGTCGTCATTTTGATTGCTATATTTTGAGAGTTTGGATCCGATCGAAATTCGTGTTAAATTATAAATAACGCCCCTCTGCAAGTCGTCAATTCTTAAATTAACGTTTCCTCTGAGGGGCGTCATTTTAAGAAACGACCGTCTCCAGATCGTCAATTTGTATTGAATTCTGAATTTTCCCAAAATCACCTTCTTTCCTCGTTTTGAGCCCCTTTTCACTTCGGAAAGGACCCCAATGGCTTTCCATGACTGGAGGAACTCCTTCCAATATTTATCTCTTGCTAAAATCGGGCTATCCTAATTGTATTAGGATCTAAACTTCAATCTGCCCTATAAATAGAGCTCCCGCGGCTCTGTCGAAGGAAGAGGAGATTTCTTTTTTTTACAGGGAGACGATGCCCGAATGTCGGCTTAAGGAGAAGTTTCTTTACATCTAAAGCTTTATCGTTCGGAGGCTTCTCTCGACTGAAGATTTAAAGCCATCAACAGAGAAAAACCCCCAGGATTTCCTTACTCCTCCTAGTTTCTCTTTTATATATTTTTTCTTCCTTTTAACTGCATTAGTAGCATGCACACATCTCATATATTCATCTCTACTTTCTCAACCACGTTTGAGAACCTCCTCACAGTGCAACACTTTGCACTCACATTTATTTACATATCATTCATCATATCTCCCATACCCTTTTGCATAGGGGTTTAAAGGCCAACACCCAATAAGGTGTGTTCTTATACATGATTTTCATGCTCATCTTTATTATGAATTTGATGTTACACTCACCTTGGTTCTAATTCCTATTTTTATTGGTTGTTGTCTTTGATCTTTGCAAGGGTAATCAACAAGAAGAACTCTCTTCATCGGCCGGTCGATCGGAAGAGAAAGGTGCACTCACAATCTCCCCTGCATCCTTTTGAGGTATTTATATCGCGATCCCTCCCTTTTATTATTGTTTTAATCCTTTGAGGCCCTCGCGTCTCTGGCGATCACTCTCCTTATTAGCACCATGTGCATGCCTTAATTTTTTTTATTTTTAATTGTTCTAAGTGGATTTTCTTAGAATCTACAATGTACAGACTTTGAGGAAGCCTGTATAGACTTTGAGGATGTACAGACTTTGAAAGTGTGCACATTGAAGAGGGATCGTGTATGAATGTGGGAGACAGACTTTACTATCTGGGCCATAGATTGGCTGTCCAAACATTATCCCTTATCTCTCCAGCCTGTACAAGCTGTAAAGCCCCATTATTCCAGATCTTGCCCCCCTATCCGGTCATACCAGACCCTATAACATACCCTTTGCTACCCCCATTCTACGTTAGCTAAGGTTGGGGCAAAGCTCTGCAGGGATTACACAGTCATCTAGAAGGGTTCTGCTACTGCTAGAGATCTTCCAACAAGGTAGGTGCTCTCAACTTTTAACTAAACTAGTAGCTAATCTAGGATGATTAGTCTAGGCATTTAGTCTTAGGCTCATTTCCATGCGATATTAAGTGTTTATAAAGCATGTGTTAGCTTAAAATCTAGGATGATTAGCATGTATTAGCTTCATACCTACGATAATTAGCATGTATTAGCTTTATATCCAGAATAATTAGTAAGTATTAGCAAGTATTAGTCTCATACTTAGAATAATTAGCATGTGTTAGCTTAAATCTAGGACGATTAGCATGTATTAGCTTCATACCTAAGATAATTAACATGTATTAACCTCATATCCAGAATAATTAGCAAGTATTAGCAAGTATTAGTAAGTATTAGTCTCATACCTAGAATAATTAGCATGTGTTAGCTTAAATCTAGGACGATTAGCATGTATTAGCTAATATCTATATTTGATATAGTTCATGCTTTGGTAAAGGGCCTGTCATTATGTCAATTTCTGTGAAACTGAAACCACCATGTTAAAAATGTTATATTAGAGAAATTAAAACCTGAAAATAGTGAAAGAAGAAATTGTAGCCAAGAGGATGAAAACGTGGAAAAAGACCAAGTTGAAAGCACAATGAAATTATATTGAAAATAGGGGGTTCTAAGAAGGAGAATAACGAAAAATCTAGAGAGAATGAGAATATGTGAAAGAAGAGAAAGTTATAGATTGGAGGGTTAGGAAGAAGTCTTATGAAGAGTGCAGAGAGAGAAAATGAGAGGAAGAAGGTGAAAAATGTGAAAAATCGAGATCTATAGGCGCAGGTGAACAGTGACTGAGTAGAAAACAGAACCGTAGAAAATTAATTATAACTTAAAAACTAAGAAGAATTGGAGGAAGTGGTAGAAGAAAAAATCTATATCTACAAGAGAAGAAGAATTTTTGTGAAGAACTCAGAGAGAAAAGAGGATTGGAAGGGCATGAAAACTAGGGAACAAAAGAAGGTATCAACACGGATGAACAGTAATGTGCCAGGACAGCAAGTGGAAAAATATGCAATAACTTGAAAACGGAGAGGAATTAGAGAAAAAGGTTGAAGAAGAAAATGTAAAGCACTTAAGGATGAACAAGTTTGCAGAAGACATGAAATTGAAATGAAGATCCAAAAAGTATGAAAAGGATTAAGAAAGACTAAAATCTCAAGAACTTACATGAATAACAACATAAACATACAAACCCAAGACCCCTCTCAATTGCATGTTTAGCAAATAGATATAAAGTATATACGGCATCTCTCTTATCTAGTTTTTTTTCCGTGTGTCAAACGTTACTGATTTCCACTCCTAGTTCATCCCTACACATCAATGCGCCCTTGGATTCCATTCCATAATTCCGCCTTATATATCATACGGGTCAAACCTTGAAATTCCATATTGGCTATAAATGAGAGTGGATGTCAACAAACATGATTAATGCTGTGCATATAGGGCCCGGTCTGGTCCTGGGAGGAGCACCCGAAGGTACTTGTGCCCATGGGAGTTTATTGACCACGGTGTTTGGCATTGCACCGGAATACTTGCTTGCTAGGCTTTAGACATTCCACTCATTCTCGTGATATTACTTGATTGATTTGACTTGAGACCCGCAGAAGGGTAAAGTTTTTGCTCGAATGAAATTGATATATAGCCAATTCCAGTTTTACATGCTTGAATTTATATTACTTTCTATTACTTGCTTGACATGAGTTCTTACTCTCTTGGAAAGATTTTGTTAATTCTAGTTATTACTTGCTTGAATCTCTTGCTATTGCTGCATTGAAGTTGGAATCCTTACACTCTCACTTGTTATTCCTTCACTGCTCTTGTCGATTCTTACAATCCTTGATATCTACTCATCTACATGCATAGCTTTGCTGACATTAATTGAACTTATAAACCACTTAAAGCATGTTAAATCTTGAGATGTAATTCCTACTGAGCGATTCGCTCATCTAGTTGTTTTCTAATATTTTCAGGTAATTTAGATGTCAACCAACACTCGGAAGGGAATGAGACTGAGTGATGAGTGTTAGAGTGAAGTTATCAAATTGTCATGTCCTTTGTGTTATTGTATCAGTTCACTTATGTCAGTTGTATCAATTCATCTATGTCATTTGTATTAGTCAACTTGATTAGAACTGCTTAAGATTTGAAGCCTAGTCATTAGACTTTGGGAACATATGTATTTGTCCTTTGATTAGTTGTGACAATTGTCAGCTCGTACTATTTGTATTAATTTCAAGTTAAATCTTAGTTATTTGCGCACTCTGATATTTACATGATTGACACGATTTATATAGACGTGTCACGCCTCCGGGTAATCTTCCGCGCTCGGGGCGTGACAGTCTTTGTGGTATCAGAGTCAGGTTTTCAAACCTAGGGGAAAAAATATATATATAAATGGTTAGAAATTGAAATCCAAGTAAAAACTTAAGTCCAAGGATAGGTAAAACCCAAGTTCAAGGATGATATACCTTACCCGGTAAGATGGATAGAGCCATGGGTTAAGTTCTACAATGACTTTCGACCTTACAAGTAAATCCGATCTTTATCATACTTAACTCTTTTGTAGGATCATGGCTGCGGAAAGAGCACAATGGCGCGAGATGCAGCCCACCGTGCAAGGCCTCACACCGGCACTATAGCAAGTGGCCCAAGGCGGAGCAAATCGTGGAGCGGGAGATCTCCACCGAAGTTTCCGTAACATGAACCCACCGAGGTTCATGGGTTCGTCCGACCCTGAGGATGCCGAGAATTGGCTAAAGGAGATGGAACGAATCTTCCGTGTGATGCAATGCGCAGATGAAGAGAAGGTTTTACTTGCCGTATTCCAACTAGAGCGGGACGCTCGATGCTGGTGGGAATCCATAGAAGGAACACTGCCATAATACCATGTCACATGGGATGAATTCACGGAGCATTTCAACAACAAGTACTTCTCCGATCATATCCAGGAAAAGAAAGCCACGGAATTCGCCGTTCTAAAACAACGGGGCTTGAAAGTGGCCGAGTATGAGGCCCAATTCTCCAGATTATCTAGATATGCACCCCACTTGGTGTGTACGGAAAAGATGAAGGCGAGAAGATTCCTCAACGGCTTCGGCCCCATTATATCACACAACTTGCCCCGATGGACATCCAAGTCTATTCGGAGATGGTTCGGCGTGCTCAACTGCTGGAAGACGCCACCGAATTATCTGAGAGAATCCGAGGAAGAGACAAGAAGGAACCCGTCACAAGCCCGGGAAAATTCAAACAATCCTTCAACAAGAAGCGATTCTTCATGGGAGGGGAGCCCTCTAAGGCGAAGAAATTCCAGAAGAATGACAGGCCATTCTCCACCACCACACCATCAAAGGAGATTTGCAAGTATTGTGATAAAGCTGGTCATAAGACCGAGGAATGCTGGAGAAAGTTAGGAGCTTGTCTTCGATGTGGGAGCCGAGAGCATCGAATCCCAGACTGCCCACTGATGAAGGAACAAGACACCAAAGACGAGAAGCGTCCGGTAAAGAAACAAGGTCGTCTGCAAGCTCTCCAAGCGACGGAACCAACTAAAGGTGGAATTGTAGAAGGTACTCTCACTATTTGGTCAAAAACTGCTCAAGTTTTATTCGATACCAGAGCAACTCATTCATTCGTTTCTAAAAACTTTGCTGCTTCATTTTCTAAGAAACATGAACTGTTAGATTTGGTCATATCTACACCTCTTGGGAATGAGTCTGATATCATTTATCACTATCCAAACTGTGAAGTGATGATTAAGGGAAATAATTTACCTACTGACCTGATATGCCTAGATAGAAAGGGTTATGATGTCATACTAGGTGCCGACTGGCTATCCACATACCAAGCAACTGTAGATTGTCGGCATGGCAAGGTAACTTTCGTAGATTTCCCAGAGCTAGTTTACAATAGCCCTCGGAGTAAATCACTTCTTATATCAGCACTCCGAGCTAGTAAACTTATGAATAAGGGATGCATGGCTTTCATAGCATTCGTGACTGCCACGGAAGTCGAGAAGGTTAAACTTGAAGACATCCGTGTAATTCGGGATTTTCCCGATGTTTTTCCAGAAGATTTAACCGGCTTACCCCCGGAAAGGGAAGTGTCGTTCACAATCGACCTTGTCCCTGGTGCTGGTCCTATTTCCAGGGCACCATACAGAATGTCCCCTGTTGAGCTGAAGGAACTAAAAGAGCAGCTAATGGAGTTATTGAACAAGGGTTTCATCAGGCCGAGTACTTCCCCATGGGGAGCACCCGTGCTATTCGTCAAAAAGAAGGACGGGTCGATGAGATTATGCATAGATTATCGGCAGCTAAATCACCTTACCATCAAGAACAAGTATCCACTGCCAAGGATTGATGAGCTGTTCGATCAACTATCTGGAGCTTTATATTTCTCCAAGATTGATCTTCGTTCTGGTTACCACCAATTGAAGATCAAAGAAGAAGATATTCATAAAACTGCATTCCGAAGCAGGTATAGGTATTACGAATTTACTGTTATGCCTTTCAGACTAACAAATGCCCCCGCAGCTTTTATGCAGTTAATGAATAACATATTCAGGCCCTATTTAGACCAATTTATTGTGGTCTTTATTGATGATATTCTGATCTATTCAAAGACCGAAGAGGATCATGAAGAACACTTCAAGAAGGCATTGCAGATATTAAGGGGAAACAAGCTATATGCCAGATTCAGCAAATGCGAGTTTTGGCTCGAGGAAGTATCCTTCTTAGGCCATATCATTTCGAAGAACGGAATTGCTGTTGACCCATCAAAGGTCGAAGCCGTGAAAAACTGGGAACGACCCACAAATGTAACTGAGATTCGGAGCTTCTGGGGTCTAGCTAGTTACTACCAGCGTTTTATAAAGGACTTCTCCAAAATGGTGTTCCCCTAACCAGGTTAACCCGCAAGGAAGTGCCTTATGAGTGGAAGGAAGACTGTGAAAAGAGTTTTCAAACTTTGAAGGATCTCTTGACCACTGCTCCAATCTTATCATTACCAATGGAAGGAGAAAAATACGAGGTATATACCGATGCTTCTGGTATTGGCCTCAGATGTGTATTGATGCAGAATGGGAGAGTCATTGCATACTCTTCCCGAAAATTGAAGAAACATGAAGAGAACTACCCAGTTCACGACTTAGAACTGGCCGCAGTAGTATTCGCTTTAAAGATCTGGAGGCACTATCTTTACGGAGAACAATTCACTGTGTACTCCGTTCATAAAAGCCTCAAGTACTTATTCTCCCAAAAGGAGCTGAACATGCGACAAAGGCGTTGGCTCGAGTATCTCAAGGATTTCGACTTCACTATACAGTACCATCCTGGTAAGGGTAATTCCGTAGCTGATGCCCTTAGTCGAAAGCCGAGAACAATATTGGCCAACTGCATGATACAAGAATGGAAACTGCTAGAGAAATTCTCTGAGCTTGATATCAGCACAGATGAGAAGAACATGTGTATTATTCTATCTCATATGAGCCTACATCCAGATTTGCTACCTGAAATCAAGAAGTTACAAGAAGAGGATCCCTCGCTAGTGGAGATAAAGAGCAAGCTGGACGAGAGACTGGATTTCAAGCTGGCACCTGATGGCAGATTACTATTTCATGAACGGACATGTGTGCCCGACTGTCCCGAATTGAAGAAGAAGATTCTTGAAGAAGCTCATAGATCGAGGTACACAATCCATCCTAGAGCCACTAAGATGTACCAAGACTTGAAAAGAACTTTCTGGTGGCCTAACATGAAAAGGGAGGTAGCAGACTTTGTGTCTCGTTGCCTCACATGCCAACAAGTGAAGGCGGAACATCAAAAACCCGCCGGAAAGCTACATCCGCTGGATATTCCCAAGTGGAAGTGGGAAGACATTGGCATGGACTTTATCATGGGTTTGCCCAAGTCTACGGGCGGATATGATGGAATTTGGGTAATTATCGACCGGTTAACTAAATCGGCCCATTTCTTACCCATCAAAAGTTGATGGTCAGTCGACGTACTTGCTGCCCTGTATATAAAGGAAATAGTTAGATTGCATGGAGTTCCCGTCTCGATCGTATCTGATCGAGACCCGCGCTTCACCTCTTATTTTTGGAAGAGCCTGCAACACTCCTTGGGGACGAGACTCAACTACAGCACTGCTTTTCATCCCCAGACAGATGGACAGACCGAGAGGACTAATCAAGTTGTGGAAGATATGTTAAGGGCATGCATTATAGACTTCGGCGGTAGTTGGAATGACCACTTACCACTAGCCGAATTTGCATATAACAACAGCTATCAAGCCAGCATACAAATGGCACCTTTTGAGGCATTATATGGCAGGAGTTACCGATCTCCCATATGCTGGGATGAAGTCGGTGAAAAACAAATTCTAGGTCCTGACATGGTGCGAGATTCTACCGAGAAGATACAACTCATTAGAGAAAGGTTAATGATAGCACAGTCCAGGCAGAAATCTTATGCCGATAACAGAAGGCGAGACCTGGAATTTCAAGTCGGAGATCATGTTTTCCTCAAGGTATCTCCCGGTCGAGGCATTAGAAGATTCGGTGTTAAAGGAAAATTAACACCAAGGTTTATCGGTCCATTCGAAGTACTGGAAAGGGTAGGCGAAGTGGCTTATCGTATCGCCCTACCTCCACAGCTGTCAGAAGTGCACAACGTATTTCATGTTTCTATGCTAAAGAAATACGTGCACGATTTCTCACACGTCATCGATCACACTGACTTGGTGATACAGAAGGACCTCACCTATGAGCAAAGGCCAGTAAAGATCCTCGACCAAGAAATCCGAGTTCTAAGGAACAAGACGATCCCTATGGTAAAAATTCAATGGAATCGATGCTTAGAACAAGAAGCTACATGGGAAACCGAGGAGTCTATGAGAAGGAGATTTCCAGAATTATTCTAGTCCGTAAGTAATTCTCACCCTCCTTGTCTCCGTATAATGTAATTGAATTTGGGGACCAAATTCTTCTAAGTGGGGGAGGGTGTAGCACCCCGTATAAAAAATATATATATATTTATTAAAAATATTTCCAAAAAAATATATTAGATAAACTCTAGAGAAAGCTTAAGTAAGAAGTTGGAACACGAAGTTATCATATGTAAAGATTATTCACTTAACAAGTGGCTTCCTAGTGTAGTTGGTTAAGTAACTTGTCTTTCAACCCAATGACTTGGGTTCAAATCCTAGCATCCACTATTTACCTTTTGTGCCAATTAATTATACATTATAAGCTAGCAACGTACAGACTTGGAAGTGCAACTTAGGAAAAGATGCCAATGTATAGACTTTGTCAAAGCAGCGATGTACAGACTTGCACAGTTCCAGCTAGAGGATGTATAGACTTTACCCAATAGTCCAATGTACAGACTTCGTCTCGTGAAAGCTACAGGGATGTATAGACTTTCAATATGAATGCAATCGCTATACAGACTTGCTGAAACAGTCGAATGTATAGACTTGCTTCCACCGACCAGTGTATAGACTTTGCAAGCGTGAGACGCTGAATGAGACGGTGGCTGAGACGATGCACAGACTTCAGGTGAAACAATGCAGCTACAGTGCAATGTACAGACTTGCCTAAGACACAGCATGAGACGCTGGCTGAGACGAACGCTGTACAGACTTTGAATGAGACGCTGCATGAGACGATGCAGCTACAGTGATGTACAGACTTGTGAATGCACGAACACAACAACAAGAATATATAGACTTAGTGGTTGTGTGAGCATGCAGCAGCCAATGTATAGACTTGCGAGTGCAGCAGCCAGCATATAGACTTGTTAAAATAAGACACTAAGTGAGACAGTGCTGCAATGTATAGACTTTGAGTTGCAGCAAATGGCCAATGTATAGACTTTGAGCTGCAATGTATAGACTTTGAGTGACCAGCAACGTAGGTAAAGATAGGAATGTATAGACTTTGAGGAATGTACAGACTTTGAGGACGTAACGTAGGTAAAGATAGGAATGTATAGACTTTGAGAATGTACAGACTTTGAGGATGTAACGTAGGTAAAGATAGAAATGTATAGACTTTGAGGATGTTGAGACTTTAGGAAGCCAATGTATAGACTTTGAGAGGGAGAAGATGTACAGACTTGTGATGTACACACTTTGTGAATAGGCTAGCAATAGCCAATGTATAGACTTTGTGATGTACAGACTTTGAGAGGAAGTGATGTACAGACTTTGAGAGGAAGCCAATGTATAGACTTTGAGAGGGAGAGGATGTACAGACTTTGGGGAAGCCTGTATAGACTTTGAGAGGAAGCCAATGTATAGACTTTGAGAGGGAGAGGATGTACAGACTTTGAGGAAGCCTGTATAGACTTTGAGACTTTAGGAAGCCAATGTATAGACTTTGAGAGGGAGAGGATGTACAGACTTGTGATGTACACACTTTGTGAATAGGCTAGCAATAGCCAATGTATAGACTTTGTGATGTACAGACTTTGAGAGGAAGTGATGTACAGACTTTGAGAGGAAGCCAATGTATAGACTTTGAGAGGAAGCCAATGTACAGACTTGTGATGTACAGACTTTGTGAATAGGCTAGCAATAGTAATGTACAGACTTTGTGATGTGCAGACTTTGAGGGGAAGCCAATGTATAGACTTTGAGAGGGAGAGGATGTACAGACTTTGAGGAAGCCTGTATAGACTTTGAGGATGTACAGACTTTGAAAGTGTGCACATTGAAGAGGGATCGTGTATGAATGTGGGAGACAAACTTTACGATCTGGGCCATGGATTGGCTGTCCAAACATTATCCCTTATCTCTCCAGCCTGTACAAGCTGTAAAGCCCCATTATTCCAGATCTTACCCCCCTATCCGGTCATACCAGACCCTATAACATACCCTTTGCTACCCCCATTCTACGTTAGCTAAGGTTGGGGCAAAGCTCTGCAGGGATTACACAGTCACCTAGAAGGGTTCTGCTACTGCTAGAGATCTTCCAACAAGGTAGGTGTTCTCAACTTTTAACTAAACTAGTAGCTAATCTAGGATGATTAGTCTAGGTATTTAGTCTTAGGCTCATTTTCATGTGATATTAAGTGTTTATAAAGCATGTGTTAGCTTAAAATCTAGGACGATTAGCATGTATTAGCTTCATACCTACGATAATTAGCATGTATTAGCCTTATATCCAGAATAATTAGTAAGTATTAGCAAGTATTAGTCTCATACCTAGAATAATTAGCATGTGTTAGCTTAAATCTAGGACGATTAGCATGTATTAGCTTCATACCTAAGATAATTAGCATGTATTAACCTCATATCCAGAATAATTAGCAAGTATTAGCAAGTATTAGTAAGTATTAGTCTCATACCTAGAATAATTAGCATGTGTTAGCTTAAATCTAGGACGATTAGCACGTATTAGCTAATATCTATATTTGATATAGTTCATGCTTTGGTAAAGGGCCTGTCATTATGTCAATTTCTGTGAAACTGAAACCACCATGTTAAAAATGTTATATTAGAGAAACTAAAACCTGAAAATAGTGAAAGAAGAAATTATAGCCAAGAGGATGAAAAACGTGGAAAAAGACCAAGCTGAAAGCACAATGAAATTATATTAAAAATAGGGGGTTCTAAGAAGGAGAATAAAGAAAAATCTAGAGAGAATGAGAATATGTAAAAGAAGAGAAAGTTATAGATTGGAGGGTTAGGAAGAAGTTTTATGAAGAGTGCAGAGAGAGAAAATGAGAGGAAGAATGTGAAAAATGTGAAAAACCGAGATCTATAGGCACAGGTGAACAGTGACTGAGTAGAAAACAGAACCGTAGAAAATTAATTATAACTTAAAAACTAAGAAGAATTGGAGTAAGTGGTAGAAGAAGAAAATCTATATCTACAAGAGAAGAAGAACTTTTGTAAAGAACTCAGAGAGAAAATAGGATTGGAAGGGCATGCAAACTAGGGAACAAAAGAAGGTATCAACACGGATGAACAGTAATGTGCCAGGACAGCAAGTGAAAAAATATGCAATAACTTGAAAACGGAGAGGAATTAGAGAAAAAGGTTGAAGAAGAAAATGTAAAGCACTTAAGGATGAACAAGTTTGCAGAAGACATGAAATTGAAATGAAGATCCAAAAAGTATGAAAAGGACTAAGAAAGACTAAAATCTCAAGAACTTACATGAATAACAACATAAACATACAAACCCAAGACCCCTCTCAATTGCATGTTTAGCAAATAGATATAAAGTATATACGGCATCTCTCTTATCTAGTTTTTTTTTCGTGTGTCAAACGTTACTGATTTCCACTCCTAGTTCATCCCTACACATCAATGTGCCCTTGGATTCCATTCCATAATTCCGCCTTATATATCATACGGGTCAAACCTTGAAATTCCATATTGGCTATAAATGAGAGTGGATGTCAACAAACATGATTAATGCTGTGCATATAGGGCCCGGTCTGGTCCTGGGAGGAGCACCCGAAGGTACTTGTGCCCATGGGAGTTTATTGACCACGGTGTTTGACATTGCACCGGAATACTTGCTTGCTAGGCTTAGACATTCCACTCATTCTCGTGATATTACTTGATTGATTTGACTTGAGACCCGCAGAAGGGTAAAGTTTTTGCTCGAATGAAATTGATATATAGCCAATTCCAGTTTTACATGCTTGAATTTATATTACTTTCTATTACTTGCTTGACATGAGTTCTTACTCTCTTGGAAAGATTTTGTTAATTCCAGTTATTACTTGCTTGAATCTCTTGCTATTGCTGCATTGAAGTTGGAATCCTTACACTCTCACTTGTTATTCCTTCACTGCTCTTGTCGATTCTTACAATCCTTGATATCTACTCATCTACATGCATAGCTTTACTGACATTAATTGAACTTGTAAACCACTTAAAGCATGTTAAATCTTGAGATGTAATTCCTACTGAGCGATTCGCTCATCTAGTTATTTTCTAATATTTTTAGGTAATTTGGATGTCAACCAACACTCGGAAGGGAATGAGACTGAGTGATGAGTGTTAGAGTGAAGTTATCAAATTGTCATGTCCTTTGTGTTATTATATCAGTTCACTTATGTCAGTTGTATCAATTCATCTATGTCATTTGTATTAGTCAACTTGATTAGAACTGCTTAAGATCGTTGGACTTTGGGAACATATGTATTTATCCTTTGATTAGTTGTGACAATTGTCAGCTCGTACTATTTGTATTAATTTCAAGTTAAATCTTAGTTATTTACGCACTTTGATATTTACATGATTGACACGATCTATATAGACGTGTCACGCCTCCGGGTAATCTTTCGCGCTCGGGGCGTGACATGATATCACTGTTGCCCTTGAAAACACTAGGGCATATGCATCGGAGAAACCATAGGAAAGAAACCGCAATCGAATAGGCAGCAATGTATCTCCAGATATATATATGGGTATTGGTACTTTTATTCAAATATCAGAAGGGCGAATGCCCAGATGGATCATTACAAATGCTTTCGCATTGCATAGCCAGCATTCAAGCCGGGAATAAGAGGGATAGACGAGAGTTAGAAGAAGCAGAACATCGCAAAGCTCATATCATCGCCCGGAATGCTACAATATCACACCCACATAGGAGTTCTCTTAGAAAAGGGAAGAAGAAGGAGATTGGTGGAGCTCCGCCACCCACCTCGAAAATAGAGTATCAGTAGCAAAAAGGCTCTTCTCCGGCACCGGACTTATCTGGACAAACGAGCGGGGAAGAAGGCGGCGAGAGCTCTCTCAATGGAACCCTGCTTCTCCCCCAAGGCTACTCTCTCCCTCGGACAAACCGGCCCCTGATTGGCTCTCAGATTCTACCCCTCTCGCTTTCTGTCCCCTTCGATGTATATCCTCTATTGCTCTTTCGGATGTCTTCTATCTATCTCCGCTCTTTTTACTTGGTCGAACCAGGTATGTATATAGATGAAGGCTCTCCCAGCGTGGAGAATGCGTGCCGAGGAAGCTTCGTTTGCATCTCGCGCGCCGGGTAGGAGGGCGTCGGGATAGGGGGTGCACTAGTGAGGGAGCGCGTCGTATAAGCTTTAGTTGCTTGTTGCGGGTTAGACAGTGGGTCCCGGGCTGGTTCTGGGAGTTACCGTGACCATTCATCTTGCCGTGGTCTTGCAAAACCTTGGTGAGAAGTCCTGACGAAGCTCTCGGGTCAACGCACAACCTTTTTCGGAACCTCGTGCATCTTTAGTTTGAACACGTGGGTATTCCACTGACACGGCCTTTGGCACTATGGTTTGTGCTGCTGGCTATGCCTGACTCGTGCTCGAAGCTTTCTTGAAGGGCAGAATACCACCCAGGATGCTTTCGCATTGGCTGGGCAATCATTTGGTCACTAACAGACCCAATATGCTGAGAAGCCGTACCCATGCTGGATAGTCGGGATCTTCTACTGACAGAGCCTTCGGTCCCTTGTTTTGAAGGGCCAGGGGCGTTCTTCCACCTCTGGAGGATCTTTCATTTAGGTGGCGGGCCACCAAGTATACCCCTATCCTTGGTCGGACAACGGATATATATTCTCGTCCTTGGTCGGACGACGGATACATTCTCATCCTTGGTCGGATGATGGGTACATCCTTCTCATTGGTCGGATGACGGATGCATGATTGTCCTTGGTCGGACGACGGATATTGTTTATGCGGTACAACTGAGTCGACACCGGTTCATTGGGCGGTCCTGACGACATTGTCGGCTGGTGGTGTATTCTTCTCAATCCTCTTGAGGTGAAGCTCCTGGTGTTTATACCGGATGACCTGAGGCTCTAGCAGCTTGAGAAGGCTTTAGCGTATTGATCTCTTCTGGCCTCTATGCTTTAGTTGGCCGCATCATTTGTCTTTGAGGCTTGATCACCGTTGAATATATTTTGAGTGCCAACAAATGCCCTCCAGCCGTGGGTGTTGCTAGCGAGGCACGAGCGAAGTAGGACCAACGGATGAGCTCCGTCTGGGTAGATTTCCCGTCTGGATGGCAGAGGGCTTGGAATGGCCTTTAATCCGGCGCGGTGCTTAATCCGGCGCGCTATGGGTTGAAGCCTGATACGGCGTGCCCTTAACCGGCGTGCCCTTTTGGCTTGGGGAGTTAATACGGCACGCTAATTAGCACGCCGGATTAACAGGGGGGAGGCTCCCTCATATAAGCCTCTTCTTCTTTGTTTTTTTCTTCAATCTTTCTCATTTGCAACAGTTCTTTCTCTCTCTTCCTTCTCATCTTCTCCACGGCGCCGAGAGAGCTGAGAGGGCGTCCCCTGAGCGGGTGAGGGAGAGTCTTTGCTATTAGGGGTTTGAATCTCAATTTTCGGACCCCAGGAGGCTTCTTGTAGGGCTTGCCCTCGGAGCTACTCCCTCGGGTGTTCCGTTTTAGCCTCGGTGTAATGCCCATGGCTACTTCTAGGGATCGTTCCCTTGGTGGATGTGTTCCTGCTTCTTTCTGGCAATCTCCCAACCTGGGGAGACTTTGTCAAAAAATTTGTCTTGATCAACTGCTTTCTAAATTTGTTTATTTTTTCTTGATGTGCCTTTTGCAGAAAAAATGGCATCTAGTTCTTCTTCTTCTGCTTCCCGTGCCATGGTGACATGGGAGAATGTGAACTCCCTGGATCGGGGGCATGAGCAGCTTGCCGTGGTTGCACAATCCTCGGACTCAGAGACCGACACGGTAGACACTAGCCGCCTTCTCATCCTCGGGGGTGATTCTTTCCAGTATGACCGAGGAGATGCCGTCAGGAGAGATCACCCCAAAGACAAGCACTTGATGTCCTTCCTCAGGCGGTTCAATCTTCAAGGGAAGAGAGATTTGTTCCTCGTCCGCAAAGCCGAGCAAGCGTTGCTAGTTGAGAGGGACAACTTGACGGACTGTGTGGTGCGGGGAAGGCCTATCTACCTCCTCGGGGAAGTTTGGAAGTGGAGCACTGTGCTTGGGCTGCAGGATCTGGCTCTAGACGACAGGCTGTTGACCAGGGCTCCAGAGTTTGTGCCTGCTCGGTGGAATGAGACTGCAGGTCATGTTGACCGGGAGAAGCCAGTCTTTGGTTTTTTCTTGCCCCATTGAAATGGGGGTATAGGGAAGAATCCTTCTTGCTGGACTGCCTGGCGGTCCATTTCAAACATCAGATTTCTGTGGGGTGGTTTGCCGAGGTGAGGGCCACCGACGCCCATGCATTTAGACCTAGAGCAGTGGAGTTTATAGACTATGTGCTGTAACACTATGCTCCCATCTTGGCCAAGGCAAGCATATATCGAAGCATGTACGCCTCGAGGTACCGTTACCCCATATCCAGAGGCCTGTGCTGCGACATGATTGAAGTATTCTGCCCCGAGTACAATACTTTTTATACTTTGGAGGGAGAGACTTCTTTGGATCTATGGAGCCTTTCTTAGCTCAGCGATTTACCAATCGACGGAGAACCGTATGAGGAAGTTTGCTGGCCAGACTAGCTGAAAGACCAGACCGACGGTGAGGGTCGGTACTTGGCAGGTTATGCTTATCGCTACCTGATGAAGGCGTATCGTACACTTTGTCACTCATTGTACGACACGAGGGAGGCCCGAAAGCCTAAAGAGAAGAGGCGCGTACGGATGGGCACTTGGCTCCAGCATTTCTTCAGTGGGAAGCAGAAGTACGAGGACTTCCCCATAGTAGCGACGACTGCCTTGAGGCGGAAGAAAAGGGTCCGGCGATAGGCCGCCGTCTTGTCCACTTCGAAGGGAGGGCAACAAGGAGGCCCGAACCCTACCGGCGGTGATGTAGTCACGCACTATGCTGCATATCTGACTTATTAGATTTGTTCTTTTGCTCTCCCGCAGGGCAACGAGAGTGTAATCAGAACGGAGGCCATCTATCCCGCCTTTTTGATGTCTTGTGGCATGAAGTTGTCCCTTTGCCCAGTGGCTTTATGCCTTACCTTCAAAATGCTTGGAGACTTGCACAAGTCACGTCTCCCCAAGAATTTGTGGACGGTTGGTCCGTTACACTTTTTCAATGCTTGGATCTGCACCCTATTTCCAGAGGCTGCTCCTCGGGCGCTGCAATCAGCTCGTCTTGTTCCGAGGATGATAGAATTCGCGAGTGCTAAACCGGCATCAGTAGCGGAACAGCTCTTTGCCATTCGGGGCAAGCTGACCCGGGTTCCCATGGATTCGCCCGGAGTTCTTCATTTTTGGAGCTTGGCTGCCCATTCAAGCCCGCTGGTGAACAAGACGCGGTAGTGCCATCTTTTCGAGACAGAAGAATATATTCATTCAAACTCTAGTGCCAAGTGCACGAGGCCCATTCTGGAGCAGGAGCTGGTTGATTGGGCGCTGGCTATCAGACCAAGCGTTCTTATTTTTTGAAAGAGTGGCATTTTGTAGCTGGAACTATACTATCCATTCCGATTTAGTCAGAATTTTGGCTATGATCAGCACATCCCTCATTCCTCTAAGCAGTTTGCATTGCCGAACAGGCATAGAGCCGGCCAGGTATCCAATGACGATGCCCGAATATGGTGGGATTACTTCCACCACCGAGAGGAGGTTTCATTCAGGGTGCCATCCCCTGCTCGCTTCCCCCGCGTCACCCCTGAATATATCAAGTTGTGGAACGCGCTTACGAGGTTTTATAGAGGCTCTCGTCGAGACTACTGGTCCGTTGTAAAGTGCAGATTTTTGGACTCCCAACTGGAGCCAATCCTTGACATTGAACCCTCTTATTTGAAGAAGTTAAAGTCTTAGACTGACACAGAGGTGAGGGCTTATCTGGAAGCCCGGAAGACTGCGAAGGGCCGTTCATCCAGAGTCAATCTGAAGCTGCCTGCAATCGATAGGGACGACTACGTGAAGATGCTTTGGGGATTGTGCCGCGTGAGCAGCGAACGGGTGGTTCTTCAGCAACTTCCTCTGCCGGTGGAAGGGCCTATCCCGTCTATGGCTGATTGGCATCCCGAGATTGACAGACTGCATCCTTATCGAACCTTCATTAGAGGGGAAGATAGGCGGGATGCCTTGTATATCAATACCCCTTGGTTGTTTGCACTGCTCCGCTCCCATGGGCTCTCAATGGGTGGCCCAAGTGATGCTATTCTGGATCAGCCCCTTCTTATTTCCTTCAAATATGTTGATGGATGGGGACTGGATCTGTTGTGACTCCTTTGTGTTGATGATGTTGACAATAAGCTTTACTTCATTGGCAACAACTTGTTTTGATTGATTGGCAACTGTTTATGTTTTAATGAAACTGTCTTTATCAGATTGTCTGTGTGTTCCATGCAGTCAGAGTCTATACATCGTCATGCACACACACACACACAGGTCTACACATTGCACACACACACAAGTCAACACACTCAAAGTCTATACATTGTATTGAAGCTTACACGTAGAGTCTATACATTACTTTGTGTTGTGTTTGTGCATCATTTAGAACACAAGTCTATACATTCAAATGGCCTGTCTGCACGCTAAAGTCTGTACAGATTTTTTGTCTGTTTGACCAGCAAGTCTGTACATCAATTGCAAAGTCTGGACATCGGACTAAGTCTGCATCGGCTAAGTCTATACATCGTCCGTCTCACATAGCGTCTTACGCATATACATAGTTTGTACACTCATTGCCAGTATGTCTGTACATCACCTTGGGCATGGCAAAGTCTATACATTGCTGCATTGCTCGCACAGGCAATGTCTATACATCGTGTTGCAAGCATGCATTCAAGTCTGTACAGCCTGTGAGGTCCGTCTCACTCAGCGTCTCAAGTGGACTTGAAGTCTATACATTGGACCGTCTTACTTAGCGTCTTTGTGCAAGTCACACACTCGCAAGTCTGCACACTGTGGCACGCAGAGTCTGCACAACGCTTTGTCAGGAGGTCTGCACATTGCTATAGCATGCATGCAGAGTCTAGACAGTCATGAGCAAGTCTATACATCGTGTTGCATGCACGCATTCAAGTTTGTACATTGTCAACTTGCAGCATTAGCACAAGTCTGTACAGCCTGTGTGCTTCACATCGCAATGTCTATACATTGGCTAGCTGCACAAACACTGAGTCTGCACATCATCATGGTTGCCTTGATGCCGTAGAAAGTCTATATATTCTATTATGCTTGAAATTTGACGACCATTAAAAGGGGCGTCACTTCTGAAACTGACGCCCAGTAAGGAGGCATTTTTTTGTTGTGCATCAATTTATCAAAGTCTAGACATCGTCTGGTTGCATAACGCATAGTCTGTACATGATGCATTGTGCTCTCATGCTTTAACACTAGGCATTGCAAAGTATGTACATTGGTTGCACATTGCACTCCATGTCTATACACTGCTTCATGCATTGCACGAAGTCTGCACATTGTGTATTGCTGTGCTCATACATCATTTTAGTAAGTCTGCACAATGATGCACGTTGAGTCTGCATATTCATTTGGCATGTCAGTACATCCATTTGTAATGTTCATAGTCTTGCATACGTGAAGTCTGTACATGCTTCAGTGTTGCATTCACTAAGCCTGAACACACCTCAGCCTTGCATATATGAAGTCTATACATGCTCTAGCGTTGCATGTATAAAGTCTGTACGTGGCATAGTTTTGCATTCACAAAGTCTATACATGCTTCAGCGCTGTCTTCATACAGTCTGTACAAGGTGTCAACCTTAAACTGATAACTCTGTTCGATTGTCTGACAGGGACTCTTTGCAGAGATTGATGACATGGCTCGTGATCCAAGGATGGATGAGGTGTCCAGATTGTGACACGTGGAATGCAGCCCAGCCAGGATGCTGCCATGTGGTCGAAATTCCTCAGATCTGAAAAAGCTCTGGGCGGGAAATGTGGAAGCCACACGCCCTCTTGCTTGTTGCTGCTATAAAAGGAAGTCTTCTTTCTCAGAAGAAGGCTGATCGATGAGGTGAAGGCTTGAGAGCAGAGAAGCTTGAAGTAGCAGAGAGCCACTGAGAGCAGAGAAGAAAACCCCACGATCCACAGAGAAGAAAAAGAGAAAGAAGAGAAGATTGAGAGAGATGAGTTGAGAGAGAATTTGTTTGAGAGCTTGTCTTATTGTTTCTCATACTCTTGGTTCAGATACTAGAGCTGAGTTGCTCATTGCGAGCTACATTCCCTGTTGGGATTTATTATTTTCGTTTGCTTCTATTTTTGTTTTCTTTGAACTCTTGTCTTCAAGCTGTGAGTCAGCATTTGCAGAGGTGTTGCCTCTGGACGGGTAAGCTGTATTCCCCAGCGGGTTTGCAGAGGTGTAGCCTCTGGACGGGTTAAGCTGTAACTCTTCAGTAGGCGAGACTAGGTCTCGGACAGCAAGTTGTGAAGCTCAGCGGTCTATAGGCAAGCTGTGAAGCCCAGCTGTTCAAGCTGTGAGTTAGCGGAATCCACACTCTAGTTGGAGTGTAGGGTGGACGTAGATCTCTGGATTAAGATCGAACCACCTTAAAATTGCTGTCTACTGTGCAATTGCTTGTGGATCTTGTGATTTCATTGTGCTCCTTCGTTTGTTCAACAGTTGCTCGTTTTAATTCCGCATTAGAGTATAACTGTGTTCTTAATTTAGGCAATCAATCTATTCACCCCCCTCTAGATCCACTCTCTGTGGTAATAGAGTGCTTCCATCTAACACAACAGTTGGTATCAGAGCCTAACTCTTCTGCATGGACTTACCGCCCGAAGAGGAAAGGCACAGATGGATGCTAAAGGAATGATCGCTGAAGGACACTCAACCACCAAGCCCCCTTTCTTTATGGATCGAATTATGCATACTGGAAGAACCGTATGCAAGTCTTCTTGAGGGCGAAAGACTACGAGATTTGGAAGGTAGTCAGTAAGGGACCTTATGAGCTGTCCCCTAACGAGGATGTCTGGACCAAGGAAGAGATCAGAAGGTCCACTCTGAACTGGAGTGCCATAAATGCTATCCAGTGCTCTCTGCACCCCACAGAATTTTCTCGTGTATCGGCTTGCAGTTCAACTAAGGAGATGTGGGATGCACTGGAAGTTATCCATGAAGGGACTTCTCAGGTTAGAGAGACGAAGGTGAATTTCCTAGTGTCAGAGTATGAAGCCTTCAAGATGAAGCCCAACGAGACCATCAAGGAGATGTACGCTCGATTAACAATCATTACTAACGGTCTCAGAGGTCTTGGGAAGACACAGACAGAATATGATATAGTAAGGAAGATTCTGCGTTCCCTGACTCATGTTTGGCATACCAAAGCTACTGTGATGGAAGAGTCAAGGGATCTGCACAACACCAGGGCAGATGAGTTAATTGGTTCGCTGATGGCATATGAAATAAATCTGCCAAAGATAGAGGAAGCTGAGAAGAAGAAGAAACCAATTGCTCTGAAAGCTGGTGCCAGCAAATCCAGCCGATCCAGCTCTAGTGGATCATCATTCGAGGAGAGCCTGACTGGAGAAGATATAGAACGTAATGAGATGGCAATGATCACCAGGGAATTCAGGCGGTTCCTCGGGAAAGAAGGAAGGCGATTCAGCCGAAGGAACCATGGTGGCGGCCGACGGGATACAAGGTATAAATATAATCCTAAAAAGAAAACTGAAACTAATACATGTTACCAATGTAGGAAGACCGGCCATCTGAAAGCTGATTCTCCAGAGAACCAGAAGCACAAGGACAAGTCCAAGAGAAAGAACGTTAAAGGGAAAGCCATGGTGAGTACCTGGAGTGATGAGGACGAAGGCTCCTTCAACAGAAGCTCAGACAGTGAGGGTGAAGCTGAAAAGCCCATTTTCCTTATGGCAACAAGCTCTGAAGACAGAGAGGAAGACTCAGATGAGGTATCCTCTCGATTTGATAATTTCACTATTGCTGATTGGGTAGATGCCTATCATGACATAGCTGATAAAGCAGATGATATTAGAAAGGAAAATAGGCATCTAAGAAGAAAGATAAATTTCATGCAAAATGACACAACTCTAATTGATAAAATTGCATGCCTTGAATCTGAGAAAAATAAGCTGAAACTCACATGCTCTGAAATAGAAGAAATCAAGCATGAGTTAAAAGCCTTTAAAGAAGATAATGAGAGGTTAGAAAAAGAAACTGATGAATGGAAATTGAAAATACAGGAATATGAGAGTGAGATGAAAATTGTGAATGAAAAATATGAAGCTGTCCTAAGTGTGAACACCGAACTGAAGAAATCCATTGAAGATATTCAGAAAGATAATGAGGACAAGCTGAAAATTATTGAGAAAATGACCCATGGTTCAGACAACCTAAATGCTTTGTTAGGGTCAAAAGTCAATTTTAGGAAAGAGGGCCTTGGATTTAATTCTAGTGCAACAAAAAGTTTTGGAATGAAGACTGTTTCATTTGTCGCACAAAAAGAGAAAGGACCTCTGATTAACATGAATTCAAAAATTTCTGTGAATAAAACCGTAAATCTAAAGAAGCCTAGTGCTGAGGAGAAGGGCAAACAAAAGATTAGTGAGCCCAGTAGAGCTGGTACATCCAAGTTAAATCCTAAAGCTCAGTCTCAGGTTAGGGGTCAGCCTACACATGCACATAAACCCCATGCTAAAGTCACCAAGTCTCCACCACCATCACCATCTCAGAAGAAGACCCAATACACACCTATGAATAGGTCAGCAGGGTCAAAGGTGCAGTGGAGACAGAATGCATTTAGAGCACAACCCAACCATTTCTACCAATCTAGAGCCCAGTCCTACTACATTGCACAGTCAACCTATCCAAATAAGTCAGGGTGGACTAGGACTCAGGGAAGGTTTACAGGTCATGGACATCAGGCTACACAGTCTTATAGACCTTACACCAGAAATTGGGTTGGTGGGTATGGCAATTGGACTCCTAGGAACCAACATTTCTTCAGCCAGCCCAGAAACTACTATGACCACAATTTTGTGAATGCACCCTGGCCAAGGCACTGGCACAGAAGTAGCAACACTGTCAATAATCATGCTGGTGCAAACAAGAAGAAAAACAACAAAAAGAAGAGGAATAATAATGGAAAGAAATCTGAAAAATCCAATGAACAGAATTCTTTTAAACAAATGTGGATTCCTAAAAGCTTACTTTCGTGTTTTAACTACATTTCATCTGCTTAGGAGCCCAATCAGACTTGGGTTCCAAAATTCTCTACCTGATTGTCTGTGCAGGTATGCCTGGCAGCCAAAAATAATCTGTGGTACTTGGATAGTGACTGCTCTAGGCATATGACAAGAGATAAGGCCAAGTTCTGCATGCTGACAGAGAAACATGGAGGCCTTGTCACCTTTGGTAGCAACACAAAGGGTAAGATTGTCGGGACAGGTAAGGTAGGTAAGTGTACTACCTGTTACATTGAAGATGTCATGCTGGTTGAAGGTTTAGCATATAATTTACTTAGTATCAGCCAGCTATGTGATAAAGGATATAAAGTTCTTTTTGACTCTCAATGTTGTAAAGTTTTTGAACCTGATTCTGAAATTGTTAAATTTTCTGGTAAAAGAATAAATAATACTTACATGATAGACTTAGATGATATACAACATTCTAACCTATGCCTTACTGCTAGCAGAGAGGACTTAGCATTCTTATGGCATCGTAGGTTAGGCCATGCTAGTTACACAGTATTGCATAAATTGAATAAGCACAGCATGGTTAGAGGACTTCCTGAAGTTTCTTTTAAGAAAGAAAATAAACTCTGTGATGCATGTACTCAATCAAAGTTAACTAGAAAGTCATTCAAATCTAGAACAGAAAATCTGTCTTCTAAACCCTATGAGATGATACACATGGACCTCTTTGGACCAACCAGGTCCGTCAGCTTGTTAGGGAAGAAGTATGGGTTTGTCATGGTAGATGACTTCTCTAGGTACACTTGGGTATATTTCTTATCACATAAAAGTGATGCATTCATAGAATTTCAGGAGTTCTGTCTTAAAATAAACCAAAAAATTGAAAATATTTTAACTGATCATGGAGGTGAGTTTGAAAACTCACAGTTTGATGATTTCTGCAGGACAAATGGAATTCATCACAAGTTCTCCTCACCAAGAACACCCGAGCAGAATGGAGTTTTGGAGAGGAGAAACAGAACCTTGGTGGAGATGGGTCGTACACTCTTAGTTGAAGGTGGTCTGCCAAGGAAGTTCTGGGCTGAAGCAGTAAATACTACCTATTATGTAATTAACAGAGCTATGGTAAGACATTCTACCCAGAAAACACCCTATGAAATCATAAAGGGTAAGAAACCTTCATTGCTCATTTCAAGGTTTTTGGTTGCAAATGCTTTATTCACATAAATGATAAAAGAGACCTTGATAAATTTGAACCTAAAGGTGAACCAGGAATTTTTCTTGGTTATTCTGAAAACACCCGGGCATATAGAGTGTATAATCTAAATTCCAAATCTGTTGAAGAATCTCCACACATTGTTTTTGATGAATCTTTGGTAAAGACTAATATTAGTCAATGCAGGAATGAAGACAATGGTGATATTCTGAAAGAAGGGAATCCTGCAGACAAATCCGAAGATGAGGAAGAAAATGAAGAGCTTATTAGAGAAGAGCCTACAGTTCAGGGGGAGGTAAATGAAAATCATGATGATGAAATTGTCAACATTAGATATCTAAAAGATCATCCTGTAGATAATGTAATTGGCAATTTGCATGACCCTCCTAGGACTAGAGGCCACTTAAGAATTCAAAATGAACTGAATGCATATGCTTTTGTTTCACATGTAGAACCCAAGTCCATTGACTGTGCTCTCAAGGATGTGCATTGGATTAATGCCATGCATGAGGAGCTCAATCAATTTGACAGGAATAAGGTGTGGCACTTGGTCCCACCTCCTGATCATGAGACAGTCATAGGGACTAAATGGGTCTTCAGAAATAAAACTGATGAATCAGGGAATGTGATTAAGAATAAGGCCAGACTTGTAGCTCAGGGGTATAATCAAGAATTTGGAATAGACTTTGAAGAGTCTTTTGCCCCTGTAGTCAGGTTAGAAGCAATCAGAATTCTATTCGCTTATGCATGTTCCCTAGGAATAAATCTTCAGCAGATTGATGTAAAATCTACTTTTCTGAATGGGGAAATCAGTGAGGATGTCTATGTGAGGCAGCCTCCCGGCTTTGAATATTTAAACTTCCCCAATCATGTTTATAAACTTCGTAAAGCTCTCTATGGTCTTAAGCAAGCTCCTAGAGCTTGGTATGACAGGTTGAGCAAATTCCTCACAGATAAGAACTTTACAAGAGGTGTAGTTGATCAAACCTTATTCACTAAGGTAAGTAATTCAGATATTCTTATTATTCAAATTTATGTGGATGACATTATTTTTGGGTCAACTAACCCCAAACTGTGTGAGGAGTTTTCTCAGATTATGACTAATGAGTTTGAAATGAGCTCAATGGGCGAGCTCAAATTATTTCTTGGACTGCAGGTGACACAGTCAAAAGATGGAACCTTCATCTCTCAGTCCAAGTACATAAGGGATTTACTGAAGAAATACAAGATGGACAACCTCAAAGAAATAGCTGCTCCAATGGGTACCTCGACCAGCTTAGATGAAGATCCTCAAGGTAAACCAGTGGACCAAAAGCTATATAGAGGTATGATCGGATCCCTTCTATATCTTACAGCATCTAGGCCTGATATTCAGTTTGCAGTGTGTTTATGCTCTAGATTTCAGGCTAGTCCTAAAGAGTCACATCTTAAATCTGTGAAAAGGATTTTTAGGTATCTACTAGGCACCCAAGAGCTTGGTCTTTGGTATCCTGTCAAGTGTGAGTTAGAACTTCTAGCCTACACTGATGCAGACTATGCTGGGTGTCGAGTAGAGAGAAAGAGCACTAGTGGCTACTGTCAATTCTTTGGTGGCTGTCTAGTAACTTGGGCATCTAAGAAGCAACACACTGTAGCTTTGTCCACAGCTGAAGCTGAATACGTTGCAGCTGGTAACTGTGCAGCCCAAGTACTTTGGATCAAGCACCAACTGGCTGATTATCAAATAAAACTGGAATGCATTCCAATTTTGTGTGATAATACTAGTGCCATATGTTTAGCTAAAAATCCTGTTCATCATTCTAAGACTAAGCACATAGAGATCAAACACCATTTTCTTAGAGATGCTGTTAATAAAAAGGAAATTGAACTGAATTTCATTGAAACTGAAAAACAAATTGCTGATATCTTTACTAAGCCACTAGGGAATGAAAGGTTTAAATTTCTTAGAAGAGAACTTGGCTTGTGTAAATTTCAGCATGATGAATAAATTATCAGATGGTTTGAATAAACTTTGTGGTTGTTGAATGCTGCATCAAACCATGCAGGCATAACATTCATATTTTTTTATTTGGCATCACACTCATGATCATCATTGCATATCATTCAGCCATGACTGTGTCTAAGCTCTCTCTCATCTAATTCTTACCATTCATTTGCAAAACCACATGCATATAGACAGGGGGAGTGTTGTATGTAATTCAGAGAGGGTATCAACTTCATTGCAACTCAAATTCTTGTCTCTCATGAATTCATTCATTCCTTGACCCTGATGAGTTGAGTCTGACAATATGGCAATCTGTTAGTCAGTTCTAATTCTTAAGCAATAGAAAACAGACTTCTTCCTTTATAAGAATTTTAATTACTTAAAGACTGACTTAATGGTTTAAATTTTATAATCTTTAGAGTTTAAAGATTGCAATCAGAAAATAAGAATGCTGATAATTGATAAAGCTCTCAACCCTTATTTCATTACATGTCAGACAAAGTTAACTGTATCTGAAATCTAAAAACTCACCTGAAATCCTGTTAGAGAAGGCTAAGTATGTGTATTGTCCTTAAACAAGTCATTCTGAAACAAATAAAGGACAGCTAAGAAAATGTTGAAAATCTTGAAAAATATTTGAAACTTAATGTTGGCAGAGCAATGACTGGTAAAGCACTGAGAAACTGAGTGATCCATCAAAGAAATGGACAATACTTAAGTCATGAGGTGTATTAGTTATCTCTGTATAAATGATCAAAACAGTAAGGTGATTTCACTAAGTACCTGGGGGTAACTGGCGTCTGATAAACGTGTACCCTCACACAAAAAGGTGTAAATCAGTTCTATTGAATTTGATCATAGACAGAATGGTTCATTATGTTGAGTATCTAGGGGTACTGGCGTCTGATAAACGTGTACCCTTACGCAAAAAGATAAATGGTACCTGAATGCCCCTAATAAAATAAAATTGAAAATGATATTCCTTCAAAAGAAGATTCAGGTATGCCAAATTGTTTAATTTCAATACATGACCTGGTCTCTCCTAACAATTTTCACTGAGTCTAAGAAAGTAAGATATTTTTGAAACTGAATCTCTCATGCTCAAATGTGATTCTGGTTTATTGCTATTATCATGCACAGCAAACTCATTCAATGATTGTAGTGCATGAACTCTAAATTCTGTAACCTTTAAACCAGAACTCTATCTGAAAGTAGTTTCTAAATTCATATGACTGAAGACTCTGTGCTTTAGAATGCTTATTCCTAAACTACTTGTTCAGAATGCCAGTCAGATGATTTCTCTTATTCCTTCCCTTGTAATTTCTTTCCCTCCTCTTTGTTGATGGCAAAGGGGGAGAATATACTGTCTGTTTGACGAATTCTAGGGGGAGTGTATGCATCATGTTATGGCAAAGGGGGAGATCTTGTGAGCAGGGATTTAGTTTTCATTTCTTAGCATGCATTCATAGCATCTGCATGGCAAATCTGACTAACAAATCATGTCTTTCATCAAAAATACATCTGTATGACAAGATGTTGCTATTCTATATGATAGGATGTTGCCATCATCAAAAAGGGGGAGATCGTTGTGACTCCTCTGTGTTGATGATGTTGACAATAAACTTTACTTCATTGGCAACAGCTTGTTTTGATTGATTGGCAACTATTTATGTTTTGATGAAACTATCTTTATCAGATTGTCTGTATGTTCCATGCAGTCAGAGTCTATACATCGTCATGCACACACACACAGGTCTACACATTGCACACACACACAAGTCAACACACTCAAAGTCTATACATTGCATTGAAGCATGCACGTAGAGTCTATACATTACTTTGTGTTGTGTTTGTGCATCGTTTAGAACACAAGTCTATACATTCAAATGGCCTGTCTGCACGCTAAAGTCTGTACATATTTTTTGTCTATTTGACCAGCAAGTCTGTACATCAATTGCAAAGTCTGGACATCAGACTAAGTCTGCATCGGCTAAGTCTATACATCGTCCGTCTCACTTAGCGTCTTACGCATATACATAGTCTGTACACTCATTGCCAGCATGTCTGTACATTGCCTTGGGCATGGCAAAGTCTATACATTGCTGCATTGCTCGCACAGGCAATGTCTATACATCGTGTTGCAAGCATGCATTCAAGTCTATACAGCCTGTGAGGTCCGTCTCACTCAGCGTCTCAAGTGGACTTGAAGTCTATACATTGGACCGTCTTACTTAGCGTCTTTGTGCATGTCACACACTCGAGTGTCTGCACACTGTGGCATGCAGAGTCTGCACAACGCTTTGTCAGCAAGTCTGCACATTGCTATAGCACGCATGGAGAGTCTAGACAGTCATGAGCAAGTCTATACATCGTGTTGCATGCACGCATTCAAGTCTGTACATTGTTCACTTGCAACATTAGCACAAGTCTGTATAGCCTGTGTGCTTCACATCGCAATGTCTATACATTGGCTAGCTGCACAAACCCTGAGTCTACACATCATCATGGTTGCCTTGATGCCGTAGAAAGTCTATACATTCTATTATGCTTGAAATTTGACGCCCATCAAAAGGGGCGTCACTTCTGAAACTGACGCCCAGGAAGGAGGCGTTTTTTTTGTTGTGCATCAATTTATCAAAGTCTAGACATCGTCTGGTTGCATAACGCATAGTCTGTACATGATGCATTGTGCTCTCATGCTTTAACACTTGGCATTGTAAAGTATGTACATTGGTTGCACATTGCACTCCATGTCTATACACTGCTTCATGCATTGCACGAAGTCTGCACATTGTGTATTGTTGTGCTCATACATCATTTTAGTAAGTCTGCACAATGATGCACGTTGAGTCTGCATATTCATTTGGCATGTCAGTACATCCATTTGTAATGTTCATAGTCTTGCATACGTGAAGTCTGTACATGCTTCAGTGTTGCATTCACTAAGCCTGAACACACCTCAGCCTTGCATATATGAAGTCTGCACATGCCATAGCACTGCATATATGAAGTCTATACATGCTCTAGCGTTGCATATATAAAGTATGTACATGGCATAGTTTCGCATTCATAAAGTCTATACATGCTTCAGCGCTGTCTTCATATAGTCTGTACAAGGTGTCAACCTTAAACTGATAACTCTGTTCGATTGTCTAACAGGGACTCTTTGCAGAGATTGATGACATGGCTCGTGATCCAAGGATGGACGAGGTGTCCAGATTGTGACACGTGGAATGCAGCCCAGCCAGGTTGCTGCCATGTGGTCGAAATTCCTCAGATCTGAAAAAGCTCTGGGCGGGAAATGTGGAAGCCACACGCCCTCTTGCTTGTTGCTGCTATAAAAGGAAGTCTTCTTCCTCAGAATAAGGCTGATCGATGAGGTGAAGGCTTGAGAGTAGAGAAGCTTGAAGCAGCAGAGAGCCACTGAGAGCAGAGAAGAAAAACCCACGATCCATAGAGAAGAAAAAGAGAAAGAAGAGAAGATTGAGAGAGATGAGTTGAGAGAGAATTTGTTTGAGAGCTTGTCTGATTGTTCCTCAGACTCTTGGTTCGGATACCAGAGCTGAGTTGCTCATTGCGAGCTACATTCCCTGTTGGGATTTATTATTTTCGTTTGCTTCTGTTTTTGTTTCTTCGAATGTTGCCTCTGGACGGGTAAGCTGTATTCCCCAGCGGGATTGCAGAGGTGTTGCCTCTGGATAGGTTAAGCTGTAACTCCTCAGCAGGCGAGACTAGGTCTCGGACAGCAAGCTATGAAGCTCAGCGGTCTGTAGGCAAGCTGTGAAGCCCAGCTGTTCAAGCTGTGAGTTAGCGGAATCCACACTCTAGTTGGAGTGTGGGGTGGACGTAGATCTCTGGATTGAGATCGAACCACCTTAAAATTGCTGTCTACTGTGCGATTGCTTGTGGATCTTGTGATTTCATTGTGCTCCTTCATTTGTTCAACAGCTGCTCGTTTTAATTCTGCATTAGAGTATAACTGTGTTCTTAATTTAGGCAATCGATCTATTCACCCCCCTCTAGATCCACTCTCCGTGGTAATAGAGTGCTTCCATCTAACACAACAGGATCATCTAAGCTTATATTATCGTTTGTCTTCTCATGGCCACACAGACTTGGCGTTGCTGGCCGAGCGGAGGGAGAAGATAGGAGATGTATGTTGGCTCATTCGCAAGGTAGCATCAAGAGACAAAGTGCCATCGCTGTTCTATTGGCCCCTTTTCCCTTTCTATATGGGGCCAGCCGGTATCTTTCATTTCTTCATTTCGGCCCTTCGGCCAGCTTCCTTTCTTTGTTGTAGTACATATCATTCTCACTTTTGTGCGTATGCAGTCCGACTCACTTTGGAGGAGACTCGGCACTTCAGGGAGCTAATAATAATAGCTCAGAAGCTAACATATTTCAAGATTCTCGAGCCGGCCCCGACCACGACACCATTGCCTCTTGGTGACTCACGAAAGCGAACCAGGTCCCAGTTGAGAGAGGCTGTTGGCAAAGCTAAAGAGGCCACGACCCGGGTGGCACGGGCCTACCGGAGGAAGGCCGTAGAACAGGAACCAGCAATTATCCTTCCTCGAGTTGTATCTTTCGAAGAATTTGAGGCTTCTCGTGCACAGGGGCCTGAGGCTGAAGGTAAGCTCTTCATTCTTCCATGGTTTATTTGCTTATTCTGGCCGCTTTGGTTAATTCTTCTTTACCGTTGCCGGCACAGTTGCTGCGGTCGTCGGACTAGAGGCAATAGCAGGAACCGTGACTAGAGAAAGGGCAGAGGAAGTCTCCATAGCTCCTGTGGAGGGAGATCTACCTTCCCCGATGCCCAGCCAGGAAATGGAAGGTAATTTGCAATTTGTTCATGGGGCTTCCGTGAACCATCATGTCTTCAGTTGGCTTGACTGTTTCTTGCTTCGAATTTCAGTTGAAATACAACCGACATTACTCCCTGGAGCTGACGCTGCTGTTGGGGAGCAAGCAATTTTGGGGGGCGAGCCTACCCCCGATATTCATTCAACCAACTCTCCCAGTATAGAGCCGACCGAGGAAGTCCTTGTCGAGGGTGACGTTCCGATTAGCAAGACATCCGCTCCGATGGTGGAACACCAGGAACGGGCAGAGGGCTCTTCCTCTTCCGAATAGGTTGATTATGGTGGCGACTCTAGGGACGAGGAGTTTCCACCTGTTGAGACAGAGACCAAGGATGCCGGGGCGTCTTCAGCCTATGAAAGCGATTACACAACCTTCAGCCCACCCCGGTTGGCATAGAGCGGCCCTGAGCCGTCGGGCTCACTTGTAGGTGAAGGGGTTGGTGCCATGGAGGCCGCCCTTGGAAATTTGAGCTTAGTGCTAGTCGAGGTGAGAAGTCCTCTACCATTTTCACTTTACCGCTCTTCCCTTCTCTTTATATCAGCTACCTGATACATATATTTATGGTGCAGACTGAGGTGGCACTGCCAACCATAACGGTGCAGATACCTCTCCAGGCTTTAGGTGCGGGGCAACCAACATTCTCGCCAATCTTGTGGCCTATCGCTCTGCGATATCCCAAAGATTATGCAGCAGCAGTAGGTCTGGAGGGACCTGGGGTAATTGCGGGGGTTGATGAATTGACAGAAATTGCGGAACCTCAGCCACGTGATGCCGACAAAGAGCTATCCTTGGAGAAAATTAGCCCTCCCGAGATAGAAGCGGGAGAAATTATTGAAAGAGAGGCCGGGGCTTCCAGGGCCTTGGCTCTTGTTACTGAAGCTGCCCCTGTGGTGGTCAGCCAGGTTGAGTGCGTGGAGCAAGTGTCCTCGGCTATTGATGCTCCCGGTGCAGCTCCACCCCAAGAGGCTGACAGGGAGGTTGCCGTTGTCGAGACGTTGCCCGTTGCGTCAGCTGTCGGAGTTGGTTCCAGTGCAGGTTCCCTGCAAATCCTTCCATCGTCGTCTTCTGAGGCGAGCGACGATATCTGGGCTGCCGTAGTCAGCAGGGTGGATTTCCACCTTCCCGAGACGTCACCACTTGGTTTGCAATCATCAAACGACCTGGTATGGCAGTTCTTGAGAACCCTTCAGCAGCCTATAACAGCCAGTCGAGACTTAACTTATGTACAGCTGAGGGGCTTGGTGGAGCACCTTTCCCGCTCACTGCTTGCTTTTGGCTGCCCCATGGATGATTGGACGCCACGGGTGGTATTGCTGCTAAAGTATGTGAATAGAAGGGAATTTCTTGGCCGAGAAGTGGCTGATCAACTAACAGCCATAACATTGGAGCACGTTGAAAGCCGAACTGCTCTTGCTTCTTTGAGAGGGACTGCGGAGTAGATGAGAGATGCAGTCAGCACTTCTTCGTAGCGCTGAACTTTCCTTGCAACTCGGATAGCAGAACTGCATGCTGAACTTTCCAATGCCGAGGCCGAGCTTCAAGAGACTGAGCGCCTGGAAGTCCAGAATGTGGAGGAAGCCGAGTTGGCTGAAGGACAAGCCGCTTCTCTCGAAGAGAAGCTATAACAGCTAGAGGCTATCGAGTCTCGACTGCAGGAGCTGACCCGCCACCCTTCCTTGGGTATCTTGGAGCTGGAGGATATCTTCCGACGTCCACTGCAATAGCCCCTTTTGTCGACCCCCCCTTTTTGGTAGATCTTTATGTATCTCGGGGGATACCTCGAGTAATCATGTATTTCACTACCTTATAGCAATGAAATATATTTATTTGCCGCTGAATCGCGACTTCAGTTTCTTATATATATTTTTCCCTTTTTTTAGCCAGTTAGCTTAGTCCAAATATGTAAGTTACTAGAGCAGGAGAGCGCTCACGCCTTCAGCAAAGGGGTGAGGTGTTCGCTCCACCGCGGCGTAACTATTGTCGGGGCCAAAGTATGGCTAATGTAGGCCAAAAGATTGATGGACAATGGTGTAGAGGCCTCATAGGACCAAAGAATAAGGTCAGAAGGCCTATCAATAGGATTCGTCGATGGTGACGTAAACTGAGGGTAGGGTTTATTCATCGACATGGGTTAAATGCCGAAGCAAAGGAGGCTTGTTGGTTAATGAGGATGAAAGGTCCATGTTAGGGGAATGTTGATCGATCTTGCCGATGGTGATAAGGGTCGAAAGGAGGTCAACCGATCTTGCCGATGATGACAAGGGTCGCAAGGAGGTCGACCGATCTTGCCGATGATGACAAGGGTCGAAAGGAGGTCGACCGATCTTGTCGATGATGACAAGGGTCGAAAGGAGGTTGACTGATCTTGTCGATGATGACAATGGTCGCAAGGAGGTCGACCGATCTTGCCGATGATGACAAGGGTCACAAGGAGGTCGACCGATCTTGCCGATGATGACAAGGGTCGAAAGGAGGTCGACCGATCTTGCCGATGATGACAAGGGTCGAAAGGAGGTCGACCGATCTTGTCGATGATGACAAGGGTCGAAAGGAGGTTGACCGATCTTGCCGATGATGACAAGGGTAGAAAGGAGGTTGACCGATCTTGCCGATGATGACAAGGGTCGAAAGGAGGTTGACCGATCTTGCCGATGATGACAAGTGTCACAAGGAGGTCGACCGATCTTGCCGATGATGACAAGGGTCGAAAGGAGGTCGACCGATCTTACCGATGATGACAATGGTCACAAGGAGGTTGACCGATCTTACCGATGATGACAAGGGTCGAAAGGAGGTCGATCGATCTTGCCGATGATGACAAGGGTCAAAATAAGGTTGACCGATCTTGTCGATGATGACAAGGGTCGTAAAGAGGTTGACCGATCTTGTCGATGATGACAAGGGTCGAAAGGAGGTTGACCGATCTTGTCGATGATGACAAGGGTCGCAAGGAGGTCGATCGATCTTGCCGATGATGACAAGGGTCATAAGGAGGTTGACCGATCTTACCGATGATGACAAGAGTCGAAAGGAGGTCGACCGATCTTGTCGATGATGACAAGGGTCGAAAGGAGGTTGACCGATCTTGTCGATGATGACAAGGGTCGAAAGGAGGTCGATCGATCTTGCCAATGATGACAACGGTCAAAAGGAGGTTGACCGATCTTGCCGATGATGACAAGGGTCACAAGAAGATTGACCGATCTTGCCGATGATGACAAGGGTCGAAAGGAGGTCGACCGATCTTGCCGATGATGACAAGGGTCGCAAGGATGTCAAGAACTTTAAATCATCACTTTACTGACTTAAGCGCCCTTTCAGGTTTTCGCCAAAGCCAGCCCCCTCTTACTTTTACCCACACGCCCTTTCGGGTTTTCATGTGGTGGGGTGCCCGATTTTGCTTGCGGCGCCCTTTCGGGTTTTCGCCACAGCCGGGTTATAGCCATTTTTGCCCTTGTCCTGATGTAGGAACAAGTCGAACAAGACACCTCTATTTTAAGCCTCATTTTTTCTTCTTTCTCTTTTTTTTACTCTCCCTTTTTTTTACTTGATTCTCGGAATGAATCCGGGATGAGCGTGGGCTCGTTTGTTGGCAACAAACCAGGGGTCCGGGCTGATAAGACGTCGACTAGCCTTGCCGATGATGGCAACGGTCGAACACAGGTTTGTTCATCGACACTGGTTAAATGTCGAAGAAAAAGTAGATTTATTAACAAGGATGGAAGGTCCAAGTTAAGAGAGTACTGACCGGTCTTGCCGATGGCGGCAAGGGTTGACAGTAGCTTGTTCATTGGCATTGGATGAATGCCGAAGCAAAGGATAGGTTTATTCATTAATGAGGACGTAAGGTCCAAGTTAAGGGAAACGTCGACCGACCTTGCCGATGATGGCGAGGGTCGAACACAAGTTTGTGGAGGAAAAGGTCTCTGGTGGGATCTGTGGTGATCACCCCTTTCGGAGTTTCATTGGGATGAGGGTGAAGAGGAACTTTAAATTATCACATTACTAGCTCAAGCGCCCTTTCGGGTTTTCACCAAAGCCATCCCCCTCTTGGTTTTGCCCACGTGCCCTTTCGGGTTTTCACGTGGCGGGGTACCCGATTTTGCCCATGACGCCCTTTCGGGTTTTCGCCACAGCCGGGTTATAGCCATTTTTGCCCTTATCTTGATGTAGGAACAAGTCCGACGAGGCACCTCTATTTTAAGCCTCATTTTTTCTTCTTTCTCTTTTTTTTACTCTCCCTTTTTTTTACTTGATTCACAGAACAAATCCGAGATGAGCGTGGGCTCGTTTGTGGGCAACAGACGAGGGGTCCGGGCTAATGAGACGTCGACTAGCCTTGCCGATGATGGCAAGGGTCGAACACATGTTTGTTCATCGACATTGGTTAAATGTCGAAGAAAAAGTAGATTTATTAACAAGGATGGAAGGTCCAAGTCAAGGGAGTACTGATCAGTCTTGCCGATGGCGGCATGGGTCGACAGTAGCTTGTTCATTGGCATTGGATGAATGCCGAAGCAAAGGATATGTTTATTCATTAATGAGGATGTAAGGTCCAAGTTAAGGGAAACGTCGACCGACCTTGCTGATGATGGCGAGGGTCGAACACAAGTTTGTGGAGGAAAAGGTCTCCGGTGGGATCTGTGGTGATCACCCCTTTCGGAGTTTCATTGGGATGAGGGTGAAGATGAACTTTAAATTATCACATTACTGGCTCAAGCGCCCTTTCGGGTTTTTGCCAAAGCCATCCCCCTCTTGGTTTTACCCACGCGCCCTTTCGAGTTTTCACGTGGCGGGGTACCCGATTTTGCCCATGACGCCCTTTTGGGTTTTCACCACAGCTGGGTTATAGCCATTTTTACCCTTGTCCTAATGTAGGAACAAGGCCGGCGGGGCACCTCTATTTTAAGCCCCATTTTTTTCTTTCTTTCTTTTCTTTTTTTTTCTTTTCTTTTTTTGTTCGATTCATATGACAGGAGAATGCTGATGGGTCAACATGTGATATTTGACCCTTGGTGGCGGCAGATAGCTACTGACTGAGGCACAAGGTCTTACACCAGTAAAGGCGGTTTATTCGTTGGTGGAGGAATAATACCAGCGCGAAGGGGGAGCTTTAGCCAATTCGGACGTAAGGCCCGTAATGGTGATATTGTGTGAGGGTCGGCTAGGACACGAAGTCTTTTACCGGAAAAGGGTTTATTCGTTAGCAAGAAGGTAATGTTAACGCAAGGAATAGACTCCATGCGGATTCGGGCGTACGACCCGTAATGACAATGTTGTATGAGAGTCGGCTAGGACACGAAGTCTTGTGTCGAAAAAGGGGTTTATTCATTAGCAAGAAGGCAATGCTAATGAAAAGGATATATTTCATGCCGATTTGGGGCGTAAAGCCCATAATGGCAATGTTGTAAGAGAGTCGGCTAGGACACGAAGTCTTCTGTCGAACAAGGGGTTTATTCGTTAGTAAGAAGGTAATGCTAACGCAAAGGATAGATTTCATGCCGATTTGGGGCATAAGGCCCGTAATGACAATGTTGTAAGAGAGTCGGCTAGGACACGAAGTCTTGCGCCAAAAAAGGGGTTTATTCATTAGCAAGAAGGTAATGCTAACACAAAGGATAGATTTCATGCCGATTCAGGCGTAAGGCCCGTAATGGCGATATTGTAAGAGAGTCGGCTAGGACACGAAGTTTTGCGCTGAAAAAAGGGGTTTATTCGTTAGCAAGAAGGTAATGCTAAGGCAAAGGATAGACTTCATGTCGATTTGGGCATAAGGCCCGTAATGGCAATGTTGTAAGAGAGTCGGCTAGGACACGAAGTCTTGCGCCGAAAAAGGGGTTTATTCTTTAGCAAGAAGGTAATGCTAATGCAAAGGATAGACTTCATGCCGATTTGGGCGTAAGGCCTGTAATGGTGATATTGTATTATATGTATTTTTTGGAGCTCGGCCAGGGTGGAGTGCCACTAGACCAAGATGGGTAGAGCTCGGCCAGGGCGGAGTGCCACTAGACCAAGGTGGGTAGAGCTCGGTTGGGGCGGAGTGCCACTAGACCCAGGTGGGTAGAGCTCGGCCGGGGCAGAGTGCCACTAAACCAAGGTGGGTAGAGCTCAGCCGGGGCGGAGTGCCACTAGACGACGGTGGGTTGAGCTAGGCCAGGGCGGAGTGCCACTAGACCAAGGTGGGTTTCGGTCATTCTGGGAATGCTAGTTGAGCTGTGTGATACAGCTTCATATGTTTTCCATTAAGGGGAGAGAGCTGGACGACTCATTTTTGATCTACAAGGACGTTTGCAACCCCTTCATATACTCGGTGGATGATATACGGTCTGACCCAATTTTCAACCAACTTCCTTTTGGGGTTGGAGGCCAGCACTTCTCTTCTTTTGATCATTACTTGGTCACCCTTCTTGAATTCTCGACCTTTGACAAGCTTGTTGAAAGCACGGGCCAGGCGAGCTTGGTAGAGTTGAATATTTTGTTGTGCGCAGAGACGCTTTCCTTCGAGCTTGGCAAGCTCTTCCAATCTTCTTTCTATGTTGGTTTGTTCGCCGCTAGCCAACCCCTCCTGGATGGCAACTCGCAGCGAGGGGACCTCCAATTCAATCGGCACCACAACCCTCGACCCATATACGAGGGAGAATGGTGAACAGCTGGTTAGGGTTTTATAGACCATACGATAGGCCCAAAGCGCTTCGTACATCTTTTCTTCCCAATCCTTTTTGTTAGATTTGACAGTCTTTACTAGCAGCATGCATAGTGTTTTATTGAAGGCTTCTGCAAGTCGATTGGCTAGAGGGTTGTAGGGGGACGAGGTCCTCCAGTCAATCTTGTATTTATCAGCCAGTCGATAAACCTTCTGGTTTCTGAAATGGCTGCCATTATCAGAGATAATTCTGCTGGGAACCCCGAACCGAAATATTATATTCTGCCAGAAGAATCTTGCGACCAATTCTCCCATCACATCTCTTAGCGCAACTACTTCTGCCCATCTGGAGAAGTAATATGTGGCTACTAAGATATATTTGCATCCTAACGAAGATGCTGGCAGTGGCCCCACCACGTCCGTGCCCCATTGGGTGAACGGACAACTTGGTCTGGTGGGACGTAGTGGCACCGGTAGTCTCCTGGACACGTTGGCGTGCTCTTGACATTTTTGGCAAGCTCTAGCAAACTTGCAGCAATCATCAAACATGGAGGGCCAATAATAGCCCAATTTCTTTATTTCAATTTTCATTTTTGGCCCGGCCTGGTGTGCTCCAGCTAACGCGGCATGGACTTCTTGCATTACCTGCCCAGCTTCTGCTGAAGACAAACAACGGAGCAAAACTTTCTTTCGGGCATCGGCCATTATCCAGAACAAGGTTCCGCTTCTTATCTCGTAAGAGTCTTTGACCCTCAAGAGTTTCATTCTTTGTTCTTTTTCTTGCGGGAGCTGTTGATGGTGAAACCAACATAGGAGATGCTCCCGCCAGTCGGGCTGTTGGATCTCTTCTACAGCTGCCGCTTCATTTTCTTGTTCATCGGTCAGAACCTCTGTTACACTGGGGACCTGTCGATGGTTGATTACTGCTATATCAGGCTTGTGTCTGGCAGGATTGCCAGAGAACTAGCCAGCTTCGCGAGGGCATCCACCTGAGCATTCTGTCCTCGGTTAATATGCTTGATTTTGATGAAATAGAATCACGCCATCAAGCGGAGTGCCAGCTGATAGTAAGGGAGGAGCTCTTGCTTCCGCACATCGAACTCTCCTTCCAACTGTTTTATGACTAGCATGGAATCCCCGAATGCTTCCAACATCTTGATCTCCATGGACAGAGCAATCTGCAACCTGATTATGAGGGCTTCATATTCTGCTTCATTGTTTATGCATGGCTTGTTTATTGAACAAGACGTATATATGACTTCTCCTTCTGGAGATTTCAGGACTATGCCTGCACCGGCTCTGACTCTGGCTGACCCAGTAGCTGAGGTATCACTTCTGGAAGCGTCGTCAAAATAGAGCTGCCATAGAGAGGGCCGCACCTGGACGACCTCTAGGGTTTCATCTTTAGGAAGTTCTGGTTCCAGCGGGTAGTCTTCAGGCATTGGATGCTCAGCAAAGAAGTCTGCGATGGCCTGGCCCTTGACGGCCCTTTGCGGCACGTAGGAGATATCATACTCCATGAGGATCACCGCCCATTTTCCTAGGCGGCCTTTGAGTGTCGGTTGAGACATGATATATTTAAGCGGAGCCTCCTTGGAAATCAGCTTAACTTCATGCGACAACATATAGTGTCGAAGCTTCTTGACCACGAAGACCAGTGCCAGGCAGATCTTCTCAATATAGGTGTACCTCTCCTTAGTTCTGACCAATCTTCGACTGAGGTGGTAGAGGGCTTGTTCCTTCCCTTTTTTATTGTTCTGGGCTAGCATTGCCCCCAGGGAGTTGTGCGTGGCTGCTATGTAGAGGACTAGCGACCTTCCTTTCAACGACGCACCCAACACTGGAGGGGTCTTCAGATAATCCTTCAGCTTGTCAAAGGCTGTCTGGCATTCTTCGTCCCAATAGAAAGGAACATCTTTCATCATCAACTTATGAAAGGGGTGGCATCACCCCAAAAAGTTGGATATAAACCGCCAGATGTATGCCAGGCAGCCTTGCAAGGATCTCAACTCAGAGAGGTTCCTTGGTGGAGGTAGCTCCTAGATCACCTTGATCTTTGCGGGATCTATTTCAATCCCCCGATATCTGACGATGAAACCCAGGAATTTCCCGCTCGACACCCCGAACACACATTTCATAGGATTCATTTTTAGTTCATACTGCTTGAGCCTCTGAAACACAATTCTGAGGTCTTGCAGATGGTCTTCTTTTCTTTTGGTTTTGATCACCAGGTCATCTATGTAGCACTCGACCTTGTGGTAGAGCAGTTCATCAAATATTATGGTCATTGCTCGTTGATAAGTTGTCATTGCTCGTTTTTCAGTCCGAACGACATCCTTTTGTAGTGATAGACACCTTTGGGAGTTTGGAAGGCAGTGTGGACCCAATCATGCTCCGCGATCCATATCTGGTTGTAGCCGGAGGACCCGTCCATAAATGACAGTGTCTCGTGGCCTGTTGTGGCATCAATCATGACTTCTGTGATTGGCATCAGAAAGTCATCTTTGGGACATGCTTTATTCAGATCTCGAAAATCAACACATATCCGGATCTGCCCATTCTTCTTTTTCACGGGCATGATATTAGCCAGCCACGTGGTGTATTGGTTTTCTTCGACAAAACCCACATCAATGAGTTTGTCCACTTCTTTGCATATCTGAGTGATGAGCTCCGGCCTCATGCGCCATGATGGCTGCTTCACCAGCTCGACCTCAGGGCTTATTGCTAGCTCATGCTGTGAGACTGCGGGGCTGAGTCCTTGCATTTCTTTGCAGGTCCAAGTGAAACAATCCCGGTATTCTTGTAGCAGCTGAACATATAGCTTCTGTTCTTCAGCAGACAACTAGGCACTGAGAAAGGTTGGCCTAGGGTCGTCCTCATCTCCCAGGTTGACTTCTATCAATTCTTCGACTATGGCTTGGCCTCCATCTTCTATTTCTGGGGGCGCAGGCTAAAGATTGACAAAATCTGGAATATCATCTTCAAGCTCGAGTACCTCGGCCTCTTCATTTTGTTCAACCTGGGCTTCACCGGGGACTCCTGATTCAGCTACTGGAGACTGCATGAGCTGTTCTGTTGGTAGGTGGATAGCCACCGTGCTTTTGAGAGATGAGCTAATAACCTCGCCTCTTGCAGATGTGTTTGCAGCCATGAAGGGCTGGTGATTGTTTGTCACCGTGCTAGAGCAGCATCGCGGCTTCAAAGTAGAAGGCAAGAGTGCCCCGCCTCCCTGGATTGACATATCTTCAGTGGAGGTGCCCTTTTCTTTTCTAGCAGGATGTATCTCCTGATTAGTTTCGGAAAAAGCTTACTTGGTCGGCACGGGTGGCACCATCATCATTATCAGAGGAGGGTCACTGGAGGGAGGCAACCCTGCTTCTTCAGTATCTTCAGCTTCGCTACTACTAGCCATGTCGAATTTGGCCTGAAGAGCTGCTTCTTCAGGGTATACTTGCTCCCAACATCGGCAAGGCGTTATAGCCTCTGGTTCTAAGTCTCTTGGTTGAGCAGGCTCAGTGTGTTCGACCTCCACCGGGTACTCATCGAAGGTTGCCCCCAGTGGGCTGTCTTCAACAGGGTAGAAGGCAGAATGGTATCCACCTCATATCGCCCGCTATAGTAATATTCTTTAAGGGTGAAGCCCAACCCTAGATGTTGAGAGACAGGCTTTAGTTCTTTGTCTAGGTTTATGGGATACCATAACTTCTGGAATGCTTCTTTCTTCTTGCGGGGCTGGCCGGCATGGATGTGCTGTTTCTGGAACATGTTGGCCATTCGGCATGTTGTAAATGTCAACCCTTGAATGGGGACTAATGAGCTCTCCATATCTTCAGGAAGATGGCAATCTGTGTCTTCCCGTGTGGGGTGCTCCTCAGCTGTGTAAAACAAACTACTGGGACCATCAGATTGCACCAACTCCCAGGCTTTGAAAGGCTCAACAGTGCTATTGTCGAGGCCGAGAATTGGCTTGGTGAGGCCTTCTGGGACCCTGATGTGGTCGTGCTACTGGTCGACCTTGGCTTCGTTGACTTGAGGATAGGTGGCAAGGGGTGATGTTCTGCCCACATCCCCAATGACAGCAATATGCGAGACCATCTTGGGATTGATGTACCCGGGCGATGGTGGTGGGAACCAGTCATCACCGGAAGTGCTTCTTGTTGCTCTAACAGGGGTCTTGGCTTTAGAGGTCTTTTGAGACCGTTCTACATATAGAGGAGCGTCCAGCAGGTGACACTCGAATACTTCAAATAGGTGGAGGTCGGCAAATATCTTCCTTTCCTTCCCTTCCTGGGTGTATTTGAGGCACTGGTGTAGCGTGGAGGGCACCACCATGTTCTCATGTAGCTAGGGACGGCCGAGCAGCGCCTTGTACGAGGTGTGGGAGTCAATGACGTGGAATCGCACCCTCGTAGTAAGATCCGCCATAGTGAGTGTGAACTCCGCTACTCCCAACAGCACTTCACATTTTTGGTTGAAGTCGGCGATACGCATATCTTCGACTTTATCGAGGCACACGTTGAAGTAGTACCTCTGATATATTCTATAAGGCAGGATGTTGATAGCCGCTCCGGGATCTATCAGGATTCTGCTCAGGCAACGATCATTCAGCTGTCCCCTCATGTACAGTGGCCGGTTATGGCTGGTAGTGGGGAGCAGCATGTCCTCCTGAGTGAAGGTCACATTGGCTTCTGGTAGTGCTTCAGCCAAACATGCTTCGTATTGGGCAGGCGTCTTCAAAGCAGTGATAATCACCTATCGGGTCTCTTCACTCAAATAGAGGATTTCCTAAACAGTGAATCTCACTGGGAGCTTTTTCAACAATTTAACTACCTGATTTCCTGCTCGGACATTGGACAACTTCATTTCTTCCGCCCACCTGGGCTTGGAAGAATCTTGAACCATGGCCCCTGATGGGCCCGCTTCATTGGACTTTGAGGCCGCACTCTTCTGCTTGATGTCGCCCTCATGTTGTCCCTCATCAGCTGTCGTTGGGCGAACTTCATCTTCATCTGGAATCCCAGAAGGCTGTTGAAGCTGTGGGTGAGTATCCCCGACTGCAGGGTCAGCACCTTGACAAGGCTACTTTCCCTTTGACATTTTTAGAAATTCCAAAAAGGAAGGAGTAGTAGTACTGCCCCTATTCTAACTATATAAACCTGAAGTAGGAGGGATTTGGACTCCCCTGACCTTCGGAGGGGGTATCTTGTAGGGTTGTTCCCCTCTGAAGGTGATATTATGGTTGGCGGGCGGCTGACGCCCCCATCTTCGGCCTGACCGGGTTGCATGCGTGGCAGTCATTGCTTCAGCCTGGCTCACCCCGGCGGCGGGCGTAAGGCATATTTTCTCATCATCTTCCTCATCAGGCAGATTGAAAAGGGCATACAGGGTATTGCAAGAAAGGACTATGTCCTTTGTGGCCTTGCTGGCTTTTCTTTTCTTTCTTTGTTTCTTCTTCTTTTCTTCGGCAGGCACTTGCCCCCAGAACAGGCCACCATCCTTGCCTGATGCTTTGTCAGCTTCCTGCTCCTGTTTTATTGAAAGCTGTTCTAATTCCTACAATGGGACATGATCCCGCATCAGTAAAGGTTTCAGTTCGGGCTGTGCATATTCATCTAGCCCGTTTATATAGTCTTGCAGCCGCCGGGCTTCTAGACTAATCTCCTTGACCATCGACAATGGAGTCTGTCTTCTTCGATTGTGTGTAGGTATTCTGATAACTGCAGGTGGATTGGTCCACACAGGTACTGCCTCTGGTAGAGTGGGTCATGGTGCCACGCCCCATACTCTATACCGTCGAGGTATTGTCCGCTTTGGCCTACCGACCTCACGGTTTTATTCCTTTTTAACAGTGATCGGCTCCAGAATGGGGGACTTCCCGGGTAGGTCACCTATCCCAGTACTACTCCCCATTAAGCACGCTCAACTTCAGAGTTCTTTACAAGAACTGAGCCGATACTTGAAAAGACGCCTCGATGATATAGAGTACAACTTTACTATATTTGAGGGTGTTACAATCTACCCCTCTTATATAGGCGACGTCCTCGTCGCTGGGCACATATAGTACGCAATCACGCAATCAAGCCCCCAGGCAGGTAGGACTCTAGAGGTGGCCCCTACAGGCTCAAGAGGTGGCTCCCACTATGTAGCACTTTGCTCCATTACGGACTCAAGAGGTGGCTCCCATAGCGTAGCACTTTGCCCTGCATGGCACTTAGTTCCCACACTTCCGGCTTGGGTATAGCTCTGATACCATTCTGTCACGCCCTGTACTCTATACCGTCGAGGTATTGTCCGCTTTGGTCTACCGACCTCACGGTTTTATCCCTTTTTAACAGTGATCGGCTCCAGAATGGGGGACTTCCCGGGTAGGTCACCCATCCCAGTACTACTCCCCATTAAGCACGCTCAACTTCGGAGTTCTTTACAAGAACTGAGCCGATACTTGAAAAGGCGCCTCAATGATATAGAGTACAACTTTACTATATTTGAGGGTGTTACACATGGTGTGACACCACGAATCTGCACCCCCACTTTCGGACGAGGTGTGCCTTTTTTCTTTGTTTTTGAAGGGACTTACTGCCATCCCTCTTGTTCTTTTATTGGTGCCAGGTGTAGACATGTCAAAATCGATGCTATGATGAGTAAATCTCATGTCACCACGTGATGTCCCAAAGTGGACTTCAATATTGGCCTAATATGAAGTTTTTCTAATTTATGTGGTATTTTTCCATCATGTTTGTAATTAGCGCCTGGAGGAAGGGCCTCATTTAATTGACGACGTAAGGTGTGTCGTGGTTTTATAGTAGGCGACTGCGCACGCGGGCGTCATTTCCTAGTTTTTACGAATCCAACTCAAAATAAAATTCAAAGAATTGACGCCAGCTTCGGGGGTGTTGATTATTTGACGCCGTTTCATAAAAGCGTCATTTCTCATTTTTAAATATGGAAAGTCATTTATTTCTATAATTAAACCCATAAATTGACGACTGCATGGATGTCGTCATTTCAAATAGCGACCCCCTCCATGTCGTCATTTCAGCTTCTGTCTCCTTTTCGTCTACTACCTTCCCGGGAAGAATCCTTCCTTGTTTTAACACCCTATTCGATTGGGGAAGGGAGATCCTTACTGGAGGATTGCTATCCTTGTTTGAATCCCATTAGAATAAGGATTTTGGCCCTATAAATACCCCATGGCTTCCTCACGCGCACGAGATTAAGAGGAACATCAGCTGCATACAGAGAGGTCCTACGATATAGAGGGAAGAGAGTTCCTTTTCTTGCTAACAATTTCTTGCAGGTAGTTCTTCCTCCGGCGGCAATGTTCTTCTTCCACGGGAGTTCTTCCTCCACGGTGGTGGTCTTCCTCCGGCGGATTCTTCCTGCTGCAGCTGAAGCTCTCGCTGCTTGCTTCTCTCCCTTTACTGCTGCTACACACAGTAGAAGGGCACGTCCTCTCTAGTCTTTCTATTTTTTTAGTGTTTATTATATCATCATATGCATCCTTTCTTCTAGCTATCTTTGCTAGAGATATTCCTCAATGCATTATATCACTTGTTTGCATATCATAGCATATTCCCCACCTTCTACTCTTCTTAGGGGTTTTAAACAAAACCACACAAGGTGTGTTCATGCCCACTTTGCATAGTGATATTTTATTAAAGCATTGATACTACACACACTTTGGCTAATCCACATATTTGCTTGTTTTTGCAAGGGTAATCAAAGTAAGAACCCCCTTCATCGGCTGGGCGGTAGAAGGAGGAAGGAAGAGTGCACAATCTTGCCCGCTTCTTACAAGGTACATGTGATCATCCTTTTATTTTGAGGTAACCCCTCTGGCAATCACCCTCCCTTAGAGCATCACATGCTCCTTTTATCTTTCTTCTTTATTTTTCACATGTCTTTAATGCGTTAGATTTATCTTCTTCTTAAAATGTCTATGTGACATGTTCACAAATTGGCGATCATGGTGGGACCCTTGTAGTTTTTATTTTGATTACCCCTCCATTGGCACCCACGTGTCCCCCTCCCTTTGGCACCCTCGCGTGCCCCTCCTTTGGCACCCACGTGTGCCCCTCCTTGGTGCTCCACGTAGCACACTCCCCTTGTGCACCACGTGCAAGTTCCCCACAGAATTAGCCAATTTTTTAACTGTCCATAACATTTTTTTTAGAAAGAAAGTTTGATTTCAGTTAGTTATCAGTGCTCTCGGTTCTCTGGAACTAATTAGCGCCTGCCTTAGAAAGAAAATTTGATTTCAGTTAGTTATCAGTGCTCTCGGTTCTCCGGAACTAATTAGCACCGGCCTTGCAGCCGCCATTTTGACATTCAGCGACCTCTCACAGAGGCTCTGTTTCTATTTATTTTTTAGTATTTTCCTTATTTTCATAATCAACGCCCCTCCATAGAGGCGTCATTTCTGCATTTAACGCCCTTCACACCAAGTCGCCCTTTCCTGGTTACTGTTGTCCCGGTTTGTTCACTGGTATCTGACGCCCCTCCACAGAGGCGTTATTTTCACATTCAGCGCCTCACCCCAAGGCGCCTTTTTACTTTGATTGTTCTCTGTTCGCACTGTTTACAATGATTAGCGACTGACACCTAGTCGTTGTTTATTCATACCGTGCCTTCTGTCAGGTCGTCATTTTGTTCTGTTATCACAGAACCGTGCTTATTGCTGTTATCTTCACCTGTTGGTTGCACTTCTTTCTCATCTGATTATTACTGCTTGATCTACCTGCATTAGTGTGCATTCTAGGGCATTTGGTTGAGAGACCTCCTCTCTCTACATTCCTAGGATCCCACACCCCTTCTTAGAATTGGAAGGACACTCCATTGAGCATTCCGTCTCTTTAGACTGGAAATTCCTTTTCCAAGGCCTCCGTAAGTCCCCGCACCCGTGGATTCCCTCACGGACGCCGGGCCGGTTGTACCATTTGAAGCACCCGGAGTTTAGTTAACCCATACATTGGTAAGGAGAGAGAAAGAACTTAGTTGACCTGGAGATTACACCCAAACTTGAAACTAGGACCCACATTAAAGAGAGAGAATTGATTACACCATTAAGATCCATTTTAACCTCAAGAAAACCTTAAAATTGTGGGTTCATTACAACTTGTATGTACAACTTGTTTGATTGGGTGGTTATTTCCTGCTTATACTTGTTGATTGGAAATATATTCCTCTCCTTAAACATGAAGCTCCGTTCAAGTAAAATCATCAACATGGCCAACTACGGGTACTCCTATCATGGTTATGAGGAGGGTCAATTTGACCCATCTTATAAGGTTCCCCCTCATGATCCTATTTATTATGAGGGAAACTATGCTCCCTCTCCTACTCATTATCCTCAAGTTCACATGGTTAACACCACTTCTCAGGAGGTTGAACCTTCTTCCCAAACTCAACCTACTACCCAAAATACCTCCGGGGATGTCTCCCCTTCTTTCAATTTCAATGATTTCCGCAAAGTTCTATCTCAGTTAGATGATTCTCAACGTCAAGCGGTCCAGGCCGCTTTAAAGGGGAAGTCTGTCCCATCATCCTCCAATCCTCCTCAGGCCGCGGGTGGCCATTCCTTTAATACTCCCAATGACCAAGAGGTCGCACATAGGGTGCCTTTGCGCCCACCAACTCCCATTACGGCTACGCTGGCTCAACCGGTAAGTCACTCAGTTGCTAGGCCCCAACATCCTCCGATTCCTCAATTCTTAAGGAGGCCTATGCCAAACCCATATTCTTCTAATCCGGCCCCAGCCGGGTCCGACACCAACACCATACTCCTCCAGAAAATTGCTAGCATGGAGGAGCAGCTAAAAAAGGTCACGGCATCAAAGACTGCTCCAGAAGTTACTCTTCCTACCCTGCCAGTTTTCCATCTACTTCCATCCGAGATGCCCAACTTTCGGCGATATAATGGAACGTGCAATCCGTTCATTCACTTAAAAGACTTCATGTATGAGGCATCATTCTGGCAGGACAACAAGACTTCCTTAGCTTACCTTTTTAGGCAGTCATTAGACAGTCCAGCACTAGAGTGGTTCTATTCTTTGGAGCCAGCTGAAGCCGGTGATTTTGATGTGGTTCAACAGAGATTCTTACAAAAGTACAAGGACTGTGTGGGTCCATCTTTGTCAGTTATAGATCTGGTTGCTGAAAAAATGAAGCCCAAGGAGGATTTCATCTTGTTTGCCGATAGATGGAGGGCCATGGCTGTTGACACCTGTTTTATGCCGATAAGTTGAGTCGTTCCTCTTACTCCCATTTGTTGATGCCTCGAGTTGTCCATCACCCGTTGGGGCTATTTTCAGGCATGTTTTGGGTCAATTTTATGGGTGGCCTCCCTCCTTGGTTAGGTCCAAGTTGATTCAGGGTTTAACGGGCCTTGGTTTTGGTTGATTGGGCTTTTCTATAAGTTTCAAGCGCCCATGTGCATATACGGTTCCTACCTGGCCGCTCAACCCATGTGCGGTTGACTGTGGACCGTCCATCTATTTTGGATTATTTTGGGTAAATTTTTGAATTTCCACCGACAAGCTTTTATGCGGTCTTATTCTGGCCGTTCAATTTGATGGACGGACTGATGATGACCGCTCATCTCTCAGAGTCCTGCGCTTGAGGGTTTTCTCAGATAATTATCCAATTAATCTATTTATCACCGACAAGGCTAGAACGGTTTGTCTTTGGCCACTCAACGTTTTAACGGTCTCATCTGAGCCGTTCATCTATGAGAGTCCAACGGCGAAGGTTCCGGTCAGTTCAATGGATAATTTGGATTATTTTCTATTTATTTTGAAATTCCACCGATGAGGTTGGACGGTCAGGACATGACCGCACATGAAGTTGGGCGGTCTATCGTAAGACCGTTCATCCGTTCGAATGCTGAATTTCAACAGATTTTATCCCTTTTATCCGTGGTTTTATCCCAACTTCTCCATCATTTTCTCCGCGGATAATCAACCATTTTAAGTGCCGTTTCGACTGGATGAAAGATAATCTATTTATCTACGATTTTCTTTTGATTATCTCGACCTGAAAATGCCTCTAAACCCTAATTTCGAGCTAGGACTTTAGGTGCTCTATAAATAGACCCTAAAGGCCGGGTTGGAAAGAGGGGAAGATTTTGGTCGACGGCGAAGCCCTGCCGCATTCTTGAGCGACCTAGCACCAAGGAGGAGGCTTTCTACGTCCATACAAGCCTCCGGTTCAGGGAGTAGTCTAGTTTTGAGTCTTTTGTGTTTGATTGGTCTGGTCCACCTTTTCATTGCATGCATTGTTTTCCTCCTTTTCTCCCCACGTTCTTCTTCATCTTCATTGCCATGCACACACCCACCCACGTTTTGACACCCTAGGGGTTTAAAATCCCCCAGGTATCCCCCTTTCCACTTATTAATGTTCACTCCTTATTATTTTGACATTTACTACACTGTCCAGTTCTAATCTAGGTTTTATCTTTGTGTTTTCACGTTGTTTTGCAGGTCAGCAATTCCTAGCACGAGGCCCATCCCCTCTGGCCGGCTGGAGAGGGTGGAGGTTGGACCCCTTTGCGACTTCTGGCTTGGTGGTCTTGCGCGGTTCTCTACTAGCCGTTCAAGGAGACGTGCGGTGCTACGTGGGCCGTCCTTCTTCTTCCTGCGGTCGTTCCAGAGCCGTTCAACTTCCAGGAGCGCTTCATCCCGCATCTTCTGCAGCAGCCTTAAACAGTCTATCGTAAGATCGTGCATTCTATAGGCGGCTCTCCAAGATCTGTTCATCTTCCCAGCGCTGCAGCCAGGCGAGTGTCTCTCCCTCTTTCCAAGGTACGGCGTGTTCATCACGTACGACACCTTGGTGGCGATCACGGTTCTTTACTCTCTTCTGTTCTCCTTCTACTATCCTATTTTATTTTACATATCGATTCATTAGAAGGAGAGCAGAGATCTTTTAAGCCGGTCTTGAAGAGAGAGAAAAAGAGAGTAGAACAAAACATATCAACAGCCCATTTTTTGGCAATCACGGTGGGACACCTAGTGCCCATCGTGCTTGTGATTTGTTGACCCCTCTTTCGTTGTGTTAGTCCCCTTTTGGAGTGATTGCTGGTTAAGTTGCTTTTTCTGTCTTCTGGAACGTGAGCGGTTCTCACAGAGCCGTTCATCCTCTAGGCGGCTGATCATCCACCGTCCTTCCCTGCGAACAGCGCCAGTTCTCCTGCCAGTGTCCTGTCATAGACGGCTTCTTATCGACCGTCCACACTTCCGAACAGCCTATCTACGGCCGTCCATCTTTCTGGCACAGGCACGCTTCTGGTTGGTCTGGTTGCTGGTATACGATTTATGGAAATCCGTTCTATAGCTTACGTGGCTGCTCACAGATCGCTCTTCCTGGTACGTTTCTCATCTCTACCGTCCTTCATTTCCAGCATTTTCTGATTTCTGCAGTTATTCATGTCGTTACTTTGTCGTTACTCCCTGGATTATGCGGTCCACCCCGTACCGTTTATCTTATTGTGCGGTCTCCCACAGACCGTCCTTCTGATGCCACAGTGCAACCGAGGTTGCTTTGATTGCCATATCTATATTGTCTTTGTTCTCCTTGGTGCCATTCATTTATCTTCCCCTGCTTATATGTTGTTGCTGCCTATTTGCTTTCATCCTCGCATGATTATTTTGGTCATTGGTTGCTAGTTTCTGGGCTAGATCTTGGATGCACTCCGGTGCACATAGGATTCATGCATTTCATTCATAGTTAGTCGCATTCCTACCGAGGTAGGGTTTCCTCTCGTCTCCATACTCCTTGGAGCCGACTAGGGGACCTTGCCGAGGACCTCCGTAAGCCCCCGTGAGCCGTGGATTCCCACACGGATGCCGGGCAGGTTGTACCATACTACCCCCTAGTCTAGGGTCTGCATTCGTGCGAGAGAGAGTCCTTTAGAGTCTGCCAGTTCTCCATTCTCACCCTATTTAGGTACCTTGTGGTTGAGTGAACTCACATTTTTAATTAATCCACTAAGGTCCTAAAAGAGAACTTATAAAAATCTTCGCGCATCACTTGGAATTTGTTTGGGTAATTGGCTGATTCTTTTCTCATCTTTCTCCTCCATTGTATGTTGCATAGCGTCATCATTTGCATCCTTTTGTCAGATTAGGCTTATTTGGTCTAGCTCATCTTCGTGTGTCTCCATTTAGCTGCATTTGTCTTAGGTTCATTCCCCTCCTTGTATTCATTTGAAATTCACTGTATAGAGTCTCCATTCTCCCCATGGAGCACTTCTCCCCTATACCTTATTCCTATACTTCTCCATCTTCTTACCCCCGTGCGGATTCCTCTTCCCATGTGGGCCCATCTCCTTATTCCTCCGTTGGACCCTATTCTTTAAACGGGCCTTCTTATCCCGCCCGTGTTGCTGCTAGTCCAATCCATCATCGTTCCCACATACATAATTCTTCCAGGCCCATGCATTCCTCCATTCCTGGAATGGGCTTTCCTTCTTCTCAAGCCGGATCCCCTTATCCGGCCCATCAACATTATCATGGCCTAAATTCATCATCTCTTGCTCAGGCTGGTTCATACCCTTCTCGGATTCTTCCTACCGAGGAGATGTTCACTCAGGCCCAACGCCAGCTTGATGAGTTTCAACGACGAATCAATCCTCGAACTTCTTCGGATATCCCACTTGCATTCCAAGGCCCTCAACTCCCACCGCGCTCATAAATTCCCGCATATCACCGCTATGGTGGAGTTGGTGATCCCTATGTCCATTTGAAGGAGTTCTTATAGGAGTCGGCCCAGTTCCAGCATGATCAACGCTTGATGGCCTATTTGTTTGGCCTGTCTTTAGAGGGCTCGGCCAAGGATTGGTTCTTCACATTGCCGCAAGAGTAGATAATGAATTTTCAAGCTATTCAAGCAAGGTTTATTCAACAGTATCGAGATCAGGTTGGGCCCAAATATTCTATGGTTGATTTGGCCCAAGAGAAGATGAAGCCCGGCGAGGAATTCTCCATGTTTGCCGACCACTGGCGTCGCCTAGCCGCGCAAGTCCCGGGGCATATTTCGGAGGGGCAGCAGATCATGATGGTTATTTCTAACGCAACGCCCGAGCTTAGATGTATCTTAGCCCTGAACGATATCACTTCATGGAAACAACTTTACAGTCGAGCCCGCTTCATTACCCAACAACTCCTAGTTTCCTTTGACCATGAGTCCCCTCCACCTTCGCCTTCCACATACCCCTTTTCTTCCCCATCCACCACGAGTCCACCCTCCACTACATATCCTTCCACGAGTCGACCGTCCGCTCCCCCACACCCCTATACCTCCATGTGCTCTACCGCATACCAACCCTCCATGAGTCAGCCCTCCGCTATCTCATCTCGCTGCGCCTCTCCACTTCCGGACAAGGAAACACTATACCCAGAGTGGGTAGATTCCGTCCATTACATTCCCACTCCCACCATGCCTCCACGTCATTTTAGCCCTCCGCCTTCACCTACGCAACCCCCCTTGCCTATGCAACCCCCACTACCACCCCTACTACCTTCTCACACCCCTCGGCATCCGCCTTGCCCGAAGCAGGCTTCTCACTCTTCGTTGTCGGAATCCTTTACAGATGTTTTCAGGGATTTGATGGCCACCCATGCGTTGCAGCTCCCCCTGGTTATGCCTTGCCGACCCGCGGTCGAGAATTTGTTCTAGTTCTGTGAATTCCATCGTCAACAGGGGCATGTGGTTGAGAATTGTCCCGAGTTTCGAGAACTTGTTTACAGTCTGGAAGATAAGAAGATGATTGATTGGGCTACCATGCACCAAGTTGTTTCAGATCTCAGCAGCAAGCAGCAGCAGCAGCAAGCCATGCCGCCTAAGCAACCGTCTCCACGTCATGACCAGGGGCACCCTGGTGTTTCTTCAGTTAATAAGGTACCTGCTCCATTGTCCACTTCTTTCTCTATCTCATCTCCTCCACCACCTTTACCTATTTCAGCCTCCGCTCGGGCAATTTCTCCTTCACCCTCTGTTTCCACCACCACTCCTGTCCCCAACGTCTCTCGACGTGTTGCAAAGATACGCCGAAGAGCGCCACCACCTGCCACTTCTTTCACTACGCCACTACCTTCCTCTCCTCCTTCTTCCCCACCCCTACCTTCATCTCCTCCCTCTCCACTTTCACCATCTCCATCAACCACATCACCCCCTTCGCCACCACCTTCTTCACTCCCCTCTTCGCCACCCCCATTGGCCACATCTCCATCATCACCCTCTCCATTATCCCCATTACCCTCACAATCATCTTCATTACCTCCCCTCGTAATAACCCTGTTCCGTCACCTTCACAACCATCCCCGCGACCGATGCCACTTCTTTCGCCATCATCCTCTGTGCCCAAGCAGGCCGACCCTAAACCCATACCTCCACTTTTGCCTTTGCCTCCACCCATGCCCATCATCATCATCATTGCTCTATCACTTGCACCATCGCCACCCGCGCCCTTTAAACCTCCTCTTGCTAACCTCCCCCTACCACTTCCCACTTCGCGGAGCAGGTACACGCTACCTTTGGTGACCCTCAGGTCTAGTCTCCAGGGAGATAAAGAGCTAAGCCGGGTTTCAATTATGCATTTCAAGATCCAAGATGTTATTTCTAGCATGTCGGTCTGAGTCCTAGTTCCTGGCTATTCTAGGGGGAGTGAGCCTGCATTTGCTATGAAGGCGGTTGTCAAGAAGAGTTCCTATGCACTGGTGCCGGTTTCTTCAAAAGCAAGGCCGGTGGAAATCTCTTTGCTCGCCGGAGAATTCACTATTGATGTTGTTATCACCTCTCGCTTGATTGCTATTCAATTCACTGGCTCAGGAGAGTTTTCCGCCCGAATGGTGCTAACCCACACGGCCGCCAGAAATCTAATGAATCTAGCATTCAAAGGGAAATTGGCCGTGTCCTCGAGATTGACCAGGGGCATTCTACATTGTCTATCTCATCTCCCTCGGTTTATTGGTGAATCAACCACGTCAACGCCGTGCATCACCCTCCCTCAGTTTCGTCCAGTACTTTTAGCAAGGGAGTTGTGCTTCATGCCCGGTTGCCAAATGGAGATGCCGAATCTTATGCTTCTAGTGCCAAACGACAAAACTCCACTATCCCCTGATGCTCATCCCAAGGAGTTGACTGTTCTGGAATGTCCTTCTATGGTTAGCACCTCGTAGCTAGGGGCAACCGTCTCGATGAAGCGGCATATTCATGACCGGGCCAGGCCGTCTGCCAGATGGGCCCGCTATTTGAGAAAGTATTACAGATTAAGAAGCCCAAAGGTCCGAGCCCGCGCCAGGCGGCATTGTTTCAAGAAGATTTCGGCTAAGAAGAGGCGACAACGTAAGTTCAAGGGCCGCCAGTTGTGCATTTGGGGGTCCCCTTCCTCCTCTCCTTATTCCGTCCATTTATCCTTTCTTTTGTTCGGTTCTTATCCGTGGGTGGTGTACCTTCCACCACCTGGCCATATTTCTACCATCTCTTCCTATTTTCACCATTCAAGGCCTCGGCCTATGTCTTCCTCTCCCCTTGAGCCAGGGGCATCTTCTAGTCTTTCTTCCCAGGTACGCCCAGATTTCGCTTCTCATCCTTCTTCCCTGACCCTATTGGGGATTCCTTGTGCGCGTTCCCCGACCTTGTCAGGTAGTTTTTCTGATCCTTCCCCGACTTTGTCTGGTGGTTTCCATTTCTTTTCCCCGACCTTGTCGGGTGTTCATGCATTTTCTTCCCCACCTTTGGCAAGTGATCGCTACCCTTCTTCTCCGACCACGTCGGATGATCTTTCTCTTTTTACCTTATCATCAGGGTTATCTTTTCATCGTATTTCTGTTCTTTCCTCCCCACCCTTTCAGGGTTCTCACCCTTTTTCTTACTATTTTCGAGACTTTAGCCCGCTTTGATCTCAGTTAATCACTGGTTATTCTGTACTTGGTTCCTTGTTATCAGGGCCTCAGTGCCTTAACGAGGGAGTTCTAGCCCTCGTCTCTCTTCCTTTTTTATCCCTTCTTCGTCCAGTATGAGGTCTGCCACTCCTCTATGTCGAGGAATCCAATCCTTTGCTCTCCTTTCATCCTTTATCCTGACAAGCAAGGAAAACAAAGTTTGTGCTCCTCAAAGCTCGATGACCGAGATCGCTTCAGGAGGCCGGTTTCCACGCCTTGGATCTGCAAAGGTATCTTTGATTTTTTGCCAGAACATGTTATCATCGCTATTAACTCTCTTACACCTGCACATGCTTATAACGTTGGTTCCTCAACATGATTGAGTGGCTTTAGTTGAATTTGCTTAATTAGTCAAATAAAATGAGTAGCTTTTGCAGCACCTTAAGCTGGTGATAGCTTAGCGCTGAGAGTCTAGTTCCTTTCCTTGATTGTTGAGGGTGACCTATGAGTATGAATTTTTCACACACTACACGGCAAGCCATAGCCGATCTCTCTGAGGCGCACCGTTGCTGCTTTGGCCATACTTTGGGTATGCACAAATGTCTTTTTCTCTTCTCTGCTCGGCCAAGTGCAAGGCAAAGATGGATGGATAAGATGACTAACCTAGGCGCTCCCTAATACGGGAGAGGTCTCAAATAGGGGCAGTCTTGACCCTCAAAAATGAGCTTTCACGCTAAATCTAGTTAGTAAAGGCTATGAATGAGAAGATCAATAAATATAAAATTATGAATCAAAGGCATGGCAAGAGTGGCAGTACAGTTCCCCGCGATACATCATGAGCCCGGTCGCATGCATGCCTGATAAATATGGGTCTCAAAATCAAAGACACAAAGCCCCGGCGTAACGGACCTACTGTTTGAGGGGTAGTGCCCTGGAAGGAATTCGAGTCCTGATGTCTCCCATCCTGCATAAAGCTTGTCTCCAATTTTTCCTCTACTACTTCCTCTTAGGCTGGGTTGTATCTCAGGTATGGCCTTAGTAGGGACACCGTTCTTTGGAGGCAGTTGGTTGTGGTAAGCCACCCTCACATGCACGCCCTACTCAAGGGAAGTCTTTAATGAGAGGGGAGGGACGGCGATCTCTGGCCAGTAGTTCGAGCATGTCTTTGGGTGCTGTGGATTGCTATTGTCAAAAATAAAAAATGAGATATTTTTAAAATCCAAAAAAAATGAGATTCCAAAAAAAAATGAAATATCATTCAAATCCAAAAAATATATATTTTCAAAATCCAAAAGAAATCAAGAAAATTGAAAATTCTAAAAATATTTACATTATATTTTAAGAACAAATACGTAATCCGTTTGCTAAGTATGCAGGTTGCAGGTACTCAAGCTTTCCTTACTCCATATTTTGTTCTATCTGTCTCTTGTCCACATCTTTGATATGTTCTTTCCTTCTTCAATCTTATCTCTCGATCTGTTCTGAAGCCTATGTACTTCTCAGCTTTTATTTGCAATGATTACATCTTTATGAGAGGACTTTACCTCACGACTATGAACTTGGCGGTTCTGCTTCATTCTGATCTCGAGTTTTGACCGGAGAGTGTATTTGTTTATGTCTTTTGTCCCACCCTGTGATTATCTTACGTCCACATCCCACCGTGTTGTCCCACACATGTTGTTTTGTTCCTCGCCACATGTTGCTGGTTATCTTGCACATGTTGATATTCGCCCCTTTATGTCCCATGTGTTATCCCAACCATGCGATCCGTCACGTTCTTATCTCAACCTTCTGTTGTCCTGCCGATTGTTGTCTTGTCACACCGTGTTCATGCATCCGTATTGTCTGTTTATGACTTTGGCTATGTGCTTGTTCGTCTTGTTGTGTGGTTTCCATTCGCCATGTTATGTCATGTTGTTAATCGTTATGTTAATCGCTATGCTTAGTTTGTTTGTCTTATACATGAAAATCCAAAAAAAATCAGAAAAAAGAAAATCCAAACTTTCACTCGCCGTTCCACCTGCACAGGTAAGTCAGGTATGGCCTTCTATCTTTATCACCCTTATTGCATTACTATATGGTACTATAATATATTATCTCGAGAACCAGTTGGTTATATACGTGTTCCAGGATCTGATGTTCCCCTTCAACAAAAATAATGATGATCCAGGTTCACGTGTTTCATCTTCGGATAGGCCGTTAGGTTGGGATGTCCCGGGGAGGATGGTTCTATCCTGCATGCCGTGGTTGCAGATGGTATCTTGACTCTGATTTTCTCAGCTTAGCAATATTATTCTCGAGTATTTTATATTTTAATCTTTCATCGCATTTGTTTTAACGATTTCTTTTATTTTAGCCCAGCATGCTTCATGCGCATCTTTTTGAGCTTTCATAACCCATGGTTTGCTTGAAGAATGTCCCATTAGTGATGGTTAGCTATGCGTTCAGGGTTTGAGTAAGAGGAACTAATTCCACTCTGAGTTGGAAGGTTCTCTTTGGTCGATTCGCTTGGTTTAGTTGATTAAGAGGCCCCCGTCTGGAACTTTAGCCTGTTTCGTTTACTTTTATTGCCTACTTTTGGCCTCCTCATTAGACCGTGGGATTGTGTCCCCCATGAGGTTGGTCTTGTTGATTTATTTCATTTAGTTTAGTTCCTCCAGACTGGTGTCGCTTTTGGTTTTATCATTCCTTGCGTTTGGTTCAGAGTTTTCCGGAAGATTCTTATCGCTTATTGGTAAAAATGGGTGTCGTTTTACCTTAACGCCCGCTTTTCCAGTCCGCTCCGCTACATTTCCGCTTCATCTCCATGTTCCATGTCACTTCCGCTTCACCTCCGCTCGCTCCCCTACAAAGAGGACGTTAAGCAGGGGCATTTGTTGACACCCGTTTTATGCCGATAAGTTGAGTCGTTCCTCTTACTCCCATTTGTTGATGTCTCGAGTTGTCCATCACCCGTTGGGGCTATTTTCAGACATGTTTTGGGCCAATTTTATGGGTTGACTCCCTCCTTGGTTAGGTCCAAGTTGATTCAGGGCTTAACGGGTCTTGGTTTTGGTTGATTGGGCTTTTCTATAAGTTTCAAGCGCCCATGTGCATATACGGTTCCTACCTAGCCGCTCAACCCATGTGCGGTTGACTGTGGACCGTCCATCTATTTTGAATTATTTTGGGTAATTTTCTGAATTTCCACCGACAAGCTTTTATGCGGTCCTATGCTGGCCGTTCAATTTGATGGACGGACTGATGATGACCGCTCATCTCTCAGAGTCCTGCGCTTGAGGGTTTTCTCAGATAATTATCCAATTAATCTATTTATCACCAACAAGGCTAGAACGGTTTATCTTTGGCCACTCATCGTTTGAACGGTCTCATCTGAGCCGTTCATTTATGAGAGTCCAACGGCGAAGGTTTCGATCAGTTCAATGGATAATTTGGATTATTTTCTATTTATTTTGAATTTCCACCGACGAGGTTGGACGGTCAGGACATGACCGCACATCCAGTTGGGTGGTCTATCGTAAGACCGTTCATCCGTTCGAATGATGAATTTCAACAGATTTTATCCCGTTTATCCGTGGTTTTATCCCCAACTTCTCCCCTCATTTTCTCCGTGGATAATCAACTATTTTAAGTGCCATTTCGACTGGATGAAAGAAAATCTATTTATCTACGATTTTCCTTTGATTATCTTGACCTGAAATTGCCTCTAAACCCTAATTTCGAGCTAGGACTTTAGGTGCTCTATAAATAGACACTAAAGGTCGGGTTGGAAAGAGAGGGAAGATTTTGGTCGACGACGAAGCCCTGCCGCATTCTTGAGCGACCTAGCACCAAGGAAGGAGACTTTCTATGTCCATACAAGCCTCCGGTTCAGGGAGTAGTCTTGTTTTGAGTCTTTTGTGTTTGATTGGTCTGGTCCACCTTTTCATTGCATGCATTGTTTTCCTCCTTTTCTCCCCACGTTCTTCTTCATCTTCATTGCCATGCACACACCCACCCACGTTTTGACACCCTAGGGGTTTAAAATCTCCCAGGTATCCCCCTTCCCACTTATTAATGTTCACTCCTTATTATTTTGACATCTACTACACTGTCCAGTTCTAATCTAGGTTTTATCTTTGTATTTTCACGTTGTTTTGCAGGTCAGCAATTCCTAGCACAAGGCCCATCCCCTCTGGCCGGCTGGAGAGGGTGGAGGTTGGACCCCTTTGCGACTTCTGGCTTGGTGGTCTTGCGCGGTTCTCTACTAGCCGTTCAAGGAGACGTGCGGTGCCACGTGGGCCGTCCTTCTTCCTGCGGTCGTTCCAGAGCCGTTCAACTTCCAGGAGCGCTTCATCCCGCATCTTCTACAGCAGCCTTAAACGGTCTATCGTAAGACTGTGCATTCTATAGGCGGCTCTCCAGGAGCCGTTCATCATCCCAGCGCTGTAGCCAGGCGAGTGTCTCTCCCTCTTTCCAAGGTATGGCGTGTTCATCGCGTACGGCACCTTGGTGGCGATCACTGTTCTTTACTCTCTTCTGTTCTCCTTCTACTATCCTATTTTATTTTACATATCGATTCATTAGAAGGAGAGCAGAGATCTTTTAAGCCGGTCTTGAAGAGAGAGAGAAAGAGAGTAGAACAAAACATATCAACAATGGCCGAGAGGTTGAAAGATACATTGTCGGAAACGGAGCAGGTGAAGATGATCATATCAAACTCCACTCCGCAATTTCATCACATTTTGTCTATGAATAAGCTAAGCACAATGGAAGAGCTCTATGAGAGAGCTAGATACATACAGACTGAAATGAAGGACTCGCCCATCATGGGCATGTTTGAACAGAAACCAAGGCTGGTCAGGAAGACCACTAATGTCAATAATAGCGGTGGCACAACTGAGGGTACCGTGACTAATGAGCAGGTGGGCGTGGTTGGCAACCCCGCACCTTTCCGCCACCCTAACCCAAGACCTCCACAACCTTCACAATAACTTCCTTTCTTTAATCCCGCTCCCCAAGCAAACATCCCCCCTCAACCCTTCCATCCACCTCCACAAAATCAAGCCATCCATCCAAACCCTCCAGTTCCTCAGCAATACCACCAAGTCCCACCACCTACCAACTATGGTCCTCAGCAGCCAAGAAGACCACTAGGCCGCAAAAGGGCCCAATACCCTTCATTACCCGAGAGCCTTCCCGATATTTTTAATGCACTCATGGCCGCCAACCTGCTCACCTTGCTAAAGGAAAGAACGGCCTCGCCTGCTGTGGACACCAAAAATGTCGATGAGGATCATACAGCATGCACGTCTCGAAACTCGAGAGTAAGCCGAAGATGGAAATGCCGAACAAACCTCATGCCTCGCCCGATCAGGACGAGAACTCGCTTAGTGGTTCACTACCCGTTAAGGAAGCCCCCAAGGCAGAAGATACGGCTACAACTCTCCGACCGGCCATTCCGAAAGCTGAATCAGAGAAAAGTCAGGAACTCCGGCACCGTCTCAGCATGCACCGAAAGTTATGTAAAGTCTGGGATCAAGCCCCAAAGGCCGCAAATGGAATATTATAGAGGCCTTGCATTGCAACTAGAACACTCCAGGAGCGCCAACACTCGAATAAATGGCTGCAACTTCGAAAAGAATCCATTTGAGGCTTAAAACGGCGCAAAAGGGCCTTAAACCGGCGCGCTCTAAACCAGCGCGCCCCCTTCAACATCCATCCGGCGTGCCCCCTTGCTTGGCCTTAAACCGGCGCGCCCCTTGCTTATGCTTAATCCGGCGCGCCCCTTGCTTAAGCTTATTCTGGCGCGCCCCTTGCTGATGCTAGTCTGGCATGCCCCTTTCTATGTTGTTAATCCGGCGCGCTCAACACCACGCCGGTTTAACTCAAATAACATCCCATCCGCCAGCCGATACTCTGTTTTCGCATTAGCCTGGTGCCTAGAGGGCACTCAATGCTCTGAAGCTCTATCTCCATGGGCATTCAATGCTCTGAAGCCGTGTTTCCACATCTGTTCGACAGTACAGAAGCGTCAATGGCGAAGCAACCCCCAGCAAACCTGCGAACATCCCATCCTCGGATGAACGACAGCGTACGACGCGAACCAGCATCGTCCAACGCATCGAGTCAACTCCCGACTTCGTTGCGGACGAGGTGGAAGTGGCAGGAGTGCTCCCAGGCAAGCCATTCTATAAAAGGGAGCTCGAAGGCAGAGAGAAAGGGGGTTAGAAAAGAAAGTGAAGAAGAGATGGGTGATTGAAAAGAGAAAAGAAGCTGGAACCCCCCCCCCCCCCCCCGCCCCGGCTGGCCATTGAAGAGAAGAAGGAAAAGAGAGAAGAAGCCCCGTCCCTGCGGCTGCTAGGTGAAGAAAAAGAGAGATTGAGCGTGAAAGAGAGAGGTGAGCTCAGAGGGGGAGGAGCTTGTGCCCCGTTCCCCCTCCCCCACCGATGTATTTCTTTCCTCTTTTTTTGATGTGTTTTCTTTGCTTTGGGGTAGATCTCCCCTCCTGTATTTCTTTTCCCCCCTTTTTTTCCTTGGGGATGAATAAAAAGAATGCTTTCTTTGTGGGCATGGGCGGTGTTCTTCTGCTTCCCTCTCCCTCTCTCTATTTTCTGCTCACCTAGGGCCCTTCGAAGCTTTCTTCTGCGTAGCACAGCCTTCGGAGGAACCCGTCAGAAAGGTGAACATTCATGGCCCCATTGAGGCACACATCCGTCCCGTTCACTAAATCACCACCAGTAAGTTGCTGGAACTCTTGAAGGCTTGCCCTCGAGTCTCCATATGCGCTTATGGGTTAACGGAGGCCTTACTCCGAGTTTTGAGGTTCACCCCGGAGCAATCCGTTTGGTGTTCCCCATTCTTCTCTGGCAAGCGTCAGTCCGGGGGAGGTGCTGCCCAATTTTCGCCAGGAATAAACGAACTAGCTGGACTCCTTCCTGCCAAGAACTGCCCAACTCTGAAGCTACCTCTGAAGTAAACTGAACTACCCTACGCAGCAAACCCTTCTAACGAAACACTTGAATCTTCATGCTAATCCACCTTAATAAACAACTAAAACACTTTATCTTCCTCCCTATCAACTTAATCCACCAATTAAATGAATAAACCAATCAACAAGTCAATCTGTAGGTTGAAGAAACAAGAACAGAAGCAATAAGAATCAAACAGAGCGAAGAAAACCTCATAGAACCTATCCCGGCGTGCTCCTAATCCGGCGTGGGCTAATTCGGCGCGGTACCCCCCCGCGCCGGTTTAGCTTCACACTCAAAACTCCCTCCGTTTTCTTGGCAGTCTAACCGGCGCGCTATACTGTTCATTGCCCTATTCCGGCACGCCCCTGGCCCCTCTTCCTTCTTTCCATATAGCCGGCGCGCCCCCTCTTAACACACTTAAACCGGCGTGCCCCCCCTTGAGATCCCTTAATCCGGCGCGCACCCCTCTTTGTAATGTCTACACCGGCATGCCCTTCTTCTCTCTTGGCACCTTCCTTTGCCGGCGTGTTTAAAAAAAAAAGAATAGTTAAACAAAATAAAGATCTTTAAGCTAATGGATTAAACCAATAAAAGGAATAGGAAACCAATAATCAAAATTTAACCGTGCTTCAATTAAAATTTTGTTCCGGGGGCGCTGCCCCCGGAAACCCCCGCAAGGGGCGCTGCCCCCTTGACCCCCGTGACCTGACCTCGCAGGTCGATCTGCATGCGAGGACGCACGTTGGCGAGTTTGTGCTTCACACTTAACAACCCACTTCCCCGGACTGTGTTTGAAGAGAAAAGCAATGATGCCCCACTAGATCGGACTTGGATCTCAGGAGCCCTCGCCCGAACGTGACCATGATCCGAACTTATCCCAGGCCGATAGTTCGTTAGCTTGACCCGTCTTTGCCGGGATCCAATCCCGCACCCACATGAAACTTTCCATACCTATGGCAGACATCCGTACGGTTTTATCGTCGTCCTCGGCGCTACTAATATGGACTTCTGTCCGAATAATGAATAGTCCGTTAGTGACCGACATATATGCCGGGATCCGATCCCGTAATCCCATGAAACTTGCCGTACCTACGGCAGACATCCGTGTGTCTTTGTCGTTGTCTTCGATGCTTCGAATACAGACTCTCATCCTAATACTGGATGGTCCGTTAGTGACCGACATATATATCAGGATCTAGCCCCGCACTTGCATTAAACTTGCCGTACTCACGGCAGACATTTGCACGGATTCGCTCCCGTCACCGTCTTGTTTTCTATACGGACCTTTGTCCGAACATAAAATGGTCCGTGTATGACCAACGAAATCCGAATGGAATGAGACGGCTCTCGTCTTCCCTGAACCCTATGTGTGGGAATATCAATAAGACCTTCGTGAGTCACATTTGGACCTTGGGTTCGCCCCAACCATGGTCATCGCCTGACCCACATCCTAGGCCTATAGTCGGCTATCTCTGTACAAATCTTTGTTTTGGAATATAGTCCCGGGACACTTTCCCGCTGCCCTTTGACACCGGAAATATTAATGATGCCCACGCAAGCCTCGTAGTGACCGCGGGAGGCGCCCCCGGAATGGTCCTGACTCGATCTCGCACCGAGCCAATAAACTCGCTGATTTCTGACCGCTCTAACCGGGATTCAACCGAATGTCTTCTATCCCTTTAAACAATAAATTTGCCGTACCCTGGCATACATATGCTCCAGCTTTCCCCGTGATGATCACGATTCTCTGAAGCCGGACACTCATCCGAACATCAAATGGTCAACACATGACCAACATATTTCGAACGCTTGTTTCCCTAGACATAGGGCTTTCCGACTGATTCGAGATAGCTATCGGCTTGTTTCTTTCGATATAGTTTCCTGGCCATGAGGCCCCTTTTCTCGGCGATTAATCAAGGGTGTTCCCCTCTCCGAGGGGATGTAAATGACATCGTGACCTTTATGGCGCGGCGGGTCTCAGTCCCGACACGAACCACACAATCGTCTGATTAGTCAGATCGAGCGGACAATAAATCGTCACTTTGTGACTGGCACGCCCACGCACTTAATAAACGCCAATAAACAAATAACCAACGATTTATTAAATAAAAAGTGCGTCCACACCTGCTAATGTGGACACCTCTCGGTATTATGTTTTTCATCGACAGCCTAGTCATAATATAGACCACTGCTTCCACTTTAAAGATTATATTTATGACTTGAATGATCAAGGTGGCATTAATTGGGATGAGATGAGGCAGTTTATTGCAACCTTGAAGACTAGAAGACCTCCTCGACAGCAGCAGGATCAGCAGCCTCCTCAGCAGCAAGTTCAACATCCTCCACAGCAGTAGCAAGCTCCCGCACCTCAACCGGACATGGGGATCGTCCATAATCCGCTGCCAGAGCACCAGCCAAATCAATAAGTAAGCCCTGTCACTTCCTTCCATGAAGTGGAAAGAGGACAAGGGTGGCATGAAGAAAGCACCTCTGTCGTGGCCATAAATCAAACTCCAACCCAACCACCCCCTCTCCTATGAACACCTCTCACTCCAACACCTTCTCTCGGACCCACACGTCCCCTCTTACGCACTACTAACCAAATTCTCTCCACCACCAATCGGTTACTGACTAGACCTCTTCTCATCTGCCCTTCGCCACCTTTCATACCACAACAAATTCCCTCTCCAATCATCAACTCTTCACCTTTGCCAGCTTGACCACTTCTCATTCGCCCCTCACCAACACCTAATCCCTCCGCTACCACCAATCCTTCGCCACCCACAAATCCTCCATTTTTACCTAAACCCCTCTGTATTCGGCCTACGCCTCCCTCAGCCATTCAGGTACCTCCTATTACTCCCGTTACCACTGTCCCTCATCCAACAAGGCCCCTCATAAGGGCTCCTCCTTTAGTCATTCCTCCAGCATCCACTAACCCTAATATCCCCTCTTCATCCACAAACCCTCCACATACCCACAACCCGACAAAGGCGCGATCATTGCAAATCACGGTGCTCCGCAGTGGATGGATGTTCCATCGTGTGTTTCCCCAAAGGGTGCCAGAGCTCGTACAGGGGCAAGAAGAGCAAGAGCAAGAACAGGAATCCATACCGGGCACACAATATGACTTACTAAAGCACTTGGATAAAACCACGACAAGGATTTCCATTTAGAGCTGATAAAGAGATCCACAGTTCACCAGCAAGCTTTGAAAGAATATTTACAGAAAGTGATGGTTAATGAAGATCTTCCGGCTAAACTAATCACATCAGTTTTGACTCCGGCAAGTGACCAGCTGGCTATTGTATTCCATGAGCATGAGTTGGCTCCGAAGTCGGCAAGAAAGTATGCCTTATGCATCACAGTTGATATTAATAAAGTGGCAGTCAAGAAATGCCTAGTGGATACTAGGGCATCTATTAATGTGTTGCCGCCTAGCACTTTAAGAATGTGTGGTATTCCAGACAGTCAGATATGGCCATCCACCATTACAGTGACTGCCTATGACAACACGAAGAAACCTCCCCTGGGGATGATTACCCTGAAAGTTGGTTTGGGTCCGGTCTCAATCACAATGGATTTCAACATCCTGGATATGGACCCGACCTTCAATGGTATTTTGGGCCGCCCTTACATTCAAGAGCTTGATGCTGTGCCTTCTACTAACCACCAATGCATAAAGTTTCCTCATAAAGGGCGCATCGTCAAAGTCACTAGCATGCCCATTTTACCGTCAGAGGATATACATTCCGCAACATCAGTACCTTCCATATGGCCTTCCAATAAACCTTTGCTCTCAGTGTTAGATGTTGCCGACCCGCGGCAGGATTTGTTAAGGCCTTCAGTCACAACACTTGCATCAGCTTTAATGACACCTCTACCCTCCAAGGGGAAGAAGAAGAAGAATATGATGAGTACCCCAGGGTGGAGCATTTTAATGAAAATAGAGTATAGAACCGGCAAGGGCCTAGGTGCTAACCTTCAAGGCAGAGTCAAGCCAGTTAAGCATCAGAAGCTGATTCCCCGAGGCGGCCTGGGTTACAAAGGGCCGAGTAGAGATGAAAGAGAGCCATGGGTTGTTATGACTTCCATGTTCAAGACAAGTAGACAGCCTCTCACATGGACTCTGCAAACACACTTTATAAAAGGGGGTACTCAATATGATGAGCAGACCACATTAGTTACTTCCATGCTGGATTATAAAGATGTACATGCACGGTAGTTTGCTCGCCATATAGCTCCTTTGGTCACATATAAAACTCTGGAGTCTTTAAGGCCTCACAAAAGAAGAAAGATGGATGACCCGGAATGTGACTGGTATAGATGGTTTGATATGAATGACATCACCATTACTTTAAGCCGTCTATTCATGCCGACTGATCCGGAGTGGCCGTCACTTATTCATGAGTTGATTGAAAATCCATCAGTGATTACCGACAAGAGGCAGCTCTTGAGCAACTATACAGATATTGGAGAGCCAGATGTGTCGTATGAAGAAGGTTTCACCGTGGATAGGCTGTGGGCCGACCTTTTCTCTCTTGATTCCATACACCCATCACTTATTGCTTTCTGGTGCTCCAAGCTCTTTTCCCTCGATATTCCTAGACCACCCACAGTCTTGATTACTCTTTCTCTGGATTTCTTTCAAGTTTCTTCAATTCCTCCTTTGCTCCTCGAGCAGTTTTCCTAACTCTCCATTGTGCCCCCGCGTGGGCAATCTCCTCTCCAATCTTTCTCTAATCTTTCAATCTCAACATCACCTCCTACCCCTTCCTCCCATTGCTTTATTCGTGAAAACGAAAAAAAATGCCAAAATTCAAACTTTCCAATCTTCCATCTCTATTGAAGAGACCTCCTATCTTGCTCAAGAGTGTGCCCCGATCCAAGGGCCGCTCTTTCAAGGTTCGTTAACGGACCTCCTTTTCTCCTCAGGTGAGGAGGCTCTCCCTGTATCTCCTCCTGTATCCATTGCGTCTTCCTCTTTTCCTCCTTCTCTAGGTCAGGGTAGTTCGTCTAGCTTGTCATCTTGTTCCTCCTCCTCTTCTTCTTCTTCCAAAAGTCTTGGGGTAGCTACTCATAAGAAAGCCAAGTGTAGATAGATTCCCCGTAGGTTCTTGCTAGATCTCGCCAGAAGATGCCGGGCATGTTTAGCTCTTCCCGAATTTTTAGAGGATCCGATACTCCTGCCGGATATAGAATGTGAGGATATGTGCTTTATAGATGAAGGGTTTGGTGTTTATGAGATCATGAACGATGAAGGCCCTGTTGAAGAGGGGGATGAAGAATATGAAGAATATGAGGATGAGGCTGATGCTTTTTCTAGTGGCATGAGACGATTTGATGAACCATCAGCCTCAGTAGAGGAACCCACCAAAGAGATTAATCTGGGTACCGAGGAAAACCCTAGGATTGTCCTCATCAGTAAAAATTTGCCGCCCTCTGAAGAAGAGGCGCTCATTCAAGTTCTTCAAGATTACAAGGACACGATTGCGTGGAGTTATGAGGATATGCCGGGTTTGGACCCTGTGCTTGTTGAACACCGTCTATCACTTAAGCCAGGATCTGTCCCGGTCAAACAGCGGTTAAGACGTTTCCACCCCCACATGGCATTAAAGATGAAAGAAGAGGTCGACAAGCTTCATAAGGCTAGATTTATTAGAGTCGTTCTCTATCCCCATTGGGTGGCTAACATCATCCCGGTAATGAAGAAGGACGAAAGAGTCAGAATTTGCATAGACTTCCGGGACCTTAACCGCGCGTGTCCTAAAGATGATTTCCCCCTCCGTCACATAAACATACTGATTGACAATACGGCAGGGTACGAAGCCCTCTCTTTCATGGATGGCTTCTCTGGTTATAATCAGATTCGCTTGGCTGAGGAGGATCAGGATAAAACCTCGTTCACTACACCTTGGGGCACTTATTGTTATGTGGTCATGCCATTTGGGCTCAAGAATGCCGGAGCCACCTACCAAAGGGCCATGCTGGCTATTTTTCATGACATGATCCACATTTTTATAGAGGTGTATGTGGATGATCTAGTAGTGAAATCAAGAACAAGGATCGAGCATCCTAGGGTTCTGGCCAAGGTCTTGCAAAGAGCACGGGAGTATCAGTTGAAGATGAACCCCAAGAAGTGTGTATTTGGTGTTTCGTGGGGAAAATTGCTTGGATTCATAGTCAGCAAGAGGGGTATTAAGATTGATCCCAATAAGGCAAGGGCAATAAGAGATATGCCTCCTCCCATGAATTTCAAGGAAGTTCGAGGACTGATCGGGAGGTTGCAATTCATTCACCGGTTTGTCTCCCAGCATTCACAAAGGTGTAGGCTATTTTATGAGCTTACTAAGCCGGGAGTCAAATTTAATTGGGACGACAAGTGTCAGGCAGCCTTTGATAGACTAAAGGATTATTTGGCCAATCATCCTGTCCTGAGGCCGCCAATTCTAGGCAAACCACTTGTTCTTTATGTTTCTGTCCTGGATGACTCTGTAGGTGCTGTCTTGGCGCAAGTTGATGAAGAAGGAAAAGAGAGGGCAGCCTACTACTTGTCTAAGCTTCTCAACCCCTGTGAGCATAAGTACTCCGCCATGGAGAAGACTTGTGCTGCTTTAGTCTGGGTAGTTCAGAAACTTAAGCATTATTTCTTAGCTCACGAGGTTCATCTTATTGCTCGTATGAATCCTATCAAGTTTCTCCTTGAAAAATCTGTTCTCCCTGATCGATTAGCACGATGGCAAAGCTTCCTTTCTCAGTTTGATATCATCTACATTTAGCAAAAAGTGATTAAAGGCTATGCCATAGCAGAACATCTTGCTCATCACCCTCTCCCTAGATTTGACCCTGTTCGCTCGGAGTTTCTAGATGAGGAACTAATGTCCGTCAATCTGTCCGATTCGATGTGGACGTTAAATTTTGATGGCACTCGAAATTCACAAGGGAAGGGGATTGGCATTGTTCTCCTATCATCAGAGGGTATCACTATTCCGCTTGCCTCTCAGTTCGCATTCCCAGTTACAAATAATATAGCTGAGTATGAGGCTCTTCTGGTCAGTCTGCAGGCCGCTCATCAGTTCGGTGTTACCCAATTACGGATTGTAGGTGATAGTCAGCTTATTCTTCACCAAGTGCATACCAAATGCCGTACGCTCAATCCTAAACTTAAACCCTATCAAGAACTAAATTCTGCTTATGCCAAGCTTTTCACCAAACTAATCTTTGTCCATGTTCCTCGAGATCATAACATTCTAGCTGATGCTCTCGCTTCCCTTACTTCCTCCTTGGTTTTCCTTCCCGAAAGGGACTTCCATTCGATCATTGTTCACAAGCATCTCACTCCTGCTATCAAAGATCTAGCGTTCCTTAGTGTTGAGGAGGAGGTGCTCAAGAAGTTTAAGGAAGGTGGAACCATTGAGAACAAGGAGATCATGCTGTTAGATCTAGAAGAAGAGATGGCTGACGAATAGAAGCCATGGTATTATGAAATTGCTAAGTATTGTAAGGATCAATCTTATCCTGAAGAGGCCATGACTGAAGAGAAGAAAGCCATTAGAAGAGTTGCTCAGAGATACACCATGGTTGGAGGTATGCTTTATAGAAGAGGTCTCATCGGAATTTTGCTTTGGTGTCTCGACGATGATGAATCTTAGAAGGTTGTGGAAGAGGTGCATTCAGGAGTATGTGGTGGTCATGTCAATAGCCAGATGCTAGCTAAGAAAATCCTTAGATTAGGCTTCTATTGACCCACTCTAGAAGAGGATTGTTCTATCTATGTTCGAAGGTGTGTTAAGTGTCAACTGCACGTCGATAAAATTCATTCTCCTGCTTCTTCACTCCATCCTATGTCCTCCCCATGGCCTTTTTCCATGTGGGCTTTCGATATCATCGGACCTCTTGGTGATTCAAACCACCTCACAAAACTAAAATTATTTATACTCACGGCCACAGAGTACTTCACCAAGTGGGCGGAAGCGGAAGCATACGCGGAGATCAAAGCCTCAACCGTCTACAAGTTCATAATGAAGAATATCATCGCAAGATTCGACGTCCCGAGTACCATCATCACCGACAATGGACCACAATTTATCTCTCAAGAGCTTCAGAACCTCTACAAGTGGTATAACATTACATTGCATCATTCATCTCCTTATTATCCACAGGGCAATGGTCAAGTAGAGGCAACAAATAAAATATTGATCAAAATTATCAAGAAAACGTGTGAGGCTAACAAATTTGTAGATTGGCCAGAGAAGCTGGTTGAAGCTCTTTGGGCCTACCGCACTTCCATTCGTACTCCTACTGGGCAAACCCCTTTCGCCCTCACTTATGGAATGGAGGCGATAGTTCCTTATGAGATTCTTATTCATTCTCTTAGAGTACAATTGGACAAGGAGTTCTCTATTGATGAACGCCGTGAATCTCTCCTTGCTCAATTGGAGCTCTTAGATGAGAAGCGTTTGGCCGCCGCCGAGCTTGCGCGCATTTTTCAAAATAGGCTTTCACGTTTTTACCAAAAGAAAGTGATTGAGAGAAAATTTAAAGTTGGAGAAATGGTAATTAAATGAATTTTTGTAAAACCGGGAGGACCTCATTCAAAACTTCAATCGAATTGGGAAGGGCCTTACGTAATAAAAGAAGCTTATCTTGGCAACACTTATAAATAGATTAACACCGAAGGGGAAGAACTGGCTCACCCTTAGAACGGTCTATATTTGAAGAAGTATTACCCTTATGTCTTGGAAAAAAAATAGAGAAAAAAACAAAAAAGAAGAAAAATAAAAAATTGAAAATTGCAGGCTGGCATGGTGCATAGGTCGCGGGACTTGAAAAATCAAAGTCCTTAATTCATTCTTTAGTCTTGATGGTTTAACCTTGGGGTCAATACTTGCACACACCATACGCTTACTCCTAAACTCGATCGGTCCAAAATTCGAGGAAGGTCAGAGCCAAACTAAGGGTGTAAAAAATTCACCTATTCTCTTCTCTTCGGTTCACGAGAGGGAGTATGAGTCACGGGATGCTAACCAAGCCTTCCCGCCGCCCTAGTAGGTGGAAGTCAGGGTCCAAAAGGGAACCACAAATGCTATAAAGCCCAAGTATAATTAGATTTTTTACTTGTTTTCAAGAAAAGAAAAAAAAAGAAAAGAAGTGTGAAGATCGTAAAAGAAAAGCATGTCAAGAGGGCAAAGTCTCCGCAGGGAAAACCCTGGTCGTAAGCATGTATGAATAAGGGCAAAGAGCAACAAAAATGTCCCTAAGCCGAAGACTGAACCCCAACAGGCATTAGGGTAAGGGAGGAAAGTTTCCCGGTTCTCCGAAACCTCTCGTAAGCTTCCTCAACTTATTCTTCATTTTCCCATTCATGGTATGTTTTAAGCTCAAAGAATGGCAAAGACCGGCTAAGAAGGATGGGCCGCAAGAGGATATGAGAAAAGCACAAGTTATTAGCACATTGACCCTTCGTTAAATCATTTAGGAAAGATTAATGAATTTAAGATGGTGATTGTGTAAGGTTTTAAGATCTTTTGTACCATGCTAGGCCTCATAAATAAAATAAAATAAAATAAAAAATGGTTTTTTAATTAACGCCTCCACACAGGGGCGTCATTTCAATAATTAGCGTCCATCCACAGGTCGTCATTTTCATAATAAAATTAAATAAAAATAATGGGTTTTTTAATTAACGCCCGCGTGTTAGGGCGTCAATTCTTTGATTAACGCCTTGCGGAGGGTCGTCATTTAAAAAGAAAAAAAAATAAAAATAAAAATAAAAATAAGCCCACTACTTTCTCTTTTGCCATATCATATGCTCGGTTGCATTCTTGTATGGGCATCTTTTATTTCAAGTTTGCATTTGCTTGCTTGCATGTTGTATTTCTCCTATATATTTGATTATTCACCTTAATTAATTAAAGGCTTGGCCCCTTGACCCGTCAACAAGGTCAAAGGAGTGACAACCCCTTGCTTATTGAGCAAGGGGCCAAGTTGGACAGATGAATTAATCTGTTTGATTAAGTGTGAACTACAGGCGCAGGGCAAGGAACAAGAGAAAGGAAAAGTAAACACAAGTACACAAGTGTCCATAAAACTCAGGTAATTCAACAATCTCATATATATATAAATTAATATCTGAGTACAAGTATGAAGGTAGAGGAGTACAAGTCTCTCTCTCTCAACTCTCACCTCCACCCTCCTCTCTCCTACTCTCTACCTCCCCGTCATCCCGACGAGGTGCTCGTGGAGGGGGCATGGACCCCTGGGAAGTGGCTGGAGCTCGTGCCTGCTCCTCCGCCTCGTTCCTGTGTCGGGTAGAGGAACTAGCTAAGTACGTAGTTCTGGCAAAGGCATTTGAGTGCCCCACGGCTCGTGCCCGCTCACGTCCCCTCTGGAGTCGCTCCTCGGTCACCCGCAGATGCTCCTGCACGTCGCCCAGATGCGTCCTCAGGTCTGCAAGCTCGCGCTCGCACGCTCTGTGCTCCTCTCTCTCCCGGGCGTGCTCCCTACGCTCCATGTCGAGGACGACCCTTAGCTCGGTCAGGTCTCAGGGCAGCTCCTCTCACCGCCTCAGTGTCCCCTCGAGCTCCGCGACTCACTGCTAGCGGATGGCAAGCTCGGTTCCGGCTAGTGCTGCTTGGGTGAGCGCCTCCTGTAGCTATGTAGTCTGCATCATTCAAACAATCATCAGTTTCACATTTGATTCAATATCATAACAACTGAAATAAATTTTGTTGGCTTACCCGTGTGGCGAGGTCACGCTCTACCGACTCGGCCCGTGCCACTGCTCCAGCGAGCAATCCCTACAAAGAATCCACCACGATCCTTGGGTCCCTCGAGCTGGAGGCTCCTCCTGTCTCACTCACCGCTGCTCCCTGCTGAGCACGCTGCATTCATTGAAATTGTCAGTGGCTAATCATTAATAATTCAAGAAATCATTTGCATATAGACAATTAAACACTCACCAGGGTCTCCAAGTCTGCCCGTGTGGCAGCTAGCTGGGCCTCTAGGCTGTGAAGATGGACTTGCATGTCCATCGCCGCTATGTCCCGTGCATCTTGCATTCATCACACATATCAGTTGCATAATAGGCATATATCATTTACAAAAAAAATACAAAAAAGATGCATTCATACATACCCCTCTGATCCTCATCTAGGGTCGACCGATGTAGACCTCCCAGTAGCGCCTGAGGTACTCTGAACTGTCCGCCGCCTGTGAGGTAACAGGAGTCCCGCCACGCTGCCAGTCAGCGTACTGGTCCGGGAACCTGATCCTTCAGTCGGTCGCCTTCGTGCATCCTCGGGTGTAGCAACCCTGATAAATAAAGATTTGGAAATAAATTAAAAAAATTTCAAATTATATTACAGAATTAATACAGATAATAAGAAGAAGCTTAAAGGGGTGAATAAAACCAAAATGCAAATAACGCCTCTTATTAAGGCGTTAATTTAATAATAAACGCCTCTAGCTAAGGCGTGCTTAAAGAAGTGACGCCCTCACCTCACGGCGTCAATTTCAACCGACAAACAGGGCAAGGCCAAGTAACGCCTCTAGTATGGGCGTGTTGTAAAACAAAGAACACCCTCGTACCAGGCGCTTCTTAAGAAACGACTTGAACCAGGTCGTCAATTCAGGAATCGACGCCCTGACCAAAGTCGTTAATTCCATTCGTGAACCATTCGAACCCAGAGCTTATCCAGGGAAGGATCATGTTAATCTAGTAAGTGGTTAATAGGGCAAGGACTCTAATAGGGATATATTACCCTCACTCAAACACTACCCCTATTAGAAATACCAAAATCCTATAAATAATCGTTCGATCTAAACCCTAAACCTATTTGACCAATCGAACTTCACAGGTACGTGAAGAACATCAAGTTCTTCTATTTTTCTTCTTCTGTTTCTTTCATTACGAACGTAGTATGTGAAGAACTAATGTTCTTCATCTATCTCTCTTCTTACAGGTTAAGAAGCCCCTACGATCTGAAGAATAACAGAGCCCTTTCATCCGGGTGAAAAGATCTTTTCTTCACTTTTGACGTGATGATCAGATTTCAAAGAAACTGATACAGTTTCTTCGTTTCTCTTATAGGAAAGCTGCAGTAGAAGCCTCTTCATCAAAGCCATCATCCGATAGCAACGCGTTCCGAGTCCCTGTTCTAAACAGAGGGTAGATCCTTCTCACAGACCCCTTCACGGTTATCTCCACGTCCATTATAAAGGTAGGTTTTCTCAAGTTATGGTAGCCCAAACAAAATTAATGCAAGATATACATATATATAAGCATGACATGCATATGGTTTATTATAGTTTTAATACGTTTCTGCAATATTTTGAAAGAGACGCCCCTGTCAAGGGCGCTAATTCACATGAAACGACCCTTCCCAGGTCGTCAATTTAATATTTGACGCCCTGTACCCAGGCGTTAATTTCAGTTAATCATTAATTAACCATGTTAAGAACTGATTCTATATGTAAAATCATGATTTACATAATGCATGATCCCATATCTCCCAATCCATTGATTTCACTGTCATGACTGTTCGTTCATGGTATATTCTTCCCCATAAATTTCCTGCATGCTGAAACTCTTACTGCCTTAACATTTCCTGCAGAAACTTAAGTAACGACCTGGACCAAGTCGTTTTCCACATGTTAACGCCCCACCATAGGGCGTAAATTAAAAGAAACGCCCCTTCCTAGGGCGCGTATATGTTAAAAATTCTGAAAATATATATTCTGTAAAAATTGAATTAATGAGTAACGCCCCTGCCCAGGGCGTGTTTTGGATAAATCCTGAAAATTATTTATATTCTGTCAAATACGTAAATAATAAGACGCCTGCTTCTGCAGTCGTCAAATCTTGAACAAACGACCCTGACCAGGGCGCGTTTTAGATAAATTAATGAAATATTGAAATTCTGCAAAATGGAAACATGTGTAAACGCCCTTCTGTTAGGCGTTAATTACTTGATAAACGACTCTGATTAAGTCGTTATTTTACTGTAAAACTGATTTTCCACTGTTTCTGTTAACCGATGGTTTCATATGTTATATAATATATATATCGGCACTATTCTCCACTCCGTGAGTATAGTCCCATGTTTCATGTTGTTTCATCGATCACACTCAACTCTCATTGACATACAAGCTCTCCATTGGACATTCCGTTCCTTTGGACTAGCGAGTTAGTCATAGAGACCTCCGTAAGACTCCTCGTACCTTGGATTCCCTCAAGGTCGACTGAGCTGGTTGTACCCTAAAACCTATTACACAATTAATGCCATGTCAATCTAAAGAAACATGGTATACCGGCCCTTATGATTATACAAAGAGTATATCATGAGAATTTCTTAATGGAATGATGATATCATGCCATATCATGTTGTCCTTGTAAAAACCTCAATTCTATGATAAGAATGAGGGTATCTTGCTTTGATATAATGTTCATATGGACTAAATTCTATATATAGAATGTCCATATCGATTTGTCATGGTACCTAAGTTAAGGGAACCTAATTCCACCTAGTTTCATCGATAATCGTGATTACACCGTTATTATCGCCAATCTATGTCCTTTGTCATATTTTGGACTCTCTTCTGTCAAAGTTGTCATACGTGTCTACAAGCTTGATGATTGAAATTCTATATTGGCTATATAAACAAGAGTGGATGTCAAAACACATGATAAATGCCTGCGCATATAGGGCCCGATCTGGTCCTGGGAGGAGCACCCGAAAGTACTTGTGCCCATGGGAGTTAAAATGATAAGGTATCTGGCATTATACCGAGTACTTGACTTGCTTGATTGGACATTCCACACAAATCTTGTACTTGAATCGTACTTGACTTGACATGAAATGCGTGGCCCGAAAAAGGGTAATTACTTGCTTGCTTGATACATGATAGCCAAAGTTCTTGACATGACTTGTTAAATGTACTTGCTTGAATATCTTGAGTATCTTGTTGAAAGTTCATGATTAGTTCATCTTATTCCTTGATATTACATTCTCTCTATCTTGTCGTTTTATGCGAGCATGCATAGCTTTATTGCATTCATGAAAGATGTAATTACTTAAACCCTTGCTAGTACTTGAGATATAATTTCCTACTAAGCGTTCGCTCATTCCGTTTGTCCCCTTGTACCTTTCAGGTAAGTCCGACGACGATGGAAGTCAATCGGATGGGATTGGTCAAGAGTGAAAGTGATAGAGCTGCTCAAGTGTCATCTAGTCTTTTCTATAGTTTCTTGAGTAAAATATGTAGTCTTTTCCTTTTTATTAAACAGAGTATTGGATTTGTAATAGCCTATTAATAATAAGGATTGGGTTATCTTGTTATTTTGCGCATCTCTGTCTTTGTGTCGAATACACGACCACTCTGATTGACATGATTGATATAAACTTGTCTCGCACATCCGAGTATCTTCCGCGCTCGAGGCGTGACAGTTTTTGTGGTATCAGAGCCTAGGGTATTCAATTCCTAGGAAAAACCCAAGTCCAAGGATAAGTTTGAACCTTTAAACCAGTGAGATTGGGTAGAACTAAGGGTTAAATTTAACATAGTGTACGAGTCTTTAAATACGATCACGTACTAATATAGTTATTGTAATTGTAGGATAATGGCTGCCGAACGTGCTCAATGGCGCAACATGCAGCGTACCCTTCAAGGAATGACTCAAGTGCTACAACAGGTAGCACAGGGTGGTGCTCCACGAGCTGGAAGCTTACACCAAGCATTTAAGAGTATGAATCCCCCGAAGTTCATGGGATCGACCGATCCGGACGATGCTGAGCATTGGGTTCGGGAGACCGAATGAATATTCCGTGTCATGCAATGCACGGACCAAGATAAGGTGTTATTAGCCACATTTCAGTTAGAGAAAGATGCTAGATGCTGGTGGGAGTCTATTGAAGCAACCATAGATCTGAATCAAGTAACATGTGAAGAATTCGTAGAGTACTTCAATGCTAAATATTTCTCGGACCGAGTCCAAGAAAAGAAGGCTGCAGAATTCGCTGCATTAAAGCAACAAACTTTATCATTAGCAGATTATGAAGCTCAGTTCTCCAGGTTGTCTAGATATGCTAAACATTTGATTAGCACGGAGAAGATGAAAGCCCGAAGATTTCTTAATGGGCTTAGGCCCCACTATATTACTCAGCTAGCGCCGATGGATATTCAAGTTTATTCTGAAATCGTGCGCCGAGCTCAACTACTTGAAGATGCCACAGAACTATCTGATAGGATCCGTGGAAAGACAAGAAGGAACAAGTCACGGGTTCGGGTTCTTTCAAACCCAACTTTCAAGAAGAGGCCCAATAATGGAGGTTCTTCCTCTCAAGACCATAAGTTCAAGAAGACCAAGCCTTCTCTATCACAACTACCCCTTCTAATACAGTATGCAAGCATTGTGACAAGGCTGGTCACAAGACAGAAGAATGCTGGAGGAAATTAGGAGCTTGTCTCCGTTGTGGGAGTCGCGAACATCGGATTCCCGATTGTCCATTAATGAATGACCAAGCCGGTGACGGTAAACGCCCGGTGACAAAGAACGCTCGACTTCATGCAATAAAGGAGACCGAGCAAGAAGAAGGTGGACTGGTAGAAGGTACATTAACAGTTTGTTCCAAAAGTGCTTATGTCTTATTTGATACGGGTGCATCGCATTCCATTATTTCTAAGAAGTTTGCCGACCCGTTACCGTTAGAACCAGAATGGATAAAAATAGTTCTAACTACTCCTCTTGGAAGTGAAAATGATATTACTCATCACTACCAAAACTGTGAGGTAATGGTTCAAGGTAGGAATTTACCTATAGATCTCATATGCCTCGATCTAAAGGAGTATGATGTTATACTGGGAGCGGACTGGTTATCCAAATACCAGGCAACGGTTGATTGCCGCAATAGCCAAATTGCTTTCAAAGATTTTCCAGAATTAGTCTTTACTCGCCCCAAGAGTCGGAGCAATTCCCCTCTTATTTCGGCCCTCCGAGCTAGCAAGCTCGTCAGGAAGGGATGTGTAGCTTCCTTGCATTTGTCACAGTTAAGGAAACAAAGGACACTAAGCTAGAAGACATTCCAGTAGTACAAGAATTCCGACGTGTTTCCGGAAGAGTTGCCGGATTACCCCCTCAAAGGGAAGTGGCCTTCACCATTGACTTAGTCCCTGGTGCTGGTCCTGTTTCAAGGGCACCCTATAGATGTCACCTGCTGAACTCAAAGAGTTGAAGGAACAATTGATGGAACTAATTCGAAAAGGGTTCATTAGACCAAGTACTTCCCCGTGGGGAGCACCTGTACTGTTTGTAAAGAAGAAAGATGGATCCATGAGACTATGCATCGACTATCGACAGTTGAATCATCTCACTATCAAGAACAAGTATCCACTGCCGAGAATCGATGAATTATTTGATCAGATTTCAGGATCCAAATATTTTTCCAAGATTGATCTCAGGTCGGGATATCATCAGTTAAGAATCAAGGATGATGACATTCATAAGACTGCATTCAGAAGCAGGTATGGCCATTACGAATTTGTTGTTATGCCTTTTGGACTAACAAATGCCCCTGCTACCTTTATGCAGTTAATGAATAGCATATTCAGGCCTTACTTGGATCAATTTATAGTGGTTTTCATTGATGACATATTAATATATTCCAAGACTAAGGAAGAGCATGAAGAACATTTGAGGATTGCATTGCAAGTCTTGAGGACAAATCATTTATATGCAAAACTCAGCAAATGCGAGTTCTGGCTTAAAGAAGTAGCTTTTCTCGGACATGTCATATCAAAGGATGGATTATCTGTAGACCCGTCAAAGGTTGAAGCTGTGAGAAATTGGGAAAGACCCACTAATGCAAGCGAGATCAGAAGTTTCTTAGGTCTTGCAGGATATTATCGGCGATTCATCAAAGACTTCTCCAAGATCACCGTGCCCCTTACAAGGTTAACTCGCAAGGAGATCCGATATGAATGGAGTGAGGAATGTGAAAGAAGTTTCCAAACTCTCAAAGGTCATCTCACTACAGCTCCGGTGTTAGCTCTACCAATAGAAGGAGAGAAATTCGAGGTCTACACATATGCTTCTGGCATTGGCCTCGGATGTGTCCTAATGCAACAAGGAAAGGTCATAGCATACTCTTCACGTCAACTTAAGAAGCATGAGGAGAATTACCCCGTCCATGACTTAGAACTGGCCGCGGTGGTATTTGCCCTAAAGATATGGAGACACTACTTATATGGAGTGCAGTTACTGTATACTCCGATCACAAAAGTCTCAAATATCTATTTTCACAAAAAGAGCTAAACATGAGACAAAGACGCTGGCTAGAATACCTCAAGGACTTCGACTTCAATATACAATATCATCCTGGAAAGGGTAATTATGTTGCTGATGCCCTTAGTCGAAAGCCGAGAGCAATGATAGCCAATTGTATGATACAAGAATGGAGGTTACTTGAACAATTCTCCGAGCTCAATATAAGCTTGGACACGGAATCCAAATTTGTCACATTATCTCATGTAAGCATACAGTCAGACTTATTATCTGAGATACAAACACTTCAGGATGATGATCCTATATTAGTGGAAATCAAAGGCAGATTAGAAGGACAATCTGATTTTCAACTAACTTCTGATGGAAGATTATTGTTCAAAGACAGAACTTGTATACCAGATTGTCCAGAATTAAAGAAGAAGATCTTAGATGAAGCTCACAGATCAAGGTACACTATTCATCCAGGATCAACCAAAATGTACCAAGATGTAAAGAGGAACTTTTGGTGGCCCAACATGAAAAGAGAAATAGCGGACTATGTATCTCGCTGTCTCACATGCCAACAGGTCAAGGCAGAACACCAAAAGCCTGCTGGAAAACTACATCCTCTAGATATTCCTAAGTGGAAGTGGGAGGATATTGGTATGGACTTCATCATGGGTTTATCTAAATCAAAAGGAGGACACGATGGAATCTGGGTTATCATTGACCGATTAACTAAATCGGCGCATTTCTTGCCAATAAAAAGCCAATGGTCAATTGATGTGCTAGCTGCACTATACATCAAGGAAATAGTCAGGATACATGGAATTCCTGTCTCAATCGTGTCTGACAGAGATCCCCGTTTTACTTCTCATTTTTGGAAGGGATTACAACATGCGTTGGGAACAAGGCTTAACTTTAGTACAGCTTTCCACCCACAAACGGATGGTCAGACCGAGAGAGCTAATCAAGTTGTTGAGGATATGCTAAGAGCATGCATCATTGACTTTGGAGGAAGCTGGCATGACCACTTGCCACTAGTGGAATTTGCATATAACAACAGCTACCAAGCTAGTATCCAAATGGCACCTTTCGAAGCTTTATATGGAAGGAGTTGCCGATCACCCTTATGCTGGAACGAAGTTGGAGAGAAATAACTATTAGGTCCAGACATGGTAAGGGATACAACTGAGAAGATACAAGTAATCAGAGAAAGATTGCAAGTTGCTCAGACAAGGCAAAAGGCTTATGCTGACACAAGAAGAGAGATCTTGAATTCCAAATCGGAGATCATGTATTTCTCAAGATATCACCTGGACGTGGCATACGAAGATTTGGTGTTAAGGGCAAGCTTACGCCAAGATTCATCGGACCATTTGAGGTACTCGAAAGAGTTGGCGAGGTTGCTTATCGCATCGCGTTGCCTCCTCAATTGTCTGAGGTACATAATGTATTTCACCTATCTATGTTGAAGAAGTATGTTCACGATCCGTCGCACATTATTGAACATGGAGATCTGGTGATCAAGAAAGATCTCACATATGAACAGAAGCCTATGAAGATCTTAGATCGTGAAATACGAGCACTAAGGAATAAGGTTATTCCCATGCTTAAGGTGCAATGGAATAAGAATTCTAACACGAAGCAACATGGGAGACCGAGGAATCTATGAAGAAACGATTTCCCGAGTTATTCTAAGAGGTATATGACTCTACACTCTCCACGTGTATACATATTATGCAATTGAATTTGGGGACCAAATTCTTTTTAAGTAGGGGAGGGTGTAGCAACCCTGATAAATAAAGATTTGGAAATAAATTAAAATTTTTTCAAATTATATTACAGAATTAATACAGATAATAAGAAGAAGCTTAAAGGGGTGAATAAAACCAAAATGCAAATAACGCCTCTTATTAAGGCGTTAATTTAATAATAAACGCCTCTAGCTAAGGCGTGCTTAAAGAAGTGACGCCCTCACCTCACGGCGTCAATTTCAACCGACAAACAGGGCAAGGCCAAGTAACGCCTCTAGTATGGGCGTGTTGTAAAACAAAGAACGCCCTCGTACCAGGCGCTTCTTAAGAAACGACTTGAACCAGGTCGTCAATTCAGGAATCGACGCCCTGACCAAAGTCGTTAATTCCATTCGTGAATCGTTCGAACCCAAAGCTTATCCAGGGAAGGATCATGTTAATCTAGTAAGCGGTTAATAGGGCAAGGACTCTAATAGGGATATATTACCCTCACTCAAACACTACCCCTATTAGAAATACCAAAATCCTATAAATAATCATTCGATCTAAACCCTAAACCTATTTGACCAATCGAACTTCACAGGTATGTGAAGAACATCAAGTTCTTCTATTTTTCTTCTTCTGTTTCTTTCATTACAAATGTAGTATGTGAAGAACTAATGTTCTTCGTCTATCTCTCTTCTTACAGGTTAAGAAGCCCCTACGATCTGAAGAATAACAGAGCCCTTTCATCCGGGTGAAACGATCTTTACTTCACTTTTGACGTGATGATCAGATTTCAAAGAAACTGATACAGTTTCTTCATTTCTCTTATAGGAAGCTACAGTAGAAGCCTCTTCATCAAAGCCATCATCCGATAGCAACGCGTTCCGAGTCCCTGTTCTAAACAGAGGGTAGATCCTTCTCACAGACCCCTTCACGGTTATCTCCACGTCCATTATAAAGGTAGGTTTTCTCAAGTTATGGTAGCCCAAACAAAATTAATGCAAGATATACATATATATAAGCATGACATGCATATGGTTTATTATAGTTTTAATACGTTTCTGCAATATTTTGAAAGAGACGCCCCTGTCAAGGGTGCTAATTCACATGAAACGACCCTTCCCAGGTCGTCAATTTAATATTTGACGCCCTGTACCCAGGCGTTAATTTCAGTTAATCATTAATTAACCATGTTAAGAACTGATTCTATATGAAATCATGATTTACATTAATGCATGATCCCATATCTCCCAATCCATTGATTTTACTGTCATGACTGTTCGTTCATGGTATATTCTCCCCCATGAAATTCCTGCATGCTGAAATTATTACTGCCCTTAAAATTTCCTGCAGAAACTTTAAGTAACGACCTGGACCAAGTCGTTTTCCACATGTTAACGCCCCACCATAGGGCGTAAATTGAAAAGAAACGCCCCTTCCTAGGGCGCGTATATGTTAAAAATTCTGAAAATATATATTCTGTAAAAATTGAATTAATGAGTAACGCCCCTGCCCAGGGCGTGTTTTGGATAAATCCTGAAAATTATTTATATTCTGTCAAATATGTAAATAATAAGACGCCTGCTTCTGCAGTCGTCAAATCTTGAACAAACGACCCTGACCAGGGCGCGTTTTAGATAAATTAATGAAATATTGAAATTCTGCAAAATGGAAACATGTGTAAACGCCCTTCTGTTAGGCGTTAATTACTTGATAAACGACTCTGATTAAGTCGTTATTTTACTGTAAAACTGATTTTCCACTGTTTCTGTTAACCGATGGTTTCATATGTTATATAATATATATATCGGCACTATTCTCCACTCCGTGAGTATAGTCCCATGTTTCATGTTGTTTCATCGATCACACTCAACTCTCATTGACATACAAGCTCTCCATTGGACATTCCGTTCCTTTGGACTAGCGAGTTAGTCATAGAGACCTCCGTAAGACTCCTCGTACCTTGGATTCCCTCAAGGTCGACTGAGCTGGTTGTACCCTAAAACCTATTACACAATTAATGCCATGTCAATCTAAAGAAACATGGTATACTGGCCCTTATGATTATACAAAGAGTATATCATGAGAATTTCTTAATGGAATGATGATATCATGCCATATCATGTTGTCCTTGTAAAAACCTCAATTCTATGATAAGAATGAGGGTATCTTGCTTTGATATAATGTTCATATGGACTAAATTCTATATATAGAATGTCCATATCGATTTGTCATGGTACCTAAGTTAAGGGAACTTAATTCCACCTAGTTTCATCGATAATCATGATTACACCGTTATTATCGCCAATCTATGTCATTTGTCATATTTTGGACTCTCTTCTGTCAAAGTTGTCATACGTGTCTACAAGCTTGATGATTGAAATTCTATATTGGCTATATAAACAAGAGTGGATGTCAAAACACATGATAAATGCCTGCGCATATAGGGCCCGATCTGGTCCTGGGAGGAGCACCCGAAAGTACTTGTGCCCATGGGAGTTAAAATGATAAGGTATCTGGCATTATACCGAGTACTTGACTTGCTTGATTGGACATTCCACACACATCTTGTACTTGAATCGTACTTGACTTGACATGAAATGCGTGGCCCGAAAAAGGGTAATTTACTTGCTTGATACATGATAGCCAAAGTTCTTGACATGACTTGTTAAACATACTTGCTTGAATATCTTGAATAAACTTGTTATCTTGTTGAAAGTTCATGATTAAGTTCATCTTATTTCCTTGATATTACATTCTCTCTATCTTGTCGTTTTATGTGAGCATGCATAGCTTTATTACATTCATGAAAATATAATTACTTAAACTCTTGGTAGTACTTGAGATATAATTTCCTACTGAGCGTTCGCTCATTCCGTTTGTCCCTTTGTACCTTTCAGGTAAGTCCGAAGACGATGGAAGTCAATCGGATGGGATTAGTCAAGAGTGAAAGTGATAGAGCTGCTCAAGTGTCATCTAGTCTTTTCTATAGTTTCTTGAGTCAAATATGTATTCTTTTCCTTTTTATTAAACAGAGTATTGGATTTGTAATAGCCTATTAATAATAAGGATTGGGTTATCTTGCTATTTTACGCATCTCTGTCTTTGTGTCGAATACACGACCACTCTGATTGACATGATTGATATAAACTTGTCTCGCACATCCGAGTATCTTCCGCGCTCGGGGCGTGACATCGGGTCTTCTTCCCGATCCCACGAGGCTCTCCAACCTCGGCCCACTCCTAGTGTAGGCCGAGGGTCCTCATCACCAGCCTAAGCCGTAGCGGCTAGATCTCGTTCAGGCAATGAACCCAAAGCTCATGCCCAAAACGAGGTCGGCCCGCTACGACCCAGGGCTGACCTCCCTCGGTCATCCCCTTGTAGGGCCTCCAAATCACCTGCATTCACATCATGTCATCATATATATGAATATCATTTCATCATATTCCATAAGGCAGGAAATAAAAGAAAATTGCATCATATTTTACATACGTACCAGTTGTTAGTTTTAATGTGTCCCTTCTTTTACAAGATGGGCTATGATGCCAACTACGATGAAGTATGAATCTAATAATAGAATCACTCAACCTATGAACATGTAAATCATGAACCTAGGCAACCAGCATAAGCTCTAGCATGGGCATGCTATCTCAATCAAAACTAAGCTAAGCAAATAAAGAAAAACACACGCCGGGGTGTGGAATAAGGAATAAAGGAAAAACTCACTGTGTAGGTGGAACAAGCAAAGTAAAGAGGAGATATGATGAGAGAGAAAGCTAATGCCCAAACAAAGAAAAGATGTGATCGCCACTAAGGTAAAAACAAGCCAAAGACCTGATAAGTACCTTAGAATAGGAGGATGATGCACCGGCCCACGGGAGAGAGAAAATAACTAAAAAATTGCAGCTTCGTGAGATGTAACGGTCGAAGACAGATGCGCCACAGCACGTATGACGGCCCCACGATAGAGCGCTACAAGACTCTAACACGCCTTTGATAGACCGTCAGAGCATCTGCAGAATAAGAACAGGGAATCTTTTGATCTCCAAGCTTTCCAGCCGGTCAGAGAGCTTGGGCCTTGTGCTATGGGCTCTGTAAACCTGCAAAAGAGTGTAGAACATAAGAAAAACAACCCAGATTAGCCCTTGGATAAAGTAGTATCAATAGATCAAAGAACTTAAGAACATGCAAAAGGAAAGGGAAATACCGGGGAGGTTGGTTTTTTTAACCCCTCTGGGGCGTTTTAAAAGATGGGAGGATGTTTTAAATGGATGCAGAAGATGCAAGGACGTGGTAGAAGAAGAGGGACAATGCTTATGATGCTTGGATGAGGGAAAAGACACTAAGATGACAACATGACTGAACTAAACCCTTGGAATCAATACTCCCTGGACTTTGGAAGTAGATGGACGTGGGAAGCAGCTCTCCTTGGTTGGTTCTAGCTCCAGGATGTGACAGTACTTCGACGCGAACTCCAGATGTCTCCTCTTCAAGCCATAAAGTCAAGGGTTCTATTTATAGACCCTCAAATCCTAGGTTCGAGTTGAGGATAATCCAACTTGAAAGTAGGACTTTTCTTAGCAAACTCTTGAAGATAATACTCCCAAGAGTCCATAGAAACAAACAGAAGGTTCTGAGGATCTGATTTGAAGGAGAAATCCTCAGATCAAACTCTTAATTCGGCCACGGAGTAGCAAAGAAAGAGCAGTTCTGCTTGAACTCTCTGTTATATGTAATGGCTGCACGATAGATCGCCACAAGGATGTAACGTCCCAGGGGTGGACCGTCACACAACCCTATCCATTAAAAGATAAGATCAACGGGCGAAGTTTATGAACATAGGACTCTAGATGAATGTAACGGCCATCGGTAGATGCGTCACAACGAATGTAACGGCCGCACGATAAGCTGTCACACCCAACGGATAGGCTAAAAGATAAGCTTGAAAGAAGCCATAAGCTTAAGGACTCTGACATGATGTAACGAACAAAGGTAGATGCGTTAGAGGATTGTAACACGTCATCAAAGGACCGTCAGAGACAATGGAGTGTAAAATGAAATGAGAGTTTTGCTAAGCTTCGTCTAGCGGAAAGAGGTAAGGACCAACCAAGGAGACATGACCCATGAAATAAACCTCAAATTGACCAAGAAGGCCCAATAAGGGTCAATAACTCGGAGCATCATATAATGAATAAGGAGATGACCCGACTTATTGGTCATAAAACGGGTGTCAACAGATGCCCCTCCTTAACGTCCTCTTTGCAGAGGAGCGAGCGGAGGTGAAGCGAAAGCGAAATGGAACATGAAGATGAAGCGAAGATGAAGCGGAGCGAACTGAAAAGTGGGCGTTAAGGTAAACGACACCCGTTCTCAACCAACAAGCGATAGGAATTTTCCAAAAAACTTCGAACCAATCACAAGGAAATAGCCAACCAAATGACGCATGTCTGGAGGAACTAACAACTAAGGAAAGGAAAACACGGCCAGCGACCGGAGCAACGGAAAGGAAAGAGACAAGCAATTAAATTCCAGACATGAATCTTCAGCTAACCAGATCAAGCGAGCAGACCGAAGGAAACCTTCTAATTCAGAGTGGAATGACTCTTCTTATTCAAGATCATTAAACACATAGTTATCCACCATTACTGAAACACCTAGACAGATGAGGCTCGTGAATGCTCAAAGATGCGTATGATGCATGTTGGGCTAAAATAAAGATAATCATTAAAACAAATGCAATGAAAGATAAAATAACAAGATACTCGAGAATAATATTGCTAGACCGGAGAAACTAGGGCCAGGACACCATCTGCAACCACGGCGTGCAAGACAGAACTATCGTCCCCAAGCTTTTCCAACCTAACGGCCTATCCAACGATTAAACATGTGAACCTAGATCATCATCATTTTTATTTAAGGGGAACATTAGATCCCAGAACACATGAATGACCAGCCGGTTCTCAAGATAATATATCATATATAATATATAGTAATGCATTATAGGGATAGAGAACCATACCTGACTTACCTGCCAAGCGAAGCGGCATCTTTTTTGACTTTTTTAATTTTTTCTGATTTTTATGATTTTTTAAATAAGACAACCATGATGTACATAACATGATAAATAAGCATGAACATAACGACGATAAGATAACGCTCAACTGAACGATCGACAACACAACATAACATAACGATCAAACGAATAGAAAACAACACAATAAGACGAACAAGCACATATGCAATGGCATGAATAGACCACACGTATGCAAGATGAACGTGGGGGACAAGACAACAATGCAGTGGGACAACATACGGTTTGGGACAAGAACATGAGGGATGACCACACGGTTGGGACAACACACGAGATATAGAAGGACGACTAACAACATATGCAAGACAACTAACAAAACGTGGTGAGGAACAAAATAACATGTGTGGGATGACACAGAGGGACATAAACACGTGACAAGGACACGACAGGAGAAAAGACATGACAAATACGCCCTTCAATCAAAGCCCAAGATCAGACGAAGCAGAACTACCAGGTTCATAGTCGTGAGGCAAAGCCCTCTCATATAGATATAATCATTGCAAACAAAAGTTGAGAAGGACACAAGTTTCAGAATAGATCGAGAGATATGATTGAAGAAGAGAGAACAGATCAGAAGATGTGAACAGGAGACAGATTGAACAAAAATATAGAGCAAGGAAAGCTTGAGTACCTGCAACCTGCACACTTAGCAAACATATTACGTATCTATTCTCAAAATAAAATGTAAAAGATAAATATTTTTAGATTTTTTAATTTTCTTGATTTTTTTGGATTTTAAAATATTTAAGTTTTTGATTTTTTTGAATAATATTTCATTTTTTGGATTTTTAAAAATATCTTTTTTTTTTGAAATAGCAATATGCATCACTGAAGGCGGGCTCAAACTACTAGCCAGGGATCGTCGCTCCCCTCTCATTAAAGGTTTCCCTTCAGCATGGCGTACATGTGAGGGTGGCTTGCCACAACCAACTGCCTCTAAAGAACGGTGCCCCAACTAAGGCCATACCCAAGATACAACCCAGCCAAAGAGGAAGAAATAGAAGAAAAATTGGAGACAAGCTTTATGCAGGATGGGAGACATCAGGACTTGAATTCCTTCAAGGGCACTACCCCTCAAAGAGATAGGTCTGTTGCGCCGAGGCTTTGTGTCTTTAATTTTTAGACCCATATTTATCAGGCACGCATGCGACCGGGCTCATGACGTCCCGCGGGGAACTGTACTGCCACTCTTGCCATGCCTTTGATTTATAATTTTACTTTGATTTTCATATATGATTTTCATTTGACAGCCCTTATTGGCTAGATAAAGCATGAACGCTCATTTTTGATGGTCAAGACTGCCCCTATTTGAAACCTCTCCCGTATTAGGGAGCGCCTAGGTCCATCATCTCATCCATCAATCTCTTGCCCCTTGCATATGGCCGAGTAGAGAAGAGAAAAGGCCTTCGTGCATACCCAAAGTATGGCCAAAGTAGCAACGGTGTGCCTCAGAGGAATCGGCTATGGCTCGCCATGTAGTGTGTGAAAACCCATACTCAATGGTCACCCTCAACAATCGAGGAAAGAAACTAGACTCCCAACACGGAGCTATCACTAGCCTAAGGTGTGCTGCAGAAGCAAACTCATTTGACTAATATAAGCAAACATCTAAAAAGTCACTTAATCATGTTAAGGAATTAACATTATAAGCATGTGGAGGAGTAATACGAGTAATAGCAATGATAACATATTCTTGCACAAAATAAAATTACCTTTGCAAATCCGTGGAGTGATCTTCACCATCGAGCTTTGAGGAGTGCGAGCTTTATTTTCCTTGCTTGACAGGACAAAAGGGAGAGGATAGCAAAGGAATTAAAAGATTCCTTGACATGGAGGAGCGATAGACACCAAACTGGACGAATAAGGATAAAAAGGAAGAGAGACGAGGGCTAGAACTCCCTTGTTAAGGTGCAGAGACCTTGATAACAAAGAATCAAAATACAAAAGAAATCAGATTAGCTGAGATCAAGGCGGGCTAAAGCCTCAAAAATAGCAAGAAAAAGGGCAACGCCCCCGAAAGGGTGAAGAAGAGTGAGTAGAAAGAGGAGAATAAGAATCATCCGACGTGGTAGGAGAAAGAGAATGGTAGACACCCGACAGGGTCAGGAAAGAAGAATTAGAACCACCCGACAGGGTCGGGGAAGAAGAATCGTGGGCATCCGACAAGGTCAGAGAACGAGAACCCGGAGATACCGGAGGAGAAGGATCAAAAGAAGAAATCCCTAGATCGGGATAAAAGGATGCCATGGGCCGAGGCCTAAGATAGTAAGAATAAGGAGAATCTGGAGAAACCAAATGAAAAGAGTGGGGGTTTGCAGACTCGGGAGGAGAGGAGAAGATCGTGGACACGGGATTGGAATAAGGAACATACACCACCCAAGGGTGGGAGCTAAGCAGAAGGAATGGCGAATGAAAAGAAGGGGAGGAAGAGGGAGTGGACCCCTAAGTGCACAATTGACGGTCCTTGAACCTGCACCGCCGCCTCTTATTAGCTGAAATTGGCTTGAAATGGACCCGCCTGGCGCGGGCTCGAATCCTTGGGCACCTTGCCTTGCAATATCTTCTCAAATAGCGAGCCCATCTAGTAGACAGCCTGGCCCGATCATGAACATGCAGCTTCACTGGGGTGATTGCCCTTAGACACCCAGTGCTAACAACATTAGATAGACATTCTTGAACAGATAACTCCTCAAAATGCTGCATATCATGGAACCATAGAGTCTTGTTACTTAGCACAAGTAGCATGAGATTTGGCAGCTCCACTCGGCAATCAGACTTGAAGCATAACTCCCTTGCTAATAGAGAAGCACGAAACTGAGGGAGGGTAATACACGGCATTGACGTAACCGATGTATCAATAACCTGAGAGAGGTTGCATAGAATGTGCAGAATGTCCTTCGAAAGTGCAGAAGATATGGCCAACTGGCCCTTGGACATGGAATTTACCAGTCCTTTGGCAGCCATATGAGTTAGCAAAATCTGAGTAGAGAACCCTTCTCGTCCAGTGAACTGAACGGCGAGAGAGCGACAAGTAAAAACAACATCACTAATCGAACCCCCGGTAAGTAATGAGATTGCCACCGGCCTCGCTCTTGAAGAGACTAGCACCAATGCAAGGGAACTCTTCTTAGCAACCAACATAGGAGATAGTGGCACATCAGCCCCGAAATAGCCTGGGACCCGGACATGTATCGGCATTCGGAGGATAAACTCTTGCCCTTTGAAATGCACAACCGGCAAGTAATCGCCCTGACTCGGCTCATCGTCTCCCCGGGGACCAGACCCGAGGGGTACCGGAGGTAGCGCGCATCCGCTCCGTGGGGGGTAAGTGGATAGAGGAATGGGGACAGGAATCAGTTTGTATGGCATGGAGGTTTCAACGGGAGTGGTGATGTATTTAGGTGGAGGCAAAGGGGTTTAGATGATGGCAAGCTCAGGTGCGGGCAAAGGTGAAGCTGGAGGTGAGGGTGGAGGTATAGCCTGCTCAAGCTCGAGCCACGATGGTGACGGAGATGGCAAAGGCGGTGGAGATGGTAGAGGTGACGGAAGCACTGGTGGTGGAGATGGAGATGATAGTGATGGCAATGGAGAAGGTGATGTAGGCAAAGGGGAAGGTCGTGGTGTCCACCATCGACGTATCGATACAACACGCTGAGCGGTGTTGGGAGTGGAAGTGGTGCTGGTAATGGAGGAAGCGGAGGCAGTGGAGGCACTAGCCTGAGCAAGAGCCTGGGTTGGTGGAGGTGACAGAGATGGTGTAGGAGGTGGCAAAGATGGGGTAGATAACGGAGCAAGTGGTGGAGCGGGTGCATCACTAGATAAAGAACCACAGGGGTGCCCCTGGCCTTGAAATGGAGACGGCTGCTTAGGCGGCGCTTCTTGTTGTTGTTCCTTGCTACAGAGATCTAAAACAACTTTATGCATGGCGGCCCAATCAATCCCCTTATTATCTTCCAGGCCATAAACATACTCTCGGAACTAGGGACAATCCTCGACCAAATGCCCCTGCTGGCGGTGAAAATCACAATATTGAAGCATATTCCTGACCGCGGGTCGGCAAGGCACAGCCGGAGAGAGCGGCAACGCGTGAGCAGCCATCAAAGCCCTAAAAATGTCAGTAAAGCACTCCGGTAATGGAGGACAAGGAGCCCGCTTCGGGCAAGGCAGATGCCGAGGGGTATGAGGTGGTGGAGAAGGTTGTGGAGACGGAAGTGAATGTTGCATAGGCAATAGTGCTTGGCCGGCGGAGGAGGGATTTGATGAAGGCATATGTGGAACGGAGTGGGGAGGTATGTAGACGGTATCCACCTGCTCGGGATGTGGTGTGACCTTGAACGGGGGTGGAGACGGAGACGGGTATGCGGATGCAAGAGGCTGACTCATGGAAGGTTGATATGCGGAGGCATATAGATATGTAAAGGCGGGGGTTGGCTCGTGGAGGGATATGCGGCGGAAGGCTGACTCATGGTGGGCTGACTCATGGGAGCGTAGGGTTGGCATGTGGAGGGTGAAGGTTGATATGTGGAGGTGGATGGTGGAGACTCGGGGTCAAGAGAATCTTGGATGTGTTGGCGAATGAAGCTGGCTCGGCTGTATAATTGTTGCTAGGAGGTAATGTACTTGAGGGCTAAGGTAAAGCGGTACTCGGGTGTTGCATTTGAAATAGGCATCTTGATTTGTTCTCCCTCCGGAATGTGCCCCGGGACCTGCGCGGCAAGGCGACGCCAGTGGTCGGCAAAGGTATAGAAATCCTCTTCGGGCTTCATCATCTCATGGGCCAGATCCACAATAGAGTACTTGGGCCCAACCTGGTCTTGAAACTGTTGAATAAACTTCTCTTGAACCACCTAAAATTTCACAATCTACTCTTGCAGAAGAGAGAAGAACCAATCCTGAGCCGGGCCTTCTAAAGATAGACCAAATAGAAAGGCCATTAAGCGTTGGTCATGTCGAAACTGGGCCGACTCATAGAGGAACTCCTTCAAGTGCACGTAGGGGTCACCGACTCCACCATAGCGACGATATGCAGGAATTTGTGAATATTGTGGAAGCTGAAGACCTTGAAATGTGAATGGAACACTTAAGGAGGATTTAAGATTGATCCGATGTTGGAGTTCATCAAGCTGGCGTTGGGCTTGAGCAATCATCTCCTGAGTAGGAAGAGACCGAGGGTAATGTGGGCCAACTTGAGCAAGAGGTTGCAAATTCGGACCAGGATGACGGTAATGGGCCGGATAATAGGATCCGGGCTGAGAAGAAAAAAGGGCCCATTTCGGGAGTGGAAGGGTTTGTGGGCCTGGAAGAAACATGAGCGTAAGGGCCAGCAGCAGCATGGGTAGAAAGAGGATGCCCATTAAGAGAATAAGGCCCATTAGAAATTGGGCCAGCGGCATATGAAGGAGAAGAAAGAGGCCCGTGAAGGGTAGAGGGCCCATTATGAGAAGAAGGCCCATTAAGATGAGATGTAGTGAGACGCTGGGCCTGGGTCGGGTCCATTTGGTGAACAAGGCTTGAAAGATGGGCCATGAGATTAGCCTGTTCCTCGGAGGGATCAGAGGGACCATGGGAAGATGGGCCCGCATGGGAAGAGTATTCCACGCGAGAATAGGAAGAAGATTGAGAAAAAGAATGATACAAAGGGTTGGAATGATGCTCCATGGGGGCAAATGGAGACTTAATACAAGGATATCAAGGAGATTATAGATGGGGAAGCAAGGGCTTAATGGGCTTGAGGACAAGAAGGGACTGACCAACTAATGCAAAGACCAATGGACAACGGACCACGGGAGAATGGACCAGACAGTGAACACATAAAATGGGCTAACCTAAATGGGCCTAACAACAGCAAAACATGTGGATGCAACACAAAACATGACTAATGGGCTTGGACAAGCCCAAACAACACAAATAATGCAATGTGAGAGTTTTCACCTAAGTCAAACAAGTTGATATGATAGGAAATATTTTAGGGGTTTTAATAGACCTTTTAATGATTTGAATTAGGATAATTCCCTCAAGATAGGAATCCTATAGGAATAAGGTCCAAACTTTAGGTTGACTAAGGTTAACTCCCTCACACTTATGCAAATGTAAGCCTAAGGGGTGGAAAAGGTACAACCGGCCCGGCGTCCGTGTGGGAATCAACAGCTCACGGGGACTTATGGAGGTCCCGGATAAGATCACCTAGTCGACCCCAAGGTATATGGAGGCGAGAGGATCACTTACCAAGGTAGAAAAATGTAATATAAAGTATGAACATATGAATGGCCCTATGTGCACCGGGGTGCATGCAAATTCTAGCCTAAAATCTAGCAATCAAGTATGCACGCAATAAGATAAATATGCAAAACAACTAAGGAGACAATCAGATAGCACCCAAGTATGAAAATCACAGCAGAAACTGCAGAACTGAACTGCACCTCGGGATGTGTACCTATCTGCAGTGTGTGACGGTCTATAATACCTGCGTCATAGTAGTGTGACGGTCAAAGATCGGGCCATCACGGTAACGTAACGCGTGCACAGGAGACCGTCAGAAGAGCCAGAGAACCAGAAATATTAGGAAATAAAAGAAAAATCTGGGGAAAACCAGAGCAACAAAGGCAAACAAAGGGGAGCAGGTTTAACAGAGATTCGAAGCACGATTGGCACTAGATGTCCCACCGCGATCGCCAGAAAATTCTGTTGGTTTTAATGTGTCCCTTCTTTTACAAGATGGGCTATGATGCCAAATATGATGAAGTATGAATCAAATAATAGAATCACTCAACCTATGAACATGTAAATCATGAACCTAGGCAACCAGCATAAGCTCTAGCATAGGCATGCCATCTCAATCAAAACTAAGCTAAGCAAATAAAGAAAAACACACGCCGGGGCGTGGAATAAGGAATAAAGGAAAAACACACCGTGTAGGTGGAACAAGCAAAGTAAAGAGGAGATATGATGAGAGAGAAAGTTAATGCCCAAACTAAGAAAAGATATGATCGCCACTAAGGTAAAAATAAGCCAAAGACCTGATAAGTACCTTAGAATAGGAGGATGATGCACCCACCCACGGGAGAGAGAAAACAACCAGGAAACTACAACTCCGTGAGATGTAACGGTCGAAGACAGATGCGCCACATCACGTGTGACGGCCCCACGATAGACTGCTACAAGACTCTAACGCACCTTTGATAGACCGTCAGAGCATCTGCAGAATAAGAACTGGGAATCTTTTGATCTCCAAGCTTTCCATCTGGCCAGAGAGCTTGGGCCTCGTGCTATGGGCCCTGTAAACCTGCAAAAGAGTGTAGAACACAAGAAAAACAACCCAAATTAGCCCATGGACAAAGTAGTATCAATAGATCAAAGAACTTAAGAACATGCAAAAGGAAAGGGAAATACCGGGGAGGTTGGTTTTTTTAACCCCTCTGGGGCGTTTTAAAAGATGGGAGGATGTTTTAAATGGATGCAGAAGATGCAAGGACGTGGTAGAAGAAGAGGGACAATGCTTATGATGCTTGGATGAGGGAAAAGACACTAAGATGACAACTTGACTGAACTAAACCCTTGGAATCAATACTCCCTGGACTTTGGAAGTAGATGGACGTGGGAAGCAGCTCTCCTTGGTTGGTTCTACCTCCAGGCTGCGGCAGCACTTCGATGCGAACTCCAGATGTATCCTCTTCAAGCCATGAAGTCAAGGGTTCTATTTATAGACCCTCCAAGTCTAGGTTCGAGTTAAGGATAATCCAGCTTGAAAGTAGGACGTTTCTTAGTAAACTCTTGAAGATAATACTCCCAAGAGTCCATAGAAACAAACAGAAGGTTCTGAGGATCAGATTTGAAGGAGAAATCCTCAGATCAAACTCTTAATTCAGCCACGGAGTAGCAAAGAAAGAGCAGTTCTGCTAGAACTCTCTGTAATATGTAACGACTGCACGATAGACTGCCACAAAGATGTAACGCCCCAGGGATGGACCGTCACACAACCCTATCCATTAAAAGATAAGATGAACGGGCGAAGCTTACGAACATAGGACTCTAGATGAATGTAACGGCCATAGGTAGATGCGTCACAACGAATGTAACGGCCGCACGATAAGCCGTCACACCCAACAGATAGGCTAAAAGATAAGCTTGAAAGAAGCCATAAGCTTAAGGACTCTGACATGATGTAACGGACAAAGGTAGATGCGTTAAAGGATTGTAACGCGCCATCAAAGGACCGTTAGAGACAATGGAGTGTAAAATGAAATGAGAGTTTTGCTAAGCTTCGTCCAGCGGAAAGAGGTAAGGAACTAGACCCAACCAAGGAGACATGACCCATGAAATAAACCTCAAATTGACCAAGAAGGCCCAATAAGGGTGAATAACTCAGAGCATCATATAGAATGAATAAAGAGATGACCCGACTTATTGGTCATAAAACGGGTGTCAACACTAGTGAGGCGGGGTAGTCACGGAGCTCCCGACGGAGAACACGTAACTCGTAGGCGTGTGGCGCTCCAGTCATCAGGGGCAACCAGCGTCGTGCTAGTAGAAAGCACCCTCATCTCTGGGTCGGGGGTCGACGCGGTCCATCGGCATGTATAAGTGGATCCACACCTACATCCATCAATGGCATTAGTAAACATTCATATGCATAATCATAATCATAAGCATTTAAATAAACAAAAAGACATGCATACCTGAAGAAAAGGTGAAAAGCCACTGACAGTAGTCTCTCGAGCTGTCCCTGTGGACAGATCGGCTATCATGTGCGCCAGCAGGGCGGCTCCCCACGTGTACCTGCCAACGCTCTCTAAGTCCTCGAGGATGCCCAAAAATCTACAGTTGATGATGTCCCCCATCATGCCCAGCAATAGCCTCCCCAGCATCAGAAATAGAAATCTCCTCAGATCTCGGTCCACTCGCTCCCTTTGAGCCGGGTCCTGGCAATAGGCAACCCGGGCTCTCCCTATCAACCTCTACGAAAACTGCTCCAGGGACTCTCTCGATCTCTGCCTAGAGTTTCCTAACCCCATAGCTATGGTCAGATCTGTGCGGTAGATGGTCCTACACTCCCTCGGCGTCTTGGCTATGGTCTCTAGCCCTAACAACCTCCGGGCCAACTCCCCATAATCAGGAAGGGTCACTCCACTCACAGCCTCACCATCTACTCTCAACCCGGTGATCCAGGCGATGTCCTCCAAACTCGGTACCATATGTCCCCAAGGCATCAGAAATGCCCAGCTAGTCCTATCCCATCTCTCCCTAAGAACCTAGATCAAGTGTAGGTCGGGGCGGACGGGCTCTATGCTAAGGAAAGGACCAAACCCCATGGCCTCTACTTTAGCCCTCTGAAAATCTCGTAGTCCGTAGTAAGTTGCTCGGACTTGAAACCATGAAATTCGAGTCTGCATCAGTCCCTGCCAAATAAAAGATCCAAATACATTCATATGTGCTAATGGAAATTTGCTATTAATTTCTGTCCACTATTTGAATTGACAACCACTCTGTGGCCGTCAATTTATGAATTGACGCCCCGATGGGCGGCGCTATTTCCAAAGGGGTTTGATTTTCCTAAATTTTCTTAGTGATAAAAATAAAATTGACGACCACCATGTGGTCGTCAGTTATGAATTGACGCCCCTATGGGGGGCGCTATTTCATGGGTTGTTTTGAACCGAAAGAAAAATAATGGATATATTAAAAATAAAAGAATGGCGGGAAAATGACAGTAGATAATAAATAATTATCATTGTTTTCAAATGACTTTGGTTCAGGGCGTGTTTCATGAATTATCTATTTTCAAAAAAAAATATAACAAAAATAAATTGACGACATGTGGTAGGTCATTGTTTGAATTGATGACACCCCCAGGGGCGTCATTTGACTGGTTTTCTGGTTTTTTTGGTTCTCCCTTCACCGAGGGCTATAGAAATTTAACAAAAATGAAAATAAATGGAATAGCTAGGGTAGAGGACCTACCTTGCTTCGCTCCGGTGCCATCAGCCCTCCACGGAGTGGTTGCTGAGGTCGGGGAGCTTCTGCTGGTGCTTGTGCTTCTTCTTCCTCTTCTTCTTCCTCTTCATTTTCATCTTCATCGTCGTCCTCTCCCTCATCGTCATCCTCTTCTTCCTCTTCGCCATCTTCTTCATCTCCGTCTTCATCTTCTCCGTCGTCTTCTGCTTCTCCTCCTCCTTCTTCTTCTTCGGCAGCTTCTTCTCCGTCTCCACCGTGCTCCGCCGGTGGAGCTTCTCCGGCTGCCGCGGGAGGAAGATCCTCACCGGCATTTTGTCCTTCGTCGTCGCCGAGGTCGACGACATTGGGGGACATGACCCGTTTTCGTTTGCCAAGGCCCGCCATGGGTTCGATAATTAGAGAATGAGAGGGAGATGAGAATGAGAGGGAAAGAAGAAATGGAGAGGGGGAGAAGTAGGGCTCGGTTAGGGTTCGCCGTAGAGAGAAAGGAAGAAGAAGAAAGAGTGTAAATGAAGGAAGGAGAAGAAAAGAGGGAAAGTGGGCGGTTATATTCGAAAAGAATTGACGCCATGAGGGGCGTCGTCATTTTGATTATTAATGGCTTGGGTCAAGGCGTCATTTCAGAATCTGACGGCGAAGATGGAAGTCGTCATTTAACATTGCATGAGAATTTGCGCTGTCGTCAGAGCATTAATGGGAAAATCTGATTGATGTGACGAGTGTAATGATTACTATTTATAATTGACGACAACGTGCGAAGGCGTCAGTTCTTTAAGGCACGACGTATGTTGAGGCATCATTTTGGAAAATTAACAGAATATCGGAAAAGAATTTAAAAAGAATCAACGCCTAGTTATGGGGCGTCAATTAATCAACGCCAATGTGAGAAGGCGTCAATCATGGTTTTTATTTATTTTTGAGGAAATTGATTAATATAGATTAACGACGTGGTCGAAGGCGCCATTTGATGAATTGACGGTAGGAGGCCTATCGCGGCTCAGAACAGAAAGGCAGAAACTTATTAGAATTAAGAAGAATTTATCATATAAGATGTTTTCTTTGGCTCAATTAAGGAAAACTCCTTTATTTTATTAAAGAAAAGCATTAATACATCAATGAGCCACTTTGGGTCTCAATCCCCTAAGAGCTATTACATAAGTCTTGCATTGCTCCTTGTCTTCTTCAATCCTCTCTATGGGTTGGTGTAGCTTGTTGATCCTCCATAGAGCTTGGATAGTCTTGATCTCCTCTTCATCCTCATTTGAGCAAAGAGCCCTCCTCTTGATAGGTGGAAGGTGGGAATGTCATGCCCCGAGCCTTTATTACAGCGGAAGACTAACTCGAGGAGTGCAAATAGCCGGCATGGTAAGCCTCTTGCAAGCAAGAACGATCAGAGCGTAAGTCAATCACACATAAAGATGCAATTGCACAATATATATTCAAACTTCAACTTTATTTCATTGATAATCAAATTGAACCTTCAATTACAATCACTAATTCAACTTCCATTATGTACTAGACTCAAGAAATAGGAAAATTACATAGACTCAATCTAAACAATATAGACTTTCCTAAGTCTTCACTCTCATCTTCACAATACTTTTATTCGCTCTCGGACCCGCTACTTGTATAACCCGAATCTGAATTTGAATCACTTTCATCTCCTGAAAAGATTGGAAATAGGTAATGAGCACACTTGCCCAGTAGGTATCTTCGCATCAACATGAAGGCACTATTAAAGTAATTAACAATTTAGCTCTAAAGAATAAGGTAAAAATCATACGAATGCGATCAATCATGCGATTAAACCAAAGTAACAAGATGATCATGTAAGTTAGAATGAGAACAAATACGAACGAGTAAGAATGTAACAAGAACATGATATTGGCCTTTCATGAACAAGAATGTATCGAGAATGTACTAGCAAGCCACATAATCATCACTCCAGTATCTTTTACTTATGAGCAAGTACTTCATGAATTTCTGTGGAATATCAAGTAAGAAAGTCATGTACAAGAATGTCATGTCGTGTCATGGATTTTCACTTATTTATAGAGAAAGTACTCCCAGCGCAATGCGACGCCAGTAGCATCATACCCCATGGTTTATAAAATAGTATGTTTCCGACAATCAGCCGAGAGGACTAGCATAGAGCCCTTGAACATAATCAGTGCTCGATCGCATCTTCAAGTATAAATCAAACTTTTTCCACGCATGTAACAATAAAGTATGGCCAAGAATATAATGAGTCCAAATAAGCTCATGATAACAATAATTCAATGAATGAATGTTTCAATAAGAATCATGAAAAATCAAGAATGACTTAAGCAAGGTTATGCTTATGGAAATAAATCAGCAGCATAACGATACGTTCTTTATCTTCCATTCATTATATTAGGTTTCTTGATCAATATGATAAGTTCTAGATCATTAATAGTCCATCTAGAAACCTTGGTATATCAACCCTTGGTCCACCTTGGGTTAAAATACTCAAGCAGTGTGACGGTCGTGTACTGGGCCGTTACATGATGTGACGCTCCAGTATTGGGCCGTTACATTAGTCTAAATCCAAATCCAAGAAATCGGACTCAGTGGAATGTGATGGTCGTATATTGGGCCGTTACTTGTGCCTGACGGTCCAACATAGAGCCGTTACATTACTGATAACCAAAATCATCGATAGTATAATCTAATCAATGGGCTTTAATGGTACAACCAACTCGACGTCCTATTGGGAATCCCAGGCTCGCGGAGAATTACGGAGGCCTTTAAATAAGATTTTCTAGTCTATTGGAAGGAATATCCAATAGAGAGGTCCTCATGTCCAAGAATAATGTTCCTATAGTGCAAAGTGAACTAATGCACAACATACCGGAATATGTGCCATATAGTTAAAGAAATGACTCTATAGATAGGAAAGAATGTGTAACATTATGAAACCAAGATAAAACTCCGTCAATACAACTTTGGAAAATCATGATTTAGAATACAAAGCTATAGAGTTTTAGCCAATGAAATTAGCATAACTTAAAATAACCTAGGACACATTAATCATGCAATTTGATTATGAATTAGAAACTAAACTCAAAGTCATGATAATAGGTCCAAATATTGCTATCTAAGCTTATTTATAAGTAAACTTAACTGGTTATTATTCTGCCTTGGGCTGACAGAACACATGTGTCTGACGGTCTAGGATAGGCACGTTACAGTGTGTGACGGTTTATAGAGGGGCCGTTACAGTGGTGTAACGCTCCTGCTAGGGTGCGTCAGAGACAATAGAACAAATAAAAGCACAACAGGATGTGACGGTCTATCGTAAGGCCGTTACATTCATGTGACGGTCTTACGTTGGTGCGTTAGAGAATCTGCTGGCAGTAAACTAAGTAAAGGTTTATGAAAATATAACATGCCTGGAAATCAACATACTACCATTGTCCTAGTCATGAAAACGAAGTATAGGCCAACTATATGCATAGGTTTAGTGAATAGACAGGATAATATCTTTTAATTTTCATTTAGGGCTAAGAAATGCATGAATGTATAGAACTAGGAAATCATGAAATTCTTAGTCTACAATGCATGAAATCAAGCACAATCAGAGGGTTTTTATTCCTAACAAGTTATTTTTGGCAATCATGAGATAACCTACCTCTTCTAGAACCTTAAAACTTTGAATTTGATGCTAGGTGCTACCCTTAGTCCCTTGTACTTCTTGTGATAAATCAGCAACTTCAATCTGCTCTATTTCCTCAGCCTATTGACCTAAGGATGTGAAATTTTGAGGGTAAGAAAATGAAACTATTGGGAACAAAAAGTTCTAAAGGATCGTACTCTAATTACCTCATTTAGTCGTCCTAATCTCTAGATCTTCAGGGGACTTGCGTTCAGATTCCTGGGTTGCTAAGGTTGAATCAGCAACTTTGGAAGCTTCTATCTCCTTGGTTGCTTGATCTCCTAGCATGAAATTTGGAGAACCATTAGTCTAAAATATACTAAACAAAAGCTTCTAAAGAACTTACCCGAATTTATGACTCCTTACCTTGATTCTTCACGAGCCAAAAGTAAGAGTCGCTCAGTTCAGGACTAGGTCCTATTTATAGGGTTTTGACTAGGGTTTAAAAATTAGATCGATTCTAGAGTACTTAATTTGCCAGAACCTAATCCCTAAGAGTCCTTAGCAATGTTATAAGCTTCCCTAAGTCGATCTCTTGTAGATAGGATTTCAAAGTTCTAATCTTTTTTGCAATTTCCTCACCTTACGGAATCTGCAGGATGTAACGGTCGTGTCTAGGTGCGTTACATAGCTGTGGCGGTCGCCCGATAGACCGTTACATTCAACGTATATAGAGTTGTAATTTAATCAAACTCTTTTATTTGTTTATCCACACAATTATCTTATATCAATAGTATTTATCCTTAAAATACGTGAATAAGCTAATTACCCTTCTAGAATATGGGCCAAACTTAATGGGCTTAGTCCATTAACCTTTTGGATAATAATTAGATAGGCTAGGTTAACTAATTAGCCTAATTGAGCCTTATAATGACTTATTAATCCAATAATCCTTTATTAATTTATTTAGGCCTTTATAGTTTCCAGAAAACTATTTTATAATTCAAAAATTAAATATATAAATTCTAGGGTACTATAGGGAAGCTTCTTCAAAGTGATGGCGTGGGAGGCCGAGTTGAGGTAGACACCGGTGAGAGTTGTAGAGGACTAGCTCGGTGGCGCCTACTAGTCGAAGTTCCACTCCCGATGAGAATCTTGTATGAATATCTTGGGTCTTGAGGAACCCCGGTGCACATGTGAAGAGATTCTTAGGCATCACTTTTATGTGTTCTCTCCATTCCACTCTCTTCTTCACCTTTGGTACCCGGTTCACCACTCTCTCACATAGTCCTAGTGAACCCGTCATATAGTGGAGTAGGCTTTTAGAGAAAATCCTAGATGCTTGTTGAGTTTCCTCACATGGGTCAAAATTTAGGTGGAGGTCTACCAAACTAGAAAGCAAGAGCATAGACCCATATAGGGGCCTTCCCATAGCCGCCGAGGTGAGCCCACTATAGAGATAGGCTAGCACCGCCGGTCCTAATCTCTCTCCCTCCCAAATGCTAGCAATTACACTCAATTGAGCTTCTTATAAGAAATCATCTAAGGAAGGGAATAATAGTGCTCCCGCCAAGCATATTACAAATGCCTTTGTTACCTTCTCTAGCTCACCCTCCTTGGCTTGATCCATCCTCTTGTAGACCCACGAGGTAAGCTTCATAAGGTTAATGCCTTTGGTAGCTTTGATTTGGTTCACCATGTTTGAGCTCGGGATGAGGCTTGAGAGCATCTCATGAGCACTTACGCTCCTTGTCATAGTTTCCATCTTCTCTTCATCACCTTGTTTCATCCTCTTTAGGCCTAAGAGCATCTCCACTTCTTCTAGAAGTATGGTGGCCTCAAAGGTAGAAAACAAGAAAGTATGAGTGGATGGGTGCCAAATTTCTATGAGAGCTCCTATGGCAACCCAATCTAAGTGTACATCATCAAGGTGCTTTGCATGGGTTACTAATCCTAGTAGGTGCCATCTAGAGAGGTAGGCCCTCATGTCTAAGGAGAGTTTAGAGAGAAGGAGGGGAAGCCACTTGTTCTTGGTATATATCCTTGCGCCCGATATATTTGGGTAGTCCTGATAATAATAAAAGAAAAGAGGAGAAAAGAGAGGAAGTGTGATCAGAATTTTATAGAAGAAAAGGGGTAGAATAAAGATAAATAAGATGTCCTACTTACTTGATTCATGGCAATTCTCCCATTGATGTGACCTGCAATTTCAGAAATTCCAGGAAACCCAATCTTAGGTTTCTTTGAAGGCCTTTGCATCATCATTCTATTCATCTTCTTCCGGTTGATGGAGAAAATTACTATTCTACGGTTCTCTATTTTTACTGTTCTCTGCTTCGGTTGATGTAGTGCTCAGTCAGTTTGATGGGTTTCAATAGCAGAAGGCCACCCTTTTTATAACCGTTCGAAGCTTTATTAGCCGTTCGAGCAGTGCAATTTGAGTTTGAAAGGGAATAGGCTTCCGGAGTTTCATTTCCGAACAGGGAACGAAACGCCGGTACTTACAGTCAATTGACGACGGAGCTGTTGGCGTCATTTTATTGAATCGCGGCCCACTTAGTGCCATCATTTATCTAAAGCCCTCACATGTAGGCGTCATTTTCTGTCCGATTCCAAGTTAAACATTGAAACGAATTGGCGACGTTATGGCTGTCATCATTTATGTTTATAGTGCCCCTTCGCGAGGTCGTCATTTCTTGAGATTGATGCTTTGAGTCATTTTATGGCTTCATGATTATTTGATAAACTTCCATTCTATATCTTGATGCATTATCATAAAAATCTTTGTTGAGTTCATGAAATCTGTTCAGCTAATGATCTTTGATGAACATATGCACTTATATCTTGATGAATTGATCATATTGTCAATTTTGTTAAGCTAATGGTCTTTGAGCATAGAAAAGATCAGGTTTTATGAATCTCGAGGCGCTCGGGTCTGGTAACATCACTCCATCTTTTGTATTTCTCCTGTATGCATTTTTACTATATGATATCTACTCTATTATAGCATATCAAGGACCTTGTGGTTCTGATGAACCTGGAATTTGAGTTTCCCTTCATCAAAAATAGTGATAATTCCAGGGGATTCTTGATCACACGTATAGGCCGTTGGGTCATCTATGGTTTGGGATGACGGTTCTACTTTCTGAGTTGATGCGTGAGAAAACGAGCTTCGGCTTAGTATCAGTTCAAAGGTCTGGATTCTTGACCAAGTCTGAAAGGTTTAGCAATATTATCCTTGATTATTTTCTATTTTTAGTTTGTTTTAATTTTTCTTTTAGTCCAGCATGCATCATGTAGGACTTTGAGCTTTAATGATGAAAATCCTTATATTAAGCCAGTAATGAGGGTCACTTACTCCTAATTTAAGTTGACATGAGATATTCCATTCAAAATCAAGTACTGTGTTCTCCTTGAAGCCGCTCAGGCTGGTTCCTTGAAAGCATTCATTCGTTGGATTCCTATCTCACTTCACTTTATTTTCTGTAAACCCACTTTGGTTGTAGCACGTCCACATTGGCTGGTAACCGCTCTCCAATGGTGTCTTTCCTTTCGTGCCCGCGCGCACATTTCATTCATTAGTTTAGTTCTTTCATCCAGCCAATCATTGCTTTCTCGTAATCATCCGAGGTTATTTCATTCAGAATCATGGAAAGATTTCCAACGCTTAGTGTCGGAGGCATGTCACATCACACCTTGGCATTTACTTATCAGTTCGTTCTCACTTCATTCCGCTTGTTGTATTTTCATTTCATTCCGTCTCACTCCCTTACAAAGCAGACGCCAAGGCGGGGCAGCTGTAGACATGCCAAAATCGATGCTATGATGAGTAAATCTCAAGTCATCACGTGATGTCCCAATGTGGACTTCAATAGTGGCATAATATGAAGTTTTTCTAATTTATTTGGTATTTTTCCATCATGTTTGTAATTAGCGCCTGGAGGAAGGGCGTCATTTAATTGACGACGTAAGGTGTGTCGTGGTTTCATAGTAGGCGACTGCGTACGCGGGCGTCATTTCCTAGTTTTTATGAATCCAACTCAAAATAAAATTCAAAGAATTGACGCCAGCTTCGGGGTGGGTTATTTGACGTCGTTTCATAAAGGTGCGTCATTTCTCATTTTTAAATATGGAAAGTCATTTATTTCTATAATTAAACCCATAAATTGATGACTGCATGGATGTCGTCATTTCAAATAGCGACCCCCTCCATGTCGTCATTTCAGCTTCCGTCTCTTGTTCGTCTGCTACCTTCCCGGGAAGAATCCTCCCTTGTTTTAACACCCTATTCGATTGGGGAAGGGAGATCCTTGCTGGAGGATTGCTATCCTTGTTTTAATCCCATTAGAATAAGGATTTTGGACCCATAAATACCCCATGGCTTCCTCATGCGCGCAAGATTAAGAGGAACATCAGCTGCATACAGAGAGGTCCTACAATATAGAGGGAAGAGAGTTCCTTTTCTTGCTAACAATTTCTTGCAGGCAGTTCTTCCTCCGGCGGCATTGTTCTTCTTCCATGGGAGTTCTTCCTCCACGGCGGTGGTCTTCCTCCGGTGGATTCTTCCTACTGCTGCTGAAGCTCTCGCTGCTTGCTTCTCTCCCTTTACTGCTGCTACACACCGCATAAGGGCACTTCCTCTCTAGTCTTTCTATTTGTTTAGTGTTCATTATATCATCATACGCATCCTTTCTTCTAGCTATCTTTGCTAGAGATATTCCTCAGTGCATTATATCACTTGTTTGCATATCATAGCATATTCCCCACCTTCTACTCTGCTTAGGGGTTTTAAACAAAAACACACAAGGTGTGTTCATACCCACTTTGCATAGTTATATTTTATTAGAGCATTGATACTACACACACTTTGGCTAATCCACATATTTGCTTGTTTTTGCAAGGGTAATCAAAGTAAGAACCCCCTTCATCGGCCGGCCGGTAGAAGGAGGAAGTAAGAGCTCACAATCTTGCCCGCTTCTTACAAGGTACATGCGATCATCCTTTTTTTTTTAAGTAAGCACCAGCCAACAAAGTCAGTATCCAGTCAAGTGAACCATCCCCCAGCAGGAGATAATGTTCTCACTTCCCCAGACTGACTGTGTGGCCAAGAAATTTTATTGATATATTGAACGAATACAATATCACCGGGGCATACCCCTGACTATCGCTATGACATCCAAGAAAGGATAAAGAGACAAAAGTCCAAAACCAAAAACTAATTACATTTCCGGATAGCAGGGAGACCCGCTTTATCCACCCTTAAGGCTCCCCTGGCCAGCCTAGGGAGCTCACAATTACGAGAAAAAATACTATTGGTTTGATTATCACAAGCATGGGAGGCCAAGGCATCAGCCACTTGGTTGCTCTCCCTATATATATGCTGCACAGAACAACCACACTTAGTAATAAGATCAAGAATTCCCTTCCACCAAGGAGAACATTCCAACAAGGGGCCACCCCTTTCCGGATTGCCTCTACTAGCACTGCACAGTCACTGAAGATGAGCTCCACCTGAAGACCACCAACCAACGCCATTGCTAAACCATCATGGAGCGCCCTAGCCTCAGCTAACAGACTTCGCCCATGACCATAATGAAAGGCAAAGCCAATTATCAAGTTACCAGCTGGGTCACGAAAGCACCCTCCTCCACCACTCATGCCCGGGTTACCTTTAGAAGCCCCATCAACATGCAGCGTAATTTTGGACAATGACAGCTTACTCCACACCATAATGGGCATTCTCTGAGCGCACCGTGGATAAAGATGGAATTGAGCCAACAAAGTCCTTTGTAAGCTAGATAAGGTAGTATGAAACAGAATTCTATCCAGTGAGAAAGTGATTGCATCATAAATTCTTCTTTTGATCAAACTAACAGATAAGGGAATATTATCAAATCTGGCAGAGCATCTAGCTTTCCATAATTCCCACATTAAAAGAACAACAGCATACATACCAATGAAACTAAGAGCAGAGACCAAACTGGTACCTGCCAGTAGGTTCCAACAGCGGATGGTGATATGCTCACTAAGGTGAATCTTTGAGCTAATTAAAGGCCTGACCCATAACCACAGTTCAGCTGCCAGCTCCCCCTTAATAAACAAGTGATTAAGATCCTCAGTGTCTGGCTGTGGACAGCAACTACATTTAGAAACCATAGGAATCCCACAATCTGCCACCCTACTGTCAACAGGCACTGCACGGTGGATTAATTTCCAGAAGAACATAGCAGGCCTAGGAGCAAGGCTAGAATGCCATAGATTAGCCCAGGGACCTCTAGATATACCCGATGACCTTAAAATTTTACCAACTGATTTAACCGTAAATGACCCTCCAGCTGTGGCTGTCCACACACATAAGTCCTCCTCATCCCTTAACTGAATATTGGGAAGGCCTGTAGAAACCAGATTCCTTGCTTCATGATGAGGGTCTAGCATGACATCCCTGACAGTGGTACCCGGCCGAGTCAGAATTGAGCTAAAGTCAGCTTGCAAAACAGAACTGATCAGAGGACCTTGACCCGTCCAGTTGTCCTTCCAGAAATCCACACCCCTTCCATTACCAATAAGCCATCTGGAATTTTGAATGATCAGGTCTTTCGCCTGCTGAAACATATGTGCTGGCATACCAACAGGGAAGGCCTTAGAACAATCAAGGAAATTTGTCTTAATGAATCTGCTACGAGCATAGGAAGACCACAGAGAAGATCCATGAATAATATTCCACAGATTCTTAGTGGCCAGTGCAAGCTGAACCTGCTGGAGGTCCCTAATAAACAAGCCCCCTTCTGTCCGAGGCTTTAGAATATAGCTCCAGGCTACCCAGTGACGGCGCCTCTGACCTTCAGAGCCCTGCCAGAAGAAATTAGCACAAATTCTGTCAATACCTTTAATGATAGCTTTGGGGAGAAAACAAGCCGAGGCCAAGTAAACAGGCATGCTCCGGAGAACAGAGTTGATGAGGATAACTCTCCCTGCCTGAGAAAGGAAATTAGACTGCCAACCCTCCAATTTCTTTTGAACTTTTTCCACCAAGAACTTAAAATCCGCACAGGTATATCTACCTTTCTTAATGGGAACACCCAAGTAACTGAATCCGACTTGAAATTTATAACCTGTCATAGAATGGATGGACTGCTTAAGACCAGAGGGAGCTTTAACTGAGACAGTAAAACCACTTTTACCAGAATTAACCTTTTGACCAGAGCTATTTTCATATCTTCTAGTGAACTGCTGAAAGCAACTAATATTCTGCTTGCTGCCATTTAAGAAAATCAAAGTATCATCAGCATACAGGAGATGGGAAACTGGAATCACATTCCTAGGTCCATTGAAGCCCTTTAGAGTTCCAGACTGAAATAGGACAGTAAGACCCCTGCTCAGCACCTCCGAGGCTATAATGAATAAGTAAGGGGCAAGAGGATCACCTTGGCGAATTCCTCTGCTAGATTTAAAAAAACCTGCCAAAGATCCATTGAAGTTGACTGAAAACCAACAATTTGAGAGAATCATACCAATCAGGGAAGTAAACCTGTTGTTAAAGCCAAATTTCTTCAAGACAGCTATGATAAAATCCCATTCCATTCTGTCATAGGCCTTAGCCATGTCTAACTTGAAGATGACATTATGACCCCTAACCTTCCTGTCAATGTCCATCATCATTTGCCTAGCCAAAGCAATATTGTCCAAAATATAACGACCCTTAACAAAAGCCCCTTGTTCCTTAGATATGATGTTGGGGAGAATAGTAGCCAGCCGCTTGGATATGATACTAGAAATAATTTTGTAGGAAAAATTGCAAAGACTAATAGGACGGAATTCACTAAAAAACTTAGGCTCCTGCACCTTAGGAATAAGGGCAATAATAGAGGAAGAGATACCTCTGGGAATAGGGAAACCCATGAAGAAACTTTGAGTTGCTGCAATAACATCTTTGCCAATAATATCCCAAGTAGCTGTGTAAAATTCTCCTAAAAAACCATCAGGTCCTGGAGAGCTTGAACCCTTGAGGGACCATACAACACCCCGGATTTCCTCACCATCAGGGATAGAACAGAGAACAGAGTTCTGGTCAGCATTTATAGAATGAGGAATACAGTCCAGAAGGGATTCATCTACATTATGTTCCTCAGAAGAAAAAAGCTCCTTAAAATACTTCTAAGCATGCCCTCGGAGAATATCATGATCTTCACACCAAACATCAGACTCCTCCAGCTTAAGCCTCCTGATGTAACCCCTTCTTCTATTACATTTAGCCATAGTATGATAGAAAGAAGTATTCCTATCACCACTCGCAATCCAATTGAGCCGGGACTTCTGATTCCAAAAAAGTTCCTCCCTTTGAAGAGCTTGTCGTAAAGCTGCATTTGCTGCACTTAAGGCACATCTATTAGCATCAGAGGGATCCAGATCAAAAGCACTCTGCTGTAACTCCATATCTGTTTAAGCTTTTCTCACATTCTGAGCAACATCACCAAAAACATCTTTATTCCACTTCTTAAGAACATTCTTGACTGCCTTCAACTTATTGGACAAGTTGACCATAGCATTCGGATGACCCTGAAACAGATCCCACACCTGTCGAATAACTTGTAGGAAAGAACAATGGGAGATCCACATCTTTTGGAAAATAAACCTGGAGGGCCCAGAGGTAAAATTATCATTCAACAGCAACAAGGGAGCATGATCCGAGGGACCCCTCGGAAGGTGCTTAACAAATAACTGAGGCAGAGCTGACAAGCATTGACTGTTGATAAAAAACCTGTCCAATCTGGCTCTGATGTTAGCAGAACCAGTTCTGTTATTAGACCAAGTCATACCCATCCCAGAACAACCAACATCTAATAACCCTGCCGAGCAGACAAAAGCATTAAATTTAGTCATGGAAGCTAAAGCTGGGACAGCCCCCCCATCTTCTCAGAAGGTCTCAAAACACAATTGAAATCACCCCCTACAACCCAAGGAGTAGAGATCGAAGCAGCAAAAGAGCTTAACTCATTGAATACATACAATCCTTGCACTGGACTATAGGAAGCATAGACAAAAGAAAAGTAAGCAATAGTAGCCTTTCTAGACTTCAAACCAAGAGTAACTTGTTGAGCAGAAGAGGAAATATATTCCAAGTTACAGCTGTCATGCCAGAACAACCATATTTTAGAATCAATTGAAGAATTAACAACAAATTTGGGCAAATTGATATATCTCCCTAACTTCAAGGCTTTATTAGCCGAGAGCATAGGTTCACTAATAGCCACCAGCAAAGGCTTAAATTTGTGCACAAGTCTCTTAAGACTTTCACGGGAGCTTGAGTTACCAACTCCTCTAATATTCCAAACCAGAATGGGACTTATCATTGAGATGGGGGTCTTGAGTCTTCAGCAGATCTAGCTCTAGATCTTGTCACCATGCACCCTTCTTTGTCCAAACGCCTGCTAATTGCACCCCTACCTAGACCACAGGTCTGCATTAGAGAATTATCCAAGAATGCCCTATCAGCCATAGCCTTGCCAGCTTCATACACCTTCGGCAAATTGACTTCCACCTTTGCCTGATTATGTGAGCAAATGTCAACTGCAATCACTGGTCCCTCCAGATCAAAGTTAGTAACAGAACCATCACAATTTAGATTGGCCTTGCCCTTATCATCCTGCACCGGACCTCCCAATTCCCCCTGGGAGCCTATTTGGTTTGAAGGAAGCTCCACTACAACGGATGAGGAGCCTGGATCAGACACGCCCAACTCCATATTAGTAGCAACAGGCTTACTACTGCTGGGCCTTTCATTGACAGCAATATCTAATGGGTCTTGAAACGCACACTCATCCACTGAATTAAGAATAGCAAATCTGTTCCCCTCAGGGGACTTAGGACGAACAAGTTGCAAGTCCATTCTACAGGGCCTATATTCAGCCTTACGAGCCTTAGGTGGGGCAGCAGATTGGGCAGGAAAGCCCTTGATACCAAGCTTCTTCCTACAGCTGGAATCATCATGACCAAGCTTATGATAATATGAACATAGACGAGGAACACGATGATAATTGACATTCTGCCAAAAGCCCTGGCCAGCCAAATCTATCCACAATCTTTCCTTCCGCTGAGCAGCCAAGTCCATTTCTACACACACCAAGGCCTTTGTAGTGTCGGACATAGCCAGAGTTCTCTCATGGATACGAAGGACATTACCAATGTTGCCAACAATAGATCGAAGAAAATCTTCATGGTACAGATTAGCAGGTAATTCCGGAAAACTAATCCACACCGGAACCAACGGCGGATCAGAATCAAAATCAAAATCCTGTGTCCATCGAAAGAATCGGAACAAAAAACCTTTGATATAAAGATTTTTCTGCATTAACAGCTTCATGAAATCTATCTCGCATTCAAACCTTAACAATAGATGTCACTGGTTGAGTCTGCTTACCACAAAGTCTGAGCCAAGGGAGAGCCTCTGCATCAAACAGCTCTTGATCTCTGGAATCGCAGGTCGCCCATAGGAACATTTAGCCACAATGGAGAATGAAAGCGGTACCGGAGATGATTGTACATCCTCTTTGGAGAAGAAAACCGTCGGCTCTCCAAGATCAGTAAAACTCGGTGCCTTGACAGGAATTGCAACCTTCGTCCTCCTATTCGACTCGATGAGAACCTGTGCAAAGGACCGACGAGGGCCAGGAGGAAGGGCCGGTGGGTGCTCCCCCCCCCTCGCCGGCCATAGCCGGCTGGGAACTGAACAATGGCAGGAGAAGCTCTCAGTTCCGGTGGCGGGAGATGCGATCATCCTTTTATTTTGAGGTAACCCCTATGGCGATCACCCTCCCTTAGAGCATCACATGCTCCTTTTATCTTTCTTCTTTATTTCCCACATGTCTTTAATGCGTTAGCTTTATCTTCTTCTTAAAATGTCTATGTGACACGTTCACACCAGGAAATAGGCTTCATAAGCACGTTGAGTGCTGGCTTTTGCAACCTCTTCAGGTAATGCCTAGTATACAGAGACCATATTGACTGCATCCCTCTTCAGAGGAGCTTCATGAGGCTGTGGAGGGTCGACCCTGTACTCTCCCAAGTCAATCTCATCTTTCTTCACCATGCCTTCAATAATATCTTTGAAGACATAGCAGTCTTCAATTGGATGCCCCAGCACCTGGTGATAGGGGTAGAACCTTGGACTGTCTTTTCTTTTCAGGTCCTCTGACCTCTTTGGCTCAGGCAAGGTGACCTTGTCATACTGGGTTACCCAATCGAACAAAATTCTAGTCTTCTCCTTTGGAAAAGAGTAGGCCTTCTTCATTTTATCCCGCAGTGAGGGACCTTCTTTGCCATCTCCGGCTTCAGCAGGCTGTGGGGCAACCGCCTTCTTGCCTTTATCCTTCTGTTGTTTAAATGCCTTAATGTCAAGGACATTTGCTTCCTTAGGTGCCTGGCGCTGTTCTACTGCTTTGCCTTTTTGTGTAGTAGCAGTAGTTGATGCAGGGGCCGGTCTGGCCAGGAAGGCTTCTACCTCGACCATAATGTTGTTTAATCAGTCGAATGACCAAATTTCCATTCTTATCATCTTTTCCAGGACCTCTCTCCTAGGGTTCTGTTTATATATATGTACAGCGTCCTAATGATGCGGGGCCGCTTACATCTCATCCCGAGGTTCCTCCACCTCTTGATATAATCAAGGGCTGTCTCATCTACCCTCTGTCTTGTTAAGTAGAGTTCAGCCACTGTGACCTCCCTCTCTATAAAATGAAATCTTTCTCTGAACTTCCTCTGCATGTCCGACCAGTTGCTGATTGACCAGGTCGCGAGGCTGGAGTACCATTCAAAAGCGAGCCCCGTCAACGAGGACCCAAAAAATTTCAGCAAATATGACTCGTCGGTGGCCAGATCACCCATGACGGTCATGTAGTAAGCGACATGTTCTTTTGGGGATCCCTTCCCACTGAACTTGTCGAATTTGGCGGCTTGCTAATCCCAGGAGGGAGCCGGTTGGCAGCAAGATGCGGTGGGTATGGAACCCATGTATGCATCAAACGCGATGTAGTCGCCTTCACTTCTTTCAGCGAGCTTCAGCTCGATCATTCTTTCCACCATCATTTTGTTCATGACGGTTGGATGAACCGGTTCTGAGTAGAAATGTGCCGGCTGTAGGTAGGGGGTGACCAGGGTGGTCGCCTGCGGAGGAGGACGCAGTAGTGGAGGTGTCTGGTGCACCTGAGGTAGCACCGGCGGCATCAGCGGCTGTGGTGGGCATTGCTGAGTCGTCACCAAGTTCGGTTCTGTCGACTGGGGCACGATATAAAGTGGCAGGTGGTCATTCTAGTTGACGGTTCCCCGTGATGATTCGCCCTGCATCTCGAGTTGCTTGGAGGCTGAAGACTACTCTGTCTTCTCTATCAGTTGCTTCTTCAACAGCTCTATCTCCTGGCGGTACCTTTCCAGCATCGTTAGTACTGTCGGATCCATAGCTGCAGTGTTGGGGATAGCTTCTGTTGTCTCCCCGGATGCACCCTCTGGTAGGATGTCGAGCAAGACATCTTCTTCTTCTTCCGTTGTCACCACATTGGCGGTCAGAATAGTAACTTCATCACATCATTGGTGGTGGGCTAGGGCTTGCTTTCCCTTAGCCGCTGCCAACAGTTCTCTTGCGGCTTCTGCCCTTCGAGTGTTCGGCCACAGCCTCCCGGCCAATCGAGCCAGCTCATGAGGATCCTCTGGAAACCTTCCATATTGGCCAGATATGCTAGCCATGTTGCAGGTAAAGATCTGCATTCTTCTTCTCTGTCTATGAACCTTCTATTTTTCATGCTCCGGGAAGGTTAACCCCTCAAACACAGAGATTCTTTTTCTCTCTTCTTTCCGAGGGGCGGTCTCATCGACTTCATAACCATTGTCATCGATCGACGACGTCATCTTTCTTTCTTCTTCTTCTTCTTCAACTGCCATTGGTGGGCAGTAGTCTTCTTCGGCCACAGCTGCTTGTAGTAGCTGTTGTTGCCCTAGCGAAGGGTTGCCTAGACCCCTGAAGTAGCTTCTGACCATGTTGGTCATTTCTTCCTACCCCCGTTCCTGATGTAGGACTGGGGATAATTGTCGAACTCCCACGAGAGGGATGTAAGCAAGCTGGGCTCGTCCGGCGAGTTGCTGGAATTTTCTTCCCACTGTAGGGATGTTGGCTTGTCAGGTGCATGCCTTGAAACTTTCATGGCGTGGAGGGTCCACAACCTTCTCTTCATTTCTTGGGGCAAAGCCCCTTTCCTTCTCCATTTCGCCCCGTCACGTGCAGGGCGGTGACGGACGGGTGCGTCCTTGTGAGCGGGTTGGATCTTCTTAGGGACCCAAACCTGTTTGAACTTCTTCAGCCTGGGGGCCAGCTTATCATGGCCATGGCGGCCGGCTTCTTATTTCTCAGCTCTCCTCCCAGAGAGGGCATGGTAGGAGTTGAAAACAGGTACGGCGGGGATGACCCAATCCGGGACCACCCGAGCGTCGCTCTAGGAAGATGTGAACTCCACCGATCAGCATGGATTTGCCGAACATGGAGAGACATCCGGTAACAGTAGCAGTATTCCGCCGGAAGCCTCTACGCTGGTGTCCTTCGAAGTTCTTGGCAGGAATGGGGCGGGCCCCATTGGTGATGTGGTGCACCAGGTAGTTGGCGACTTGAATCGGACTCTTGAACGAGCCCACAGAGCATCGAGCCTTCAAGCCCTCGACTTTCTTCGCAGTCTCCTCGGCAGGCTCTGAGGTCTCCAATTGAAGTAGATCGGCGAAGGCCAGCCCCAAAAAGTTGGGGAAGCCTACAGCAGCGGGGAACGTCCGGAGGACAGTGGGCACCGCCAGGTACCCATGCCAGCATGGCCCACGACGATCGTAGGGCCAAAGGTAAGAACAGAAAGTCCCGATGATGCCATTGTCTGCCTGCCACAGAGAACAAACAAATGATCAGCATTCTTTGGGAGGGCCTCAGGGCCCATGTATCTCGACAAAGAGATGAAAGGTGACACTGGTCCCACCGGGCGTGCCAGACTATTTGTGAGACTTGTTTTCCATCTGGTATATTAACCAACTAATTAATCAATAATCAATTGATTAGTTGACCGCGCAGGCATGCTAGTCACATAAGTGACAGATTTATTATGCGCTCATTCTGACCTGTGTTGGGCGAGAGTGAGATTCGGGTTGGGACCAGCAATCCACCATACCATAAAGGTTATGGCGTTAATTACATCCCCGTGAGGGAGAAAACCTTTGATTAATTACCGAGATAATGAGCCGTCTGAGGCTGAAATAAGATGCAAAAAGATGCATATGATGAGGTCACATGAAATACTTTTATCTATCATGCAAGGGAGGCATGGTTTATTGAATTGGAAACCCTCGATACGTGGCGGAGGACATAGGTCTGAAGACCACCATCGCGCATAGCAAAGGCTTCCAGTCGGGTGTAACCCAGCCTTACGTCAGTGCCATTTGATATACTGAGGGCCTAGGCAGGCAGGCATGCATTAACATGATGCGTGTAAACACACTAAGGCGTGGTGACAGAGGCATGATAACCAGAGCATGATAATACCAAACAAAATAGTAAAAGCATGATAGGAAAATGGTTTGGACTTGAGCAATCCCCTTTATTTGATTTATTATTGATCAGGTTTATTAATCTCAACCGCGGGAGCCAAAGATTGCTCTAAAGTCATGTGAGGGATTAAGACAACGTGATAGAGAGTACTTATTCAAAACCGACGCGACCCAGCGTAGAAGAAGAGTTCCCCGGCGCGGTCAAATGTAGGTAAAGGGGGTTAAACGGTGCGGCCATGGGTAGATGGTCTACCCAGCGTGGCTAGCTTGGGGCACGCCGGATTAGGGCGTGCCGGGTATGGACTGTTAAAAAAAGTGAGTTTGAGTCTAATGTTATTCCGACGGGGGGTGGGGGGGTACCGCGCCGGATTAGGGCGCGCCGGGTAGAGGCCGTGCCGTTTAAGTTGATTTTGAGGTATTTTTTAGTCTATTTGGTTTATTAAGATGTTCTTGAGGATTTTGGGTTAGATTGTGTTAATTGTTTTTTAAGTTGGAGTCTCAAGCTCCCCAGCAGCAGAGTCATAAGCTCGTGCGAGGTTCATACTCAAGCACGACATTCATTCTTTGAGAAACAAGTTTCATTAAGTCCAGATCACAAGGGTAACTCATTAGTTCAAACCTGGTGAAAATTGGGCAGCATCTCCCCATCCATGAAGGATTGTAGGGGATAAGCGGGGACATGCTCACGTAGCGGAGTAAGCCCCTAACAATCCAGACGGCACAATGGCGGCCAGCGGACCCCAATCGGATAGGAAACCCCGAGGACTAGCCTACGAGGGGCACCACTCTTCCGTGGGTTGGAACTCGATCGGATGAGACGACTAATAAGGGAAGGAAAAACCCCGAGGACCAGCCTACGAGGGGCATCCGACCCGTGGTCTAATCACAATCCGAAAAGGGACGATCTATAGGGAAGGAGAGCCCCGAGGACTAGCCTATGAGGGACATACAACCCATGGTCACCACGATATCCCTAAGGACAGTGGATTTGGTGTTGGGCCAAAACCCTATCAATGTTCACCTCTAATGGGTCATAGTAGTACATGCCATCGAGGGGCATGACCCTATGATCCGACGGTGGTTCATGAATATTAGTGAGGGATGTCCCCTCTCCTCGTCTAGTACATTCTTCATGAAAACATTCATGAGTAGAGCAGGATAGAATGCATTTAACAGAAAAAAGTCAATTAGACTATACACAATGATAAACCAGTCGGTTAACTTGTTAGCAGAAGGATTAGCTTATGTTAGCACCGAGGTTAGCCTGTTGGCACAGAGGTTAGCTTGTTAGCGTGGGGGTTCCCACAATCGAGAGAGGGCAAACCACTAAATGATCGGCATGGCGAGCAGAGAGGCAACGGTACCAATGAGCGATGCGTTTAGATTAGAGGGACAACCTCATTCCCCTCTATTCGTGACTGGGAATGGAGGGAGGGTGATGGGTGAAGGTCCTAGGGTTCTGATCAGGGGAGCATCGAGGTGCATTCCTCTGACCAATAAACCCTCCACAGAGACGGTAGAAGCTGATGTGAAGAGAAACCTCTACGGAGAGGGGTGATAATATCACTATTGCCCTTGAAAACACTAGGGCGTATGCATCGGAGAAAGCATAGGAAGAAACCGCAATCGAATAGACATCAATGAATCTCCAGATATATATATAGGGGTATTGGTACTTTTATTCAAATATCAGAAGGGTGAATGCCCAGATGGATCAACACAAATGCTTTCACATCGCATAGCCAGTATTCAAGCTGGGAATAAGAGGGATAGACGAGAGTTAGAAGAAGCAGAACATCACAGGGCTCATATCATTGCCCGGACTGCTAAAATATCACACCCACATAGGGGTTCTCTGAGAAAAGGGAAGAAGGAGATTGGTGGAGCTCCACCACCCACCTCGAAAATAGAGTATCGGAAGCAAAAAGGCTCTTCTCCGGCACCGGACTTCTCTGGACAAATGAGCGGGGAAGACGACGGCGAGAGCTCTCTCAATGGAACCCTACTTCTCCCCCAAGGCTACTCTCTCCCTCGGACGAATAGGCCCCTGATTGGCTGTCAGATTCTGCCCCTCTCACTTTCTGTCCCCTTCGATGTATATCCTCTATTCCTCTTTCGGATGTCTTCTATCTATCTTCGCTCTTTTTACTTGGTCGAACCATGTATGTATATATAGATGAAGGCTCTCCCGGCGTGGATAATGTGCATCGGGGAAGCTTCTTTTGCATCTGGCGCGCTGGGTAGGAGGGCGTCAGGATAGGGGGCGCACCGGTGAAGGAGCGCACCGTATAAGCTTTAGTTGCTTGTTGCTGGTTAGACGGTGGGTCCCGGGCTGGTTTTGGGAGTCACTGTGACCATTCATCTCGCCGTGGTCTGGCAAAACCTTGATGAGAAGTCCTAACGAAGCTCTCGGGTCGACGTACAACCTTCTTCGGAACCTCGTGCATCTTTAGTTTGAACACGCGGGTATTCCACTGACATGGCCTTCGGCACTGTGGTTTGTGCCGCTGGCTTGGCCTGACTCGTGCTCGAAGCTTTCTTGAAGGTCGGAATACCACCTAGGATGCTTCCGCCTTGACTGGGCGATCATTTGGTCACTAACGGACCCAATATGCTGAGAAGTCGTACCCATGCCGAATAGTCGGGATCTTCTACTGACAGAGCCTTCAGTCCCTTGTTCTAAAGGGCCAAGGGCATTCTTCCACCTCGAGAGGATCTTTCATTCAGGTGGCGGGCCACCAATTATACCCATGTCCTTGGTCGGACAATGGATATATATTCTCATCCTTGGTCGGACGACTGATACTTTCTCATCCTTGGTCGGACGATGGGTACATCCTTGTCCTTGGTCGGACGACAGATGCATGCTTGTCCTTGGTCAGATGATGGATATTGTTTACGCCGTACGACCGAGTCGACACCGGTTCATTGGGCGGTCCTGACGACACTGTCGGCTGGTGGTGTATTTTTCTCGATCCTCCTGAGGTGAAGCTCCTGGTGTTTATACCGGATGACCTGAGGCTCTAGTAGCTTGAGAAGGCTTCAGCGTTTTGATCTCTCCCGGCCTCTGTGCTTTAGTAGGCCGCATCATTTGTCTTTGAGGCTTGATCGTCGTTGAATATATTTTGAATGCCAACAGCAGCTAGTGCCATAGCCGCCTTCTCCTATAGAACGGCCAGTAATCTGGCCGCCTAGCTGCATCTGTTGGTCAAAACCCTTGTCCCGCGCTCGCGCTCCACGCTTCGAACACTCCCCCTATTCGGCCCCCACTTCTGGCCTCGTTGCCCATGTTCTAGGCATGTAGCTGTAAGGTCCTAGAAGATGGAACGTGAGATAAAAACTCTCGAAGGTGGCCAACGGGAAGTGGGGGGAACGGATATAAAGGGAGGGACGGAAGGAGAGACATCGGCGGAGGGGGCGTTTTAGAGAAGAATTGAAGATGAGAGTTTTGTGAGGACGCAGAGCTAAGGAGAGTTCCCCTGGTGTGAGAGAGAGACTTCTCGGTCGCTTTGTGCTGGTTGCTTTGTGCTGCTTTCTGCTCGCTCTTGTTTCCCGAGTTCGTGTTCCCTAGAAGGACAGACGGCCATCGATTGGGCCGTCTATGCTTTTGGGTGGCCAACCTATTACCTGCCTTCTAGTTTGATCTCCAGAATGCCTTTTGTAACACTCCGGTTAAATAATAAAATATAAAAGTAAATATTTTGAAATATGTATTGGAATTAAAGCTATTAACTTGTTATTTAATGACTTCAATGATTTTCTTAATTAAATAATATTATTTATCTTTGAAAGTGGCCAAATTATATCAATAATTATTTTTCTACAATCACTATAAAAAGACTTTCATATTCCAAGATGCAATTGAATTTTCCACGATGATTGGAATTTAATAGGTATAATCTAAATTAATTGAATTTCACCCGTAGGCCAAAGATTTGACTAATTTCTAAAAATATGAAAAAAATATATTCTTATAGAGAACAAAATGCTTAACAATATTGTTAACTGGGCCGACCCCTAATAAAAATTAAATAAGGCCGGATTAAAGAGGTTTTTGTCCAAAATCGTTGTTCTTAATAGCCCAACCTTAATCGACCAAATTCGAGCCCATTTCTCAACCATTAAAGCCCAGACCAGGCCCACTTGATAGATAAAACTTAGTAGATCATTTTGCTCCTAAAACCCTAGCTTCTAGATGCCTCTCCCAGCGACGGCGATGTGGATTAGGTAGGTATGCCGAGTTTTTCGCCGATTCTTCTCCCTTGGACTCTCTTAGCCAATTCGATCTCTGGAAGCCTCCTCAACCTCTATAAGTAGAGGGCTTTCATATCCCTAGACCTCCTTTTATTTTTCCAACAGGTGGCACAAGCAATCGTGGTCGATCGAGGGCGAATTAGGGCGAGAACGGTGACGTGTTCGCGATTAGGGTTTTAGCGTGTCTTCCCTTTCTTCTTCCAAATCGGTAGGTTTCTCTCAGGACCAATCTAATTAAATAATATGGATAGATAGATCTCCTCCTTAGCTTTCTTTTGAGTCCAATTTGCCCAAGTTTGGCTGTCTATAATGGGCGTATTCATGATTTTATGTAGCTCTTGTAATTAGGGTTTTTACCCCCATTCTTTCTGTTTGATTTACATGAAGTAATCATAGTGGAATCTTTAAATTGACAATACCACGATGTGCGTTTTTGAGTTACCTATGTTTTGACAGCAAATAGCCTAATTCTCATGCTATATTCATGTTTAAATCTTTCTTTCATTGGACTGGTGTCTGGCGCTTTATGTTCTGAGTTTGGGTTGAATGAAACGGTCCTTTCAGAGACCGCTATTAATATAGCGGTTGTACGATAGACCGCTTCAAGCCTCGTGTTTTCAAATTTAATAAAATTTATGCATATGTACATTCTAATCAATAAACGACCCTACTATCACGCCCCGAGCCCTTTATTACAGTGGAAGACTCGCTCGAGGAACGTGGACATCCAGCATGGTAAGCCTCTTGCAATCAAGAACGATCAGAGCGCAAGATAATCACACATAAAAATATAATTGAACAATAATTATTCAAACTCCAACTTTATTTCATTAGTGATCAAAATATTCTTTTACAACAGCTCTTCAACCTTCTCTATTCCATCAGACTCAAGAAAAGGAAAAATTACAAAGACTTGATCTAAACAAGATTTACTTCCTAAGTCTTCACTCTCATTTTTGATAGATCCTTCATTCGCTCTCGGAGCCGCTACTTGTATAACCCGAATCCAAATTCGTATCACTTCCATATCCTGAAAAGGATTAGAAATAGGTAATGAGCACACTTACCCAGTAGGTATCTTCGCATCAACATGATTAGCAATGTCTAAGTAATTAGCATTTTAGCTCTAAAGAATTTAAGTAAAATCATGCGAAATGTGATCAATCATGCGAATAACCAAAGTAACAAAGATGATCGTTAAGACAGAAATGAGAGCAAGTATGAACTAGTAAGAATGTAACAAGAAAGTAGTATGGCCTTTCATGAACAAGAATGTAACGAGAATGTACTAGCAAGACCACGTAGTCATCATCCAAACATCTTTTACTTATGAGCAAGTATTTGGCGAATTTCTGTGGAGTATCATGTAACAAGCAAGAAAGTCATGTACAAGTAATTTCATGATGCCGTGGCTTTTCACTTATTTATAGAGAAAGTACTCCTAGCGCAATGCGACGCCAGTAGCATCATACCCCATGGTTTATAATAGTATGTTTCCGGCAATCAGCCGAGGGGACTAGCATAGAGCCCTTGATCACAATCAGTGCTCGATCGCATCTTCAAGTATAAATCAAGCTATTTCCACGCATATAACAATAAAGTATGGCCAAGAATGTAATAAGTTCAATAAGGTCATGATAATAATAATAAATGCATGAACGCTTCAATTTAGAATATGAAAGATCAAGAATGACTTATACTATGTTATGCTCATAGAAATAATTTGGCAGCATAACGACTCATTTCTTTAATTTTCATCCTTTAAAATTAAGTATCATGATCCTTATGACAAGTCCTAGAACATCAATGATCCACCTAGGAACTTTAGAATATCAACCCCTTGGTCAAACCTCGGGTTAATGAAATATAGAACTGTGACGGTCTTGTACTGGGCCGTTACATAACGTGACGCTCCAGTATTGGGCCGTTACAATGGTCTGAATCCGAAAGAAATAATGATGGACTCAGTACATGTGACAGTCATTTATTGGGCCGTTAGATAAGCCTGACGGTCCAACCTTGATCTATTACATCTCGAAAATCAAAAACCATCGATAGTGTTTTCTAATGATTGGGCTTTCATGGTACAACTAACTCGGCATCTTAGTGGAAATCCCAGGCTCGTGGAGAATTACGGAGGCCTTGAAATAAGATTTCCTAGTCCATTGGAAGGAATATCCAATAGAGAGGTCCTCATGTTCAAGATAATGTTCCTATAGTGCAATATGTGAACTAATGGCCATATAATGGAATATATGCCATGTACTTAAAGAAAATGACTCTATAGATAGAAAAGACTGTGAAACGATGTGAAACCATGATAAAACTCCGTCAATACATCATTTGAATTCATAATTTAAATACAAACTATAGAGTTCAACCAATGAAATTATCATAACTTAAAATAACTCAAGATGCTTGTAATCATGTAATTCTTATCATGAATCAATAAATAAACTCAAAGTCATGATAACAGGTTAAAACTTAGATAACTAGGCGTATTTACAAGTAATTTGGACTGTTCTTTATTCTGTCTTGGGTTGACAGAACACAGTACCCTGACGGTCGAGAATGGGCACGTTACAGATCTTGTGACGGTTTATCGTGGGGCCGTTACAGTATTTTAACGCTCCTTCTATGGTACGTCAGATACAATAGAACAATTTAGACACAACAGAGTGTGACGGCTTATCGTAAGGCCGTTACATTCATGTGACGGTACTATCCTAATCCGTCAGAGCTTCTGCTGAGGATAAAGATAAGGAACTATATCCATGCAAGAAAAATCATAATAACTAACTAGTCTAGTCATGATAAACAAAGTAAAGGCCAGATATATGCATAAGTTGCAGTGAATGGACAATTTTGAGAGTTGTTAGACCTTAGTATTAGAAATAAAAAGTTCCAAAGAACTTACCTGAAATTCTATTTCCTTACCTTGATTCTTCACGAGCCCAAAGTAAGGGTCGCTCAGTTCAGAACTGGGTCTTATTTATAGGGATTTGGCTAGGGTTTGAGGATTAGATCGATTCTAAAGTCCTTAGTTGGCCAAAACCTGATCCCTAATAGTCCCTAGTAACCTTACATGCTCTCCTAATTAGGTCTCTTGCAGATAGGATCCCAAAGTTCCAATCTTTTTGTAAGTTCTTCATCTTTCGGAATCAGTAGGGTGTGACGGTCCAGTCTAGGTGCGTTACGTTCATGTGGCGGTCGCCCGATAGACCATTACATCCAACGTGTGCAGAATTTGATTTTAATAAAACTCTTTTATTCATTTTATCTATATAATTATCTAATTATGAGATATTTATTCTTTAAAATCCGTGAATAAGCTAAATAACCTTCTAGAATGTGGGCCAAACTTAATGGGCTAGGTCCTTAAACCTTTTGGGTCTTTATTAAATAGGTTAGATTAATTATTTAACACTATTGGGCCTTATAACCCCTTTATTAGTTCAATAATCCTTTTATTAATCGATTTAGCCCATATAAATTCTAAAAAATTCCATTTATAATCTAAAAATTATTTATATAAATTCTGGGGCACTACACCCTCCCCCACTTAAAAGAATTTGGTCCCCAAATTCAATATATGGATTATGGAGAGTGTACTTACAATTGAATAATTCTGGGAATCTTTTCCGCATAGCTTCTTCGGTTTCCCATGTTGCTTCATATGGCCATGTTTTCTTCCATTATATCTTGACCATAGGAATAACTTTATTCCTTAGTTGACGCACTTCTTATTCCAGAATCTTTATTGGTGTTTGCTCGTACGTCATGTCCTTCTGAATCTCCAAATTATCATAAGTGATAACATGGTCAGGATCATATACATACTTTTTCAGTATGGAGACGTGAAATACATCATGAACTCCTGCTAATTGTGGAGGTAAAATTAGTCTATAATCCACTTCACCGGCCCTTTCAAGAATTTCAAATGGGCCAATGAACCTGGGAGTTAGCTTGCCTTTGATGCCAAATCTTCGAATACCATGACCCGGAGAAACCTTTAGATATACATGATCTCCCACCTGAAACTCCAAGTCGTGCCTTCGATTGTCAGCATATGATTTCTGCCTATCTTGCGCCATCTTCATTCTTTCTTGAATGAGCTTGATCCATTCTGTAGAATCCCTGATAAGGTCAGGGCCTAGAAATTGCCTTTCCCCTATTTCATTCCAACAAATAGGTGATCTACAGCTTTTTCCATATAACGCTTCAAAAGGTGCCATTTGTATACTGGCTTGATAACTGTTGTTATATGCAAATTCTACCAGAGGCAAGTGATCATGCCAACTTCCTCCAAAATCGATAGCACAAGCCCTGAGCATATCTTCTACTACTTGATTTGTTCTTTCCGTCTGACCATTTATTTGAGGATGAAAGGCTATACTAAAGTTCAATCTAGTCCCTAGTGAGTTTTGTAGACCCTTCCAGAATTGTGATGTGAATCGAGGATCTCTATCAGATATAATAGTGACAGTGACACCATGTAGCTTGACAATTTCCTTTATGTATAATACTACTAGAATATCCACAGACAATCGACTTTTTATTGGTAGAAAATGTGCAGATTTAGTCAATCGGTCTATGATTACCCATATACCATCGTGTCCTCCTCTGGTCTTAGGTAAACCCATGATGAAATCCATCCCTATACTCTCCCACTTCCATGTTGGAATGTCTAAGGGATGTAATTTACCTGCTGGCCTAAAATGCGCTGCCTTTACTTGTTGGCAAGTGAGACAGTGAGACACGAAATCGGCTACTTCCCTCTTCATATTGGGCCACCAGAAGTTTCTTTTGAGATCTTGATACATTTTTGTACCACCAGGATGAATGGTGTACTTAGACTTATGTGCTTCTTTTAGGATCAATTTCTTCGTATCCTCGTGATCCAGTACACATACTCGGCCCTTGAATAACAAACTTCCTTCATTGGAAACAGAGAAATCCGGCCTCTGATCTATGTTAGCTTTAATCTCTAGTAACACAGGATCATCATTTTGCAACTTGACCAGATCCTCTATTAATGTTGGTTGAGCTCGGATATTAGCCATGAAGCAATCTTCTTCCTTTGTGTCAATATCTAAATTCAACTGAGCAAACTAAGGAATAAGATTAGTCATACTAATCATAAGACTTGATAGCATTCCCATTAGTTTTCTGCTGAGTGCATCGGCTACAGCATTAGCCTTGATAGGATGATATTGAATAGCAAACTCAAAATCTTTGAGATATTCTAACCATCTTCTCTGCCTCATATTTAGCTCTTTTTAAGAAAATAAATATTTCAAGCTCTTGTGGTCCGAGTATACCGTGAACTTTTCTTGTCACACCCCGAGCCTTTATGACAGCGGAAGACTCGCTCGAGAAACGCGAACAGCCGGCATGGTAAGCCTCTTGCAAGCAAGAACGATCAGAGCGCAAGATAATCACATACATAAATGTAATTACACAATATTTACTCAAACTTCAACTTTATTTCATAATAATCAAATTAAATACTCAAATACAATCATTAATTCCACTTATTCAAATATACCAGACTCAAGAAAATAGGAAAATTACACAGACTCAATCTAAATAATTTAGACTTCCTAAGTCTTCACTCTCATCTTGACAATACTTTCATTTGCTCTCGGACCTACTACTTGTATAACCCGAATCCGAATTCGAATCACTTCCATCTCCGGAAAAGATTGGAAATAGGTAATGAGCACACTTGCCCAGTAGGTATCTTCGCATCAACATGAAGGTACTATTAAAGTAATTAACAATTTAGCTCTAAAGAATAAGGTAGAATCATGGGAATGCGATCAATCACGCGTTTAAACTAAGTAACAAGACGATCATGTAAGATAGAATGAGAGCAAGTATGAACTAGCAAGAATGAAACAAGAACATGATATAGCCTTTCATGAACAAGAATGTAACGAGAATGTACTAGCAAGTCACATAATCATCACTCCAGTATCTTTTGCTTATGAGCAAGTACCTCGTGAATTTCTGTGGAATATCAAGAAAGTCAAGTATCAATCATGCTGTATTGTGTTGTGGATTTTCACTTATTTATAAAGAAAGTACTCCCAGCGCAATGCGACGCCAGTAGCATCGTACCCCATGGTTTATAATAGTATGTTTCCGACAATCAGCCGAGGGGACTAGTATAGAGCCCTTGAACACAATCAGTGCTCGATCGCATCTTCAAGTATAAATCAAGTTTTATCCACGCATGTAACAATAAAGTATGGCCAAGAATGTACAATTCCAACAAGCTCTTGATAACAATAATTCAATAAATGATTGCTTCAATAAGAATCATGAGAAATCAAGAATGACTTAAGTAAGGTTATGCTTATGGAAATAAATCGACAGTATAACGATACATTCTTTATCTTTCATTCATTATATTAGGTTCCTTGATCAATATGATAAGTTCTAGATCATCAAGAGTCTATTTAGAACCTTGGAATATCAACCCTTGGTCAATCCTTAGGTTAAAATACTCAAGTAGTGTGACCGTCGTGTACTGGGCCGTTACATGATGTGACGCTCCAGTATTGGGCCGTTACATTAGTCTGAATCCAGAACTAAGAAATCGGAGTCAGTTGAATGTGACGGCCGTATATTGGGCCGTTAGATGCTCCTGACGGTCTAATGTAGAGCCGTTACATTACCGATAACCAAAAACATCGATAGTGTAATCTAATCAATGGGCTTTAATGGTACAACCAACTCGGCGTCCTAGTGGGAATCCCAGGCTCGCGGAGAATTACGGAGGCCTTGAAACAAGATTTCCTAGTATATTGGAAGGAATATCCAACAGAGAGGTCCTCATGTCCAAGAATAGTGTTCCTATAGTGCAAAGTGAACTAAATGGATAACATACCGGAATATGCGCCATGTACTTAAAGAAATGACTCTATAGATGGAAAAGAATGTGTAACAATGTGAAACCATGAGAAAACTCCGTCAATACAACATTTGGAAAAATCATGATTTAGAATACAAAACTATAGAGTTTTAGCCGATGAAATTAACATAACTTAAAATAATCCTAAGACACATTAACCATGCAATTTGATTATGAAACAGTAACTAAACTTAAAGTCATGATAACATGTCCAAACTTAGCTATCTAAGCTTATTTATAAGTAAATTCTAACTGGTTATCATTTTGCCTCGGGTTGACAGAACACAATGCCTGACGGTATAGGATAGACGTGTTATAGTATTGTGACGGTTTATCGATGGGCCGTTACAGTGGTGTAACGCTCCTGCTATGGTGCGTCAGAGATAATAGAACAAATAAAAACACAACAGAATGTGACGGTCTATCGTAAGGCCGTTACATGCATGTGACGGTCTCACGTTAGTGTGTCAGAGAACCTGCTGGCAGTAAACTAAAGTGAAGGTTTATGAAAACATAACATGCCTGGAAATCAACATATTACCATTGTCCTAGTCATGATAATGATACATAGGCCAACTATATGCAAGGGTTTAGTGATTAGATAAGATAATACATTTTAATTTCCATTTAGGGCTAAGAGATGCATGAATGTATAAAACTATGAAATCATAAAATTCTTAGTCTATGATGCATGAAATCAAGCACAATCAGAGGGCTTTTATCCCTAACAAGTTGTTTTTGCCAATCATGAGATAACCTACCTCTTCTAAAACCTTTAAACTTTGAATTTGATGCTAGGTGCTACCCTTAGTCTCTTGTACTTCTTGTGATAATTCAGCAACTTCAATCTGCTCTATTTCCTCAGCCTCTTGACCTAAGGATGTGAAATTTTAAGGGTAAGAAGATGAAACTATTGGGAACAAAAAGTTCTATAGGATTGAGTTCTAATTACCTCGTTTAGATGTCCTAATGTCCTGATCTTCAGAGGACTTTCGTTTAGATTCCTGGGTTGCTAAGGTTGAATCAGCAACTTTGGAAGCTTCTATCTCCTTGATTGCTTGATCTCCTATCACGAAATTTGGAGAACCAGTAGTCTAAAGTATACTAAACAAAAGCTTCTAAAGATCTTACCTGAAATTATGACTCCTTATCTTGATTCGTCACGAGTCAAAAGTAAGGGTCACTCAGTTCAGAACTAGGTCCTATTTATAGGGTTTTGGCTAGGGTTTAAAGATTAGATCGATTCTAGAGTCTTTAATTTGTCAGAACCTAACCCCTAAGAGTCCTTAGTAATGTTATAATCTATCCCAAATCGATCTCTTGTAGATAGGATTTCAAAGTTCTAATCTTTTTGTAATTTCCTCACCTTACGGAATCTGCAGGATGTAACGGTCGTGTCTAGGTGCGTTACAGGGTTGTGGCGGTCGCCCGATAGACCGTTACATGTAACGTGTATGGAGTTTCAACTTAATAAAACTCTTTTATTCATTTATCCACATAATTATCTTATATAATTAGTATTTATCCTTAAAATACGTGAATACGTAAATTACCCTTCTAGAATATGGGCCAAACTTGATGGACTTGGTCCATAAACCTTTTGGACAATTATTAGATAGGCTAGGTTAACTAATTAGCCTTATTGAGTCTTATAATGACTTATTAATCCAATAACTCCTTCATTAATTTATTTAAGCCTTTATAATTTCTAGAAATTATTTTAAAATTAAAAAAATTATAGATATAAATTCTGGGGCACTACACCCTCCTCCACTTAGAAGAATTTGGTCCCCAAATTCAATATATGGATTTCGGAGAGTGTACTTACAGTTAAATAATTCTGGAAATCTTTTCCGCATGGCTGCTTCGGTTTCCCAAGTTACTTCATATGGCCATGTTTTCTTCCAATGAATTTTGACCATAGGAATAACTTTATTTCGTAGTTGACGCACTTCTCGTTCTAGAATCTTTATTGGCGTTTCCTCGAATGTCATATCCTCTTGAATCTCCAGATTGTCATAAGTGATAATATGGTCAGGATCATATACATACTTCTTCAGCATGGAGACGTGAAATACGTCATGAACTCCGGCTAATTATGGAGGTAAGGCCAGTTTGTAAGCTACTTCACCAATCCATTCAAGAATTTTAAATGGGCCAATGAATCTTGAAGTTAGCTTTCCCTTAATGCCAAATCTTCGAATACCATGACCTGGAGAAACCTTTAAATATACATGATCTCCTACCTTAAACTCCAAGTCACGTCTTCGATTGTCAGCATAAGACTTTTGCCTATCTTGTGCCATTTTCATTCTTTCTTGAATGAGCTTGATCTTCTCTGTAGAATCCCTGATAAGGTCGGGGCATAGAAATTGCATTTCCTTTATTTCATTCCAACATATTGGTGATCGACACCTTTTTCCATATAAGGCTTCAAAATGTGCCATTTGTATACTGGCCTGGTAACTATTGTTATATGCAAACTCTACTAGAGGCAAGTGATCATGCCAACTACCTCCAAAGTCGATAGCACAAGCCCTGAGCATATCTTCTACTACCTGATTCGTTCTTTTCGTTTGACCATCTGTTTGTGGATGAGCTGAAATTCAATCTAGTCCCTAGCGAATGTTGTAGACCCTTCCAGAATTGTGATGTGAATCGAGGATCTCTATCAGATATAATAGTGACTGGGACACCATGTAGTTTGACAATCTCCTTTATGTATAATGCTGCTAGAATATCCGCAGACCATCGACTCTTTATTGGTATGAAGTGTGCGGATTTAGTCAATCGGTCTATGATTACCCATATTCCATCGTGTCCACCTCTTGTCTTAGGTAAACCCATAATAAAGTCTATCCCTATACTCTCCCATTTCCATTCGGGAATACTCAAGAGGTGTAATTTACTTGCGAGTCTAAAATGTTCTGCTTTTACTTGTTGACAGGTGAGACAACGGGATACGAAATCAACTATTTCTCTCTTCATGTTGGGCCACCAGAAATTTCTTTTGAGATCTTGATACATCTTTGTTCCTCCTGGATGAATTGTGTATTTGGAATTATGCGCTTCATCTAGGATCAGTTTCTTCATAGCCTCATGATCTGGTACACATATTCGGCCCTTGAATAACAATCTTCCGTCATTGGAAATAGAAAAATCCGATCTTTGTTCAATATTGGCCTTAACTTCCAGTAATATAGGATCATCATTTTGTAGTTTGACAAGATCTTCTATCAATGTAGGTTGAGCTCGGATATTAGCTATAAAACAATCTTCTTCCTTTATGTCTATATCTAAGTTCAACTGAGCAAATCGGGGAACAAGGTTAGTTACACTAATCATAAGACTTGATAGCATACCCATTAGTTTTCTGCTGAGTGCATCTGCTACAGCATTAGCCTTGCCAGGATGATATTGAATAGCAAAATCAAAGTCTTTGAGATATTCTAACCACCTCCTCTGCCTCATGTTAAGCTCTTTTTGAGAGAATAAGTATTTCAAGCTTTTGTGGTCCGAGTATACTGTGAACTTTTCTCCATAAAGGTAATGACGCCAAATTTTCAAGGCGAGAATAACTACTGCCAATTCCAAATCATGTACAGGATAATTTTCTTCGTGACATTTTAGTTGTCTAGAAGAATAATAGATTACTTTTTCACTATGCATGAGAACGTATCCTAAGCCAATGCCAGACGCATCCGTATACACTTCGAATCCACCACCTTCCATTGGTAGTGATAAAATAGGAGTTGTTGTAAGATGATTCTTAAGACTTTGAAAGTTCTTTTCACAGTCCTTTGACCAGACAAAAGTGTTTTCTTTTTTTGTGAGTCAAGTTAAAAGAACCGTAATTTTTTAGAATTCCTTAATGAATCTCCTATAATAACCTGCTAAACCTAGAAAGCTTCTTACTTCCGATACAGTCGTTGGCCGACTCCAATTCTTGACAGCTTCTACCTTAGAAGGATCCACAACAATACCTTCTTTTGAAATAATGTGGCCTAGGAATGAAACTTCCTCGAGCCAGAATTCACACTTATTGAGTTTGGCATGAAGCTTGTGTTCTCTAAGTGTTTGTAAAGCTATTCTCAAATGTTGTTCATGTTCCTCTTTTGTCTGGGAATATATCAAGATATCATCAATGAAGACGACGATGAACAAGGCCCTCATAGAAATACCTTCTCTAATTGTTCTCATTGTGGAAAACATGGCCATACAGTCAAGGACTGTTGGCATGCTCAGGGAAGAATATTCTCTGAAAATATAAAACTCCCTGCAAATAGAAATGTTTTTGAAAGAAATAAATCTATTTTTAAAGAAAAGAGTCTGGCATGCTTTGAATGTGGAAAATTTGGCCACCGAGCTTCGGAATGCTGGTGGGCAGGTAAAGGTAAACCAAAATTTCATGTAAGTAATAGCAATCTTCATGCCAATGCACATAAAATTTATGTTCAGAATAATGCACACAGATTCCATGCTAACAATGTTGTGCATAAAAAGAATTCAAGATATGCTATTTCCTGTCATTATTGTGGGCAGGTTGGGCACTCCATGAGTGAGTGTAATTTAATGAAGTCTGATGACTTACATGCCCAGAGAATATGGAAAGCACCAATCAGAGGTGTTACTAACAAAGTAGGACCCAAGAAGTCGTGGGTACCTAGAAACACAAAATGAGATCTGTACTTTGCAGGTATGCCTTGGGATGAGGAATAAAAGGGGGTCAAATAAACCAAGGCATCCAAAGTTTGGTAAACCCCAACTCTGCTGATTAAATGTTTGTTCACTTGAATTTTTGTTTTAATTGAACATCGTGCTTAATATGTCAATGCATACATGTCCAGAACTGCATCTGCCTTTGTAATTTTATTTTATCATGCACTGGTGCATACATGAGTTTAAAGGATGTCTGTATTTGATGCATGCATATGTCAATTGCAGTTAGTTGATATTTGTTAAAATGCATAATCTCTGGAAACAAATTGCATTCTAAAAAATCTGAAAAGGTGAGTTGAGTAAGTCTGTTGCTTGGATGATATCTCATGCTTAAAAATGTTCATCTGCACATTTGACATGCACATGCATCGCAATTGCATATAAGTGGCATAGTGTTAGCTAAAAGATGCATGTAAAACTGCATATACATTGGATTGTCATGCATGACTCTTGGTATATAAATAGTGAGATACTAAAGGGCAGATGAATTCTGTCTGGAAGTGCTTACTATGTGTGAGGTAGTCTTTAGACCAAGTCCTCCGCCTGGTACCATAGGTCAGAGTTGCATACATTTAGGAATGTTAGATCATGCATACATTTAGGGGGAGCATTATTCATATTCTACCATATGAACTTCCCATCTTCAGATTGAACTGCTATCTTGCCTAAATCCCTGTGATGAATGTGTAATGCAACACATTTCAGCTTCCTGCTTCAACTGTTATCAGCCATCTTCACTCATCTTATTCATTGGTATCATCTGTTGAATTGGCTATTCCCAAAAATGTTTCTGCCTTTCCTGAAAACTCAGAAAGTATTCTCTGTACATATCCTGATCATAAATCTGAAAATAAATTAAAGAGGAATCTTCTATTATATAGGATTATGAATGTCTGATTCTTTCAGCCAGTTGATGTTTCATGTATGTCTTGTGTTTGCTTATGAACATATCTTGAAAATATCTGAGTTGGTCTTAATAAACTTTAACCAACATTTTCATGTTGAGTCTTTTAAACTCTTCTGAATTCTGAAAATTCTGAAATCATGATATTCCTTGATTGATATGTATGAAATTAGTATTGATTTTTAAACATCTGAGAATATGGATTATGTCTAAGGGTAAATCTTGTCAGAGCAATGACCTTGGTCACTGAGAAACTATGTCTAAAGGACTGTGTCATGAGGTGCCATAGTTAACTCTGCTTAAAAATGATTGATAATCTGGCAGAGCAATAGCATGCACACTGAGAAATACATCTCACTCATCAAAGAAATGATCTGTAGTGTGTCATGAAGTGTAAATGCAATCTCTGTTCCTATGAAGCATGACAGTTAGTCCATCCAAGTGCTTAGGGATACTGGCGTCTAAACAACGTGTATCCTCTAGTTACAAGGGTGTACTAAACTCAAGTGCTCATGAAGAATGTTATGAAAATTGCTGCTAATCTAGTATACCATTTGAAAAATATGTGCAAAAGAAATATTCTATTGGAACCCTTGACAGAAACAAATGTTTTTCTTATGTGTTTAACTTCATTACTATTGATTGCATCTCTTAAAGGAATCTTGAAATTGAGTGAGTAAGAAAGAAGAAGATCAAACAAGACTGTCAATATGAAAGCAAGGTTCACTTTTATTAAAACTGATTTCAGATATGAGTACAGGAAACTTATAAACAAGCCTTGCATACATCATATTCTGATCTGACTTGTCAATGAAGATCATTCATAAATCTCTATAATAGAAGAGTCTGAAATACTTGTTTAATCAGATTTATGAAATTGATATCCCATTGAAAACCTTTCTCATTCATTCTGAGTACTTACTTTCTCACATTGGACTCCATTATTTCAAACCTGACTGTTGATCTAAGGGGGAGAATTCTTGCATGTCCCTGTGGTTCAATGCTCACTCAGGAGAGTATCTTGTCAGGGGGAGTTTTTGCTTTTGATGACTGTAACTCACTGCATTGCATAATAGATCCTTCAACAGTCAATGAACATTCCCTTCTTTTTGATGTTGTCAAAGGGGGAGAACTTTTGTGAGTCATTCTTTTTTATTTTTTGCATCAATCAACACTTGCATCACATGGTGTTTATGTTCATGAACTTTGTCATATCTGTGGTGCATGTTATATGGTATTTCATAATCACCATGATGAATCTATTGCAATGACTCATAATATTGCCATCATCAAAAAGGGAGAGATTGATGTGTCCCCTGTGGTTCTGGAGTTTTGATGATGACAGTATTATGCCTCATTATGTTTACATCCTTGATGATATAATCCTGTTGCATTATGAGAAACTGTCAGAACAGGTTTAAGGATGACTCACAGGTCATGAAGTTAACCCAAGTCAAAGTCAAATCATGACAGGTAAGGTGAATGCTCAGATCAGGTAATGCTTTAATTAGTTCTCCAGCATACATTCAGTTCTTGTCTGCTATATGCATTCAATTCATTGGTTCATGTTCATTGTGCATTGCCTCACATCAAGTCTAGACATCCTGGTTGCATTCTAAGTCTACACATCCTGCTAGGTCGGTCTTCAAAGTATGTACATTGATCTTCAAGGCATCAAGTCTATACACTGGACTGTGCTTCAAGCATTGGCCAAGTCTGTTTAGTTAGTATGGACAGTAGTGGGTCGACCCACCCCTACTGATGCGTCGACCCATCAGAACACTGACTGTCTGGGTATCAAAGTCTATACATCAGCTTGATCGAGTAAGTCTGTACAGCATGCCTTATTGTTCATATCATTAAGTCTGTACATTGGCATCTCATCTCCAAGTATGTACATCGCTACTTTATCAAAGCCTGTACAGTCGATCTTCAAGTGTTTGGCCAACTCTGTACATCCGTTTTGCCTATTCATTGTTGAGGCAGAGTCTGTACATTGGCTCAGACTTTCCAAAGTCTACACAACGCCCTTCATTGAAAGTCTATACATTTTGGCCTATTCCTACGCTCGAAGCTTTAGCTACACTCTAAGTCTATACACTGCTAAAGTCTGAACATCGCAGTGTTCAAGTCTTTCAAAGTCTGTGCATTGGCTTCGCTTTTGCAAGTCTGTACATTGGAGTCTTATCTTCAAGTCTGTACATCGGGCAACTTCTAATTGAAGTCTGTACAGCCAATGCACTTAACTGAAGTCTATACACTGGATTGTCAAGCTTCATGTCTATACACTGGATTGTCTAACTTCAACTCTATACATCCGATTACTGTTGCAGTGTTCACCAAGTCTATACACTGCTTCAGATCTAATTCACAATGAGATATGAATGGCGTGTTTGTGATTAAGTCTTGATTCATTAATCTTTTCGTTTGAATTAATTCCTGATGCAAGACAGGAACAGGGTCGACGCTAGAGCTTAAGGCGTCCACGCACCAGTGAAGATGCATCCACGGATACTCTTCACAGTGTTAACTCTATGCAAAGGCTGCGTCAACTCAGCCACTCAAGAAGCAGAGGCCTTATCAGAAATACTCCAATGCGTCAACGCAGCAGTGGAGCAGCGTCGACGCAACAGTTAAAAAAGGCTAGGCTGGTTGCTCACTGGAACGCATCAATGCGTCAACGCCACGGGTTGGAAGCGTCGACGCAGCAGTTAAAAAGGGTTGAAGATCTCTGAAGGCTGCGTCAACTCCTTGGAGCAAGTGGGTTGACGCCATCTAACTCCAGTTGCTGAGCGTACTGATGAATGGGCACGTGACCCGAAGCTGGCACCTGACACGTGATCCGAGGTGGTGCTGAGCACGTGATCCGAGGAGGAATCTTCTGGACGGAAGGCGTGGGAAGCACACGCCCTATCTCCCTACTGCTGCTGGTATATATTGGAGCCTTCGTCTTCAGATGGAGGCTGATCGAAGAAGAAGCCTGGAGAGCAGAAAGAGCAACAGCAGAGCAGAAAGCCGTTCGATCCAGCAAAAGAGAAAAAGAAGAAAAGAGAAAAAGAGAAGGAGCAGAGAGATAGTGAGAGTTCGTGGAGAAGAAGAAAGTAGTCTCGACTGAAGATCTGTCTACTGGACCGTGGATCAAATCCAGGCCAGTCAGCTCCGATGAGAGCCACATCTGATGTTCTTTCATTTACAGCTTGTGTTTGCTGTGTTATTTTCATTTCTTATTTTTCCTTTTATTCGATCTGATTTACTGTGTTCTTCCGATCCTCTGGACTGAGGTCGGGTCCCTCCTGGTCTGGAGGAAGAGAGGTCTGATCTCTGGTTGCAAGTGCTGGAGTCACTTGTGGGTTCCCTCGGTTTGGAGGAAGGGAGATCTGTCTCCGGTTCTGGCTTGTGGGTTGCAAGTCCAGGGGTCCCTCCTGGTCTGGAGGAAGAGAGGTCTTCGACCTCTGGTTTCCAAGTGGCTGGGAGTCACTTGGGGTGTCCCTCCGGTTGGGAGGAAGAGGGGAGTTTGTTCCCCTGGTCAAGCTGTGTGGCAGCACCTGTTGCAGACTGAGTCTGCGGTTTCTAGCTTGTGCTAGTGGAAGCCTCACTCCGGTTGGGAGTGAGGGGTGGACGTAGGTCTGTGGACCGAACCACCTAAAAACCCTGCTGTTCTGTGGTTTGCTTGTGGTGTGCTCTTCCATATCTTCTATCTGTTTCACAGGTTGTTTGAATAGTCTTGTTTCGAGTTACAGTGGCCTTGAGCTTTACATCTTGGTAAGTGAGTCTAGTTTGCATTGTACTGTCATTTGGCATTAGACTTCATCAGGTTCCACTAGTATAGTCAGCAGCTCATCTGGTCGATCAAATGTCTATTTGAACTCGATAGCTTTATTCTGCAACTGTATCTAGTAGCAGGCGAATTGTTTTTAATTTGGGCAATATTCTTGAAGGGGATACATTCACCCCCCCTCTGTATCGATCGCACCGTTCCAACAATTGGTATCAGAGCAGGTTGTCTGCTTAGAAGGTCCAGCGATCTGTAGATTCGATCCTGCTGTCTTGGTGCTTTATTATTCCTATTGCATTTATCTGATCAGCTTTCATGGGTAATCCACCGGTTTTCAATGGTTCTAATTTTAATGCGTGGTTTATCAGTCTACGAAATTATGTTGATGCAGTTAATCCTGATCTGTGGAAATTAATTTCACAAGGTCCTCACACATTACCAAAGAAAGTGTCCAAATGGACCAACAGCCACAGATCAAAGGATGGAGAAAATCAGAAAGCCTTCAATCTGATGAAAGCAGCCACTGACAGAGCCTTACACTCTTGTTTTTATGATTGCAGGTCTGCCAAGGACATCCTGGAGGAGCTGAAGCTAGCTCACAGGTTAAATGAAGACAACTGCATGATGGCTAAAGGAAGTATTCATAGCAGCAGCCAAAATGAAGAAGAAGATGATGAGGAGGAGGTAAACATCTTCGAGAATTTTTCTTTAGATGATTGGGAGAATGCATATGCTGAGCTGTTTGAGTCTCATGAACAATTAAGAAAACGATACAAGAACTTGAAAAAGAAAAGTGATCAGGGTAGTTCAAGTTCACCATGTGAAAATTGTTCAAATATGAAGCAATCTCATGATGCCTATTTGTCAGATATCCATATGCATAAAAACCAGAATGAAAAATTGATGAATGAACTTAAATGTGTTTGCTCTGAACTAAGTAGGCTGAAATCTGAAAATGACTCTCTTAGAAAATCTGTTAAAGAAAATGAAGAAAATTTGAGAAACTTGAGCAAGAGAAGAATTTGTTGACTGAAAAATCTAATGCCATAAAATCTGTAAACATGGAATTGCAGAAAGATCTTGAAAAATAACAAAAAGAATTAAAAGAGTTTGAAGCTGGGTTAGAAAGTTCAAGGAAACAAATTGGCCTATTTAAAGAAGAAAATCAAAAACTTGTATGTGAAATCTCTGAACTAAAAGAAAAACTTGGCTCGATTGAGGATGATCAGGTTCATGTTAATGATTTAGTTCAAAATGAAAAACTGTTGAAAGAATTTGATTTGTTAGCGCTGAATTGGATGTTCTAAAATCTGAAAATGAATGTCTTAGGAAACAATGTGAAAAACTCCAGGTTCAAACAATATGTTCTGTTAAATCTGCATGCAATGAGTGTCCATTTCTCAAGGAAATAAATGAAGATCTTCACTCAAATTTAGAATGTCAGAAGGAGTTTATTGTTTCCCTAATGGAAGAAAACAAAGATCTGTTAAACAAGATTCTGGAGCTTGAACAGATAGAGGAAGAACTGAATGATAAAATGAGCTCAATAAAAATTGATAAAGACTCTGTTGAAGAAATTGAAAATCTGAAATCAAAAAATGACAAACTAATTCAAGAGGTTGAAGGATTGAAGCAGTTGAACACTGCTATGTCAGAGAAACTTCTTCTCTTAGAAAAAGGAAAAACTGTTTACATTGAAGAGTCTGAAAAATTGAGAAATCTGGAACAAGAAATTGAGGAATGTAAAATTGCAAACAAGGTACTAAGCGAATGTGTAAATTGCAATGAACAAGAGATTGCCAGTTATGAAATACACATCGTTTCTTTGGAAAATGAAATTGAAGATTTGAATAATTCCTTGTCAAAATTTGTGGACGGAAAAGATAATCTGGACAAAATTCTAGGAACTAAGGTAAATTTTCAGAAGGAAGGGTTGGGCTATAATCCCTCAAATAAGAAGAGTTTTCAAAACAAAGTTCAAACTTCCTTTGTGTCCAGTTCAACTTCTCAAAGCCCTCAGAACCTTCCTGGTTATCAGTCAACTGCTCAAAAGAAAACAACAGAAAAACAGAAAGAAAAGAATCAACAAGTTCCTCTTCCCACTCTGCATGTTTCACCCACACACTCGCATGCATCTAGAAAGAAAATGATCTGTCACTACTGTCACAAATATGGACATTTGATGCATGAGTGTAATTTGATGGAAAAAGATGACCTAGCAGCTGCTCAAAACAATCAGGGTAGAAATCATGTCCTTAGGGAAAAGAAAATTCATTGTTATAACTGTGGAAAAATAGGACATGTTGCTGCACAATGCTGGTTAGGCCCTCATAGAAATACCTTCTCTAATTGTTCTCATTGTGGAAAACATGGCCATACAGTCAAGGACTGTTGGCATGCTCAGGGAAGAACATTCTCTCAAAATATAAAACTCCCTGCAAATAGAAATGTTTTTGGAAGAAATAAATCTGTTTTTAAAGAAAAGAGTCTGGCATGCTTTGAATGTGGAAAATTTGGCCACCGAGCTTCGGAATGCTGGTGGGCAGGTAAAGGTAAACCAAAATTTCATGCAAGTAACAGAAATCTTCATGCCAATGCACATAAAATTTATGTTCAGAATAATGCACACAGATTCCATGCTAACAATGTTGTGCATAAAAAGAATTCAAGATCTGCTGTTTCCTGTCATTATTGTGGGCAGGTTGGGCACTCCATGAGTGAGTGTAATTTAATGAAGTCTGATGACTTACATGCCCAAAGAATATGGAAAGCACCAATCAGAGGTGTTACTAACAAAGTAGGACCCAAGAAGTCGTGGGTACCTAGAAACACAAAATGAGATCTGTGCCTTGCAGGTATGCCTTGGGATGAGGAATAAAAGGGGGTCAAATAAACAAAGGCATCCAAAGTTTGGTAAACCCCAACTCTGCTGATTAAATGTTTGTTCACCTGATTTTTTGTTTTAATTGAACATCGTGCTTAATATGTCAATGCATACATGTCCAGAACTACATCTGCCTTTGTAATTTTTTTTTATCATGCACTAGTGCATACATGAGTTTAAAGGATGTGTGCATTTGATGCATGCATATGTCAATTGCAGTTAGTTGATATTTGTTAAAATGCATAATCTCTGAAAACAAATTGCATTCTAAAAAATATGAAAAGGTGAGTTGAGTAAGTCTGTTGCTTGGATGATGTCTCATGCTTAAAAATGTTCATCTGCACATTTGACATGCACATGCATCACAATTGCATATAAGTGGCATAGTGTTAGCTAAAAGATGCATGTAGAACTGCATATGCATTGGATTGTCATGCATGACTCTTGGTATATAAATAGTGAGATACTAAAGGGCAGATGAATTCTGTCTGAAAGTGCTTACTATGTGTGAGGTAGTCTTTAGACCAAGTCCTCCGCCTGGTACCATAGGTCAGAGTTGCATACATTTAGGAATGTTAGATCATGCATATATTTAGGGGGAGCATTATTCATATTCTACCATCTGAACTTCCCATCTTCAGATTGAACTGCTATCTTGCCTAAATCCCTGTGATGAATGTGTAATGCAACACATTTCAGCTTCCTGCTTCAACTGTTATCAGCCATCTTCACTCATCTTATTCATTGGTATCATCTGTTGAATTGGCTGTTCCCAAAAATGTTTCGGCCTTTCCTGAAAACTCAGAAAGTATTCTCTGTACATATCCTGATCATAAATCTGAAAATAAATTAAAGAGGAATCTTCTATTATATAGGATTATGAATGTCTGATTCTTTCAGCCGGTTGATGTTTCATGTATGTCTTGTGTTTGCTTATGAACATATCTTGAAAATATCTGAGTTGGTCTTAATAAACTTTAACCAACATTTTCATGTTGAGTCTTTTAAACTCTTCTGAATTCTGAAAATTCTGAAATCATGATATTCCTTGATTGATATGTATGAAATTAGTATTGATTTTTAAACATCTGAGAATATGGATTATGTCTAAGGGTAAATCTGTCAGAGCAATGACCTTGGTCACTGAGAAACCATGTCCAAAGGACTGTGTCATGAGGTGCCATAGTTAACTCTGCTTAAAAATGATTGATAATCTGGCAGAGCAATAGCATGCACACTGAGAAATACATCTCACTCATCAAAGAAATGATCTGTAGTGTGTCATGAAGTGTAAATGCAATCTCTGTTCCTATGAAGCATGACAGTTAGTCCATCCAAGTGCTTAGGGATACTGGCGTCTAAACAACGTGTATCCTCTAGTTACAAGGGTGTACTAAACTCAAGTGCTCATGAAGAATGTTATGAAAATTGCTGCTAATCTAGTATACCATTTGAAAAATATGTGCAAAAGAAATATTCTATTGGAACCCTTGACAGAAATAAATATTTTTCTTATGTGTTTAACTTCATTACTATTGATTGCATCTCGTAAAGGAATCTTTGAAATTGAGTGAGTAAGAAAGAAGAAGAACAAACAAGACTGTCAATATGAAAGCAAGGTTCACTTTTATTAAAACTGATTTCAGATATGAGTACAGGAAACTTATAAACAAGCCTTGCATACATCATATTCTGATCTGACTTGTCAATGAAGATCATTCATAAATCTCTATAATAGAAGAGTCTGAAATACTTGTTTAATCAGATTTATGAAATTGATATCCCATTGAAAACCTTTCTCATTCATTCTGAGTACTTACTTTCTCACATTGGACTCCATTATTTCAAACCTGACTGTTGATCTAAGGGGGAGAATTCTTGCATGTCCCTGTGGTTCAATGCTCACTCAGGAGAGTATCTTGTCAGGGGGAGTTTTTGCTTTTGATGACTGTAACTCACTGCATTGCATAATAGCTCCTTCAACAGTCAATGAACATTCCCTTCTTTTTGATGTTGTCAAAGGGGGAGAACTTTTGTGAGTCATTCTTTTTTATTTTTTGCATCAATCAACACTTGCATCACATGGTGTTTATGTTCATGAACTTTGTCATATCTGTGGTGCATGTTATATGGTATTTCATAATCACCATGATGAATCTATTGCAATGACTCATAATATTGCCATCATCAAAAAGGGGGAGATTGATGTGTCCCCTGTGGTTCTGGAGTTTTGATGATGACAGTATTATGCCTCATTATGTTTACATCCTTGATGATATAATTCTGTTGCATTATGAGAAACTGTCAGAACAGGTTTAAGGATGACTCACAGGTCATGAAGTTAACCCAAGTCAAAGTCAAATCATGACAGGTAAGGTGAATGCTCAGATCAGGTAATGCTTTAATTAGTTCTCCAGCATACATTCAGTTCTTGTCTGCTATATGCATTCAATTCATTGGTTCATGTTCATTGTGCATTGCCTCACATCAAGTCTAGACATCCTGGTTGCATTCTAAGTCTACACATCCTGCTAGGTCGGTCTTCAAAGTATGTACATTGATCTTCAAGGCATCAAGTCTATACACTGGACTGTGCTTCAAGCATTGGCCAAGTCTGTTTAGTTAGTATGGACAGTAGTGGGTCGACCCACCCCTACTGATGCGTCGACCCATCAGAACACTGACTGTCTGGGTATCAAAGTCTATACATCAGCTTGATCGAGTAAGTCTGTACAGCATGCCTTATTGTTCATATCATTAAGTCTGTACATTGGCATCTCATCTCCAAGTATGTACATCGCTACTTTATCAAAGCCTGTACAGTCGATCTTCAAGTGTTTGGCCAACTCTGTACATCCGTTTTGCCTATTCATTGTTGAGGCAGAGTCTGTACATTGGCTCAGACTTTCCAAAGTCTACACAACGCCCTTCATTGAAAGTCTATACATTTTGGCCTATTCCTACGCTCGAAGCTTTAGCTACACTCTAAGTCTATACACTGCTAAAGTCTGAACATCGCAGTGTTCAAGTCTTTCAAAGTCTGTGCATTGGCTTCGCTTTTGCAAGTCTGTACATTGGAGTCTTATCTTCAAGTCTGTACATCGGGCAACTTCTAATTGAAGTCTGTACAGCCAATGCACTTAACTGAAGTCTATACACTGGATTGTCAAGCTTCATGTCTATACACTGGATTGTCTAACTTCAACTCTATACATCCGATTACTGTTGCAGTGTTCACCAAGTCTATACACTGCTTCAGATCTAATTCACAATGAGATATGAATGGCGTGTTTGTGATTAAGTCTTGATTCATTAATCTTTTCGTTTGAATTAATTCCTGATGCAAGACAGGAACAGGGTCGACGCTAGAGCTTAAGGCGTCCACGCACCAGTGAAGATGCATCCACGGATACTCTTCACAGCGTTAACTCTACGCAAAGGCTGCGTCAACTCAGCCACTCAAGAAGCAGAGGCCTTGTCAGAAATACTCCAATGCGTCAACGCAGCAGTGGAGCAGCGTCGACGCAACAGTTAAAAAAGGCTATGCTGGTTGCTCACTGGAACGCATCAATGCGTCAACGCCACGGGCTGGAAGCATCGACGCAGCAGTTAAAAAGGGTTGAAGATCTCTGAAGGCTGCGTCAACTCCTTGGAGCAAGTGGGTTGACGCCATCTAACTCCAATTGCTGAGCGTACTGATGAATGGGCACGTGACCCGAAGCTGGCACCTGACACGTGATCCGAGGTGGTGCTGAGCACATGATCCGAGGAGGAATCTTCTGGACGGAAGGCGTGGGAAGCACACGCCCTATCTCTCTACTGCTGCTGGTATATATTGGAGCCTTCGTCTTCAGATGGAGGCTGATCGAAGAAGAAGCCTGGAGAGCAGAAAGAGCAACAGCAGAGCAGAAAGCCGTTCGATCCAGCAAAAGAGAAAAAGAAGAAAAAGAGAAAAAGAGAAGGAGCAGAGAGATAGTGAGAGTCCGTGGAGAAGAAGAAAGTAGTCTCGACTGAAGATCTGTCTACTGGACCGTGGATCAAATCCAGGCCAGTCAGCTCCGATGAGAGCCACATCTGATGTTCTTTCATTTACAGCTTGTGTTTGCTGTGTTATTTTCATTTCTTATTTTTCCTTTTATTCGATCTGATTTACTGTGTTCTTCTGATCCTCTAGACTGAGGTCGGGTCCCTCCTGGTCTGGAGGAAGAGAGGTCTGCGACCTCTGGTTTGCAAGTGGCTGGAAGTCACTTGTGTGTTTCCCTTCGGTTTGGAGGAAGGGAGATCTGATCTCCGGTTCTGGGCTTGTGGGTTGCAAGTCCAGGGGTCCCTCCTGGTCTGGAGGAAGAGAGGTCTTCGACCTCTGGTTTCCAAGTGGCTGGGAGTCACTTGGGGTGTCCCTCCGGTTGGGAGGAAGAGGGGAGTTTGTTCCCCTGGTCAAGCTGTGTGGCAGCACCTGTTGCAGACTGAGTCTGCGGTTTCTAGCTTGTGCTAGTGGAAGCCTCACTCCGGTTGGGAGTGAGGGGTGGACGTAGGTCTGTGGACCGAACCACCTAAAAACCCTGCTGTTCTGTGGTTTGCTTGTGGTGTGCTCTTCCATATCTTCTATCTGTTTCACAGGTTGTTTGAATAGTCTTGTTTCGAGTTACAGTGGCCTTGAGCTTTACATCTTGGTAAGTGAGTCTAGTTTGCATTGTACTGTCATTTGGCATTAGACTTCATCAGGTTCCACTAGTATAGTCAGCAGCTCATCTGGTCGATCAAATGTCTATTTGAACTCGATAGCTTTTATTCTGCAACTGTATCTAGTAGCAGGCGAATTGTTTTTAATTTGGGCAATATTCTTGAAGGGGATACATTCACCCCCCCTCTGTATCGATCGCACCGTTCCAACAATTGGTATCAGAGCAGGTTGTCTGCTTAGAAGGTCCAGCGATCTGTAGATTCGATCCTGCTGTCTTGGTGCTTTATTATTCCTATTGCATTTATCTGATCAGCTTTCATGGGTAATCCACCGGTTTTCAATGGTTCTAATTTTAATGCGTGGTTTATCAGTCTACGAAATTATGTTGATGCAGTTAATCCTGATATGTGGAAATTAATTTCACAAGGTCCTCACACATTACCAAAGAAAGTGTCCAAATGGACCAACAGCCACAGATCAAAGGATGGAGAAAATCAGAAAGCCTTCAATCTGATGAAAGCAGCCACTGACAGAGCCTTACACTCTTGTTTTTATGATTGCAGGTCTGCCAAGGACATCCTGGAGGAGCTGAAGCTAGCTCACAGGTTAAATGAAGACAACTGCATGATGGCTAAAGGAAGTATTCATAGCAGCAGCCAAAATGAAGAAGAAGATGATGAGGAGGAGGTAAACATCTTCGAGAATTTTTCTTTAGATGATTGGGAGAATGCATATGCTGAGCTGTTTGAGTCTCATGAACAATTAAGAAAACGATACAAGAACTTGAAAAAGAAAAGTGATCAGGGTAGTTCAAGTTCACCATGTGAAAATTGTTCAAATATGAAGCAATCTCATGATGCCTATTTGTCAGATATCCATATGCATAAAAACCAGAATGAAAAATTGATGAATGAACTTAAATGTGTTTGCTCTGAACTAAGTAGGCTGAAATCTGAAAATGACTCTCTTAGAAAATCTGTTAAAGAAAATGAAGAAAAATTTGAGAAACTTGAGCAAGAGAAGAATTTGTTTGCTGAAAAATCTAATGCCATAAAATCTGTAAACATGGAATTGCAGAAAGATCTTGAAAAACAACAAAAAGAATTAAAAGAGTTTGAAGCTGGGTTAGAAAGTTCAAGGAAACAAATTGGCCTATTTAAAGAAGAAAATCAAAAACTTGTATGTGAAATCTCTGAACTAAAAGAAAAACTTGGCTCGATTGAGGATGATCAGGTTCATGTTAATGATTTAGTTCAAAATGAAAAACTGTTGAAAGAATTTGATTCTGTTAGCGCTGAATTGGATGTTCTAAAATCTGAAAATGAATGTCTTAGGAAACAATGTGAAAAACTCCAGGTTCAAACAATATGTTCTGTTAAATCTGCATGCAATGAGTGTCCATTTCTCAAGGAAATAAATGAAGATCTTCACTCAAATTCAGAATGTCAGAAGGAGTTTATTGTTTCCCTAATGGAAGAAAACAAAGATCTGTTAAACAAGATTCTGGAGCTTGAACAGATAGAGGAAGAACTGAATGATAAAATGAGCTCAATAAAAATTGATAAAGACTCTGTTGAAGAAATTGAAAATCTGAAATCAAAAAATGACAAACTAATTCAAGAGGTTGAAGGATTGAAGCAGTTGAACACTGCTATGTCAGAGAAACTTCTTCTCTTAGAAAAAGGAAAAACTGTTTACATTGAAGAGTCTGAAAAATTGAGAAATCTGGAACAAGAAATTGAGGAATGTAAAATTGCAAACAAGGTACTAAGCGAATGTGTAAATTGCAATGAACAAGAGATTGCCAGTTATGAAATACACATCGTTTCTTTGGAAAATGAAATTGAAGATTTGAATAATTCCTTGTCAAAATTTGTGGACGGAAAAGATAATCTGGACAAAATTCTAGGAACTAAGGTAAATTTTCAGAAGGAAGGGTTGGGCTATAATCCCTCAAATAAGAAGAGTTTTCAAAACAAAGTTCAAACTTCCTTTGTGTCCAGTTCAACTTCTCAAAGCCCTCAGAACCTTCCTGGTTATCAGTCAACTGCTCAAAAGAAAACAACAGAAAAACAGAAAGAAAAGAATCAACAAGTTCCTCTTCCCACTCTGCATGTTTCACCCACACACTCGCATGCATCTAGAAAGAAAATGATCTGTCACTACTGTCACAAATATGGACATTTGATGCATGAGTGTAATTTGATGGAAAAAGATGACCTAGCAGCTGCTCAAAACAATCAGGGTAGAAATCATGTCCTTAGGGAAAAGAAAATTCATTGTTATAACTGTGGAAAAATAGGACATGTTGCTGCACAATGCTGGTTAGGCCCTCATAGAAATACCTTCTCTAATTGTTCTCATTGTGGAAAACATGGCCATACAGTCAAGGACTGTTGGCATGCTCAGGGAAGAACATTCTCTCAAAATATAAAACTCCCTGCAAATAGAAATATTTTTGGAAGAAATAAATCTATTTTTAAAGAAAAGAGTCTGGCATGCTTTGAATGTGGAAAATTTGGCCACCGAGCTTCGGAATGCTGGTGGGCAGGTAAAGGTAAACCAAAATTTCATGCAAGTAACAGAAATCTTCATGCCAATGCACATAAAATTTATGTTCAGAATAATGCACACAGATTCCATGCTAACAATGTTGTGCATAAAAAGAATTCAAGATCTGCTGTTTCCTGTCATTATTGTGGGCAGGTTGGGCACTCCATGAGTGAGTGTAATTTAATGAAGTCTGATGACTTACATGCCCAAAGAATATGGAAAGCACCAATCAGAGGTGTTACTAACAAAGTAGGACCCAAGAAGTCGTGGGTACCTAGAAACACAAAATGAGATCTGTGCTTTGCAGGTATGCCTTGGGATGAGGAATAAAAGGGGGTCAAATAAACCAAGGCATCCAAAGTTTGGTAAACCCCAACTCTGCTGATTAAATGTTTGTTCACCTGAATTTTTGTTTTAATTGAACATCGTGCTTAATATGTCAATGCATACATGTCCAGAACTGCATCTGCCTTTGTAATTTTCTTTTATCATGCACTGGTGCATACATGAGTTTAAAGGATGTCTGCATTTGATGCATGCATATGTCAATTGCAGTTAGTTGATATTTGTTAAAATGCATAATCTCTGAAAACAAATTGCATTCTAAAAAATCTGAAAAGGTGAGTTGAGTAAGTCTGTTGCTTGGATGATGTCTCATGCTTAAAAATGTTCATCTGCACATTTGACATGCACATGCATCACAATTGCATATAAGTGGCATAGTGTTAGCTAAAAGATGCATGTAGAACTGCATATGCATTGGATTGTCATGCATGACTCTTGGTATATAAATAGTGAGATACTAAAGGGCAGATGAATTCTGTCTGGAAGTGCTTACTATGTGTGAGGTAGTCTTTAGACCAAGTCCTCCGCCTGGTACCATAGGTCAGAGTTGCATACATTTAGGAATGTTAGATCATGCATACATTTAGGGGGAGCATTATTCATATTCTACCATCTGAACTTCCCATCTTCAGATTGAACTGCTATCTTGCCTAAATCCCTGTGATGAATGTGTAATGCAACACATTTCAGCTTCCTGCTTCAACTGTTATCAGCCATCTTCACTCATCTTATTCATTGGTATCATCTGTTGAATTGGCTGTTCCCAAAAATGTTTCGGCCTTTCCTGAAAACTCAGAAAGTATTCTCTGTACATATCCTGATCATAAATCTGAAAATAAATTAAAGAGGAATCTTCTATTATATAGGATTATGAATGTCTGATTCTTTCAGCCGGTTGATGTTTCATGTATGTCTTGTGTTTGCTTATGAACATATCTTGAAAATATCTGAGTTGGTCTTAATAAACTTTAACCAACATTTTCATGTTGAGTCTTTTAAACTCTTCTGAATTCTGAAAATTCTGAAATCATGATATTCCTTGATTGATATGTATGAAATTAGTATTGATTTTTAAACATCTGAGAATATGGATTATGTCTAAGGGTAAATCCTGTCAGAGCAATGACCTTGGTCACTGAGAAACCATGTCCAAAGGACTGTGTCATGAGGTGCCATAGTTAACTCTGCTTAAAAATGATTGATAATCTGGCAGAGCAATAGCATGCACACTGAGAAATACATCTCACTCATCAAAGAAATGATCTGTAGTGTGTCATGAAGTGTAAATGCAATCTCTGTTCCTATGAAGCATGACAGTTAGTCCATCCAAGTGCTTAGGGATACTGGCGTCTAAACAACGTGTATCCTCTAGTTACAAGGGTGTACTAAACTCAAGTGCTCATGAAGAATGTTATGAAAATTGCTGCTAATCTAGTATACCATTTGAAAAATATGTGCAAAAGAAATATTCTATTGGAACCCTTGACAGAAACAAATATTTTTCTTATGTGTTTAACTTCATTACTATTGATTGCATCTCTTAAAGGAATCTTTGAAATTGAGTGAGTAAGAAAGAAGAAGATCAAACAAGACTGTCAATATGAAAGCAAGGTTCACTTTTATTAAAACTGATTTCAGATATGAGTACAGGAAACTTATAAACAAGCCTTGCATACATCATATTCTGATCTGACTTGTCAATGAAGATCATTCATAAATCTCTATAATAGAAGAGTCTGAAATACTTGTTTAATCAGATTTATGAAATTGATATCCCATTGAAAACCTTTCTCATTCATTCTGAGTACTTACTTTCTCACATTGGACTCCATTATTTCAAACCTGACTGTTGATCTAAGGGGGAGAATTCTTGCATGTCCCTGTGGTTCAATGCTCACTCAGGAGAGTATCTTGTCAGGGGGAGTTTTTGCTTTTGATGACTGTAACTCACTGCATTGCATAATAGCTCCTTCAACAGTCAATGAACATTCCCTTCTTTTTGATGTTGTCAAAGGGGGAGAACTTTTGTGAGTCATTCTTTTTTATTTTTTGCATCAATCAACACTTGCATCACATGGTGTTTATGTTCATGAACTTTGTCATATCTGTGGTGCATGTTATATGGTATTTCATAATCACCATGATGAATCTATTGCAATGACTCATAATATTGCCATCATCAAAAAGGGGGAGATTGATGTGTCCCCTGTGGTTCTGGAGTTTTGATGATGACAGTATTATGCCTCATTATGTTTACATCCTTGATGATATAATCCTGTTGCATTATGAGAAACTGTCAGAACAGGTTTAAGGATGACTCACAGGTCATGAAGTTAACCCAAGTCAAAGTCAAATCATGACAGGTAAGGTGAATGCTCAGATCAGGTAATGCTTTAATTAGTTCTCCAGCATACATTCAGTTCTTGTCTGCTATATGCATTCAATTCATTGGTTCATGTTCATTGTGCATTGCCTCACATCAAGTCTAGACATCCTGGTTGCATTCTAAGTCTACACATCCTGCTAGGTCGGTCTTCAAAGTATGTACATTGATCTTCAAGGCATCAAGTCTATACACTGGACTGTGCTTCAAGCATTGGCCAAGTCTGTTTAGTTAGTATGGACAGTAGTGGGTCGACCCACCCCTACTGATGCGTCGACCCATCAGAACACTGACTGTCTGGGTATCAAAGTCTATACATCAGCTTGATCGAGTAAGTCTGTACAGCATGCCTTATTGTTCATATCATTAAGTCTGTACATTGGCATCTCATCTCCAAGTATGTACATCGCTACTTTATCAAAGCCTGTACAGTCGATCTTCAAGTGTTTGGCCAACTCTGTACATCCGTTTTGCCTATTCATTGTTGAGGCAGAGTCTGTACATTGGCTCAGACTTTCCAAAGTCTACACAACGCCCTTCATTGAAAGTCTATACATTTTGGCCTATTCCTACGCTCGAAGCTTTAGCTACACTCTAAGTCTATACACTGCTAAAGTCTGAACATCGCAGTGTTCAAGTCTTTCAAAGTCTGTGCATTGGCTTCGCTTTTGCAAGTCTGTACATTGGAGTCTTATCTTCAAGTCTGTACATCGGGCAACTTCTAATTGAAGTCTGTACAGCCAATGCACTTAACTGAAGTCTATACACTGGATTGTCAAGCTTCATGTCTATACACTGGATTGTCTAACTTCAACTCTATACATCCGATTACTGTTGCAGTGTTCACCAAGTCTATACACTGCTTCAGATCTAATTCACAATGAGATATGAATGGCGTGTTTGTGATTAAGTCTTGATTCATTAATCTTTTCGTTTGAATTAATTCCTGATGCAAGACAGGAACAGGGTCGACGCTAGAGCTTAAGGCGTCCACGCACCAGTGAAGATGCATCCACGGATACTCTTCACAGCGTTAACTCTACGCAAAGGCTGCGTCAACTCAGCCACTCAAGAAGCAGAGGCCTTGTCAGAAATACTCCAATGCGTCAACGCAGCAGTGGAGCAGCGTCGACGCAACAGTTAAAAAAGGCTAGGCTGGTTGCTCACTGGAACGCATCAATGCGTCAACGCCACGGGTTGGAAGCGTCGATGCAGCAGTTAAAAAGGGTTGAAGATCTCTGAAGGCTGCGTCAACTCCTTGGAGCAAGTGGGTTGACGCCATCTAACTCCAGTTGCTGAGCGTACTGATGAATGGGCATGTGACCCGAAGCTGGCACTTGACACGTGATCCGAGGTGGTGCTGAGCACGTGATCCAAGGAGGAATCTTCTGGACGGAAGGCGTGGGAAGCGCACGCCCTATCTCCCTACTGCTGCTGGTATATATTGGAGCCTTCGTCTTCAGATGGAGGCTGATCGAAGAAGAAGCTTGGAGAGAAGAAAGAGCAACAGCAGAGCAGAAAGCCCGTCGATCCAGCAAAAGAGAAAAAGAAGAAAAAGAGAAGGAGCAGAGAGATAGTGAGAGTTCGTGGAGAAGAAGAAAGTAGTCTCGACTGAAGATCTGTCTACTGGACCGTGGATCAAATCCAGGCCAGTCAGCTCCGATGAGAGCCACATCTGATGTTCTTTCATTTACAGCTTGTGTTTGCTGTGTTATTTCTATTTCTTATTTTTCCTTTTATTCGATCTGATTTACTGTGTTCTTCCGATCCTCTGGACTGAGGTTGGGTCCCTCCTGGTCTGGAGGAAGAGAGGTCTGCAACCTCTGGTTTGCAAGTGGCTGGAAGTCACTTGTGTGTTTCCCTTCAGTTTGGAGGAAGGGAGATCTGATCTCTGGTTCTGGGCTTGTGGGTTGCAAGTCCAGGGGTCCCTCCTGATCTGGAGGAAGAGAGGTCTTCGACCTCTGGTTTCCAAGTGGCTGGGAGTCACTTGGGGTGTCCCTCCGGTTGAGAGGAAGAGGGGAGTTTGTTCCCCTGGTCAAGCTGTGTGGCAGCACCTGTTACAGACTGAGTCTGCGATTTCTAGCTTGTGCTAGTGGAAGCCTCACTCCGGTTGGGAGTGAGGGGTAGACGTAGTTCTGTGGACCGAACCACCTAAAAACCCTCTTGTTCTGTGGTTTGCTTGTGGTGTGCTCTTCCATATCTTCTATCTGTTTCACAGGTTGTTTGAATAATCTTGTTTCGAGTTACAGTGGCCTTGAGCTTTACATCTTGGTAAGTGAGTCTAGTTTGCATTGTACTGTCATTTGGCATTAGACTTCATCAGGTTCCACTAGTATAGTCAGCAGCTCATCTGGTCGATCAAATGTCTATTTGAACTCGATAGCTTTTATTCTGCAACTGTATCTAGTAGCAGGCAAATTGTTTTTAATTTGGGCAATATTCTTGAAGGGGATTCATTCACCCCCCCTTTGTATCGATCGCACCGTTCCAACACCTGCAACTGCTTCTTCAATTCCTTAAGCTCTGTGGGGGACATCTTGTAAGGGGCTATAGAAACAAGTGCCGCTCCTGGAATGAGTTCAATAGTGAAGTTCACTTCCCTTTCGGGTGGTAAACTGGGTAATTCGGATGGAAACACGTCTGGGAACTAATTTACAATAGGGATGTCTACTATGATAATTTCTTTGGACTCCGTAATAATGACATAAGCAAGAAAAGCTTCACATCCTTGCAAGATAAGTTTGCAAGCGTGAAGAGAAGATATGATAGTAGGATGCTTCTTGTACTTGATGCCAAGAAAAGAGAATTTCGGAAGACCGGGCTTTCGAAAGGATATAATCCTATTTTGGCAATTGATATAAGCAGCATGATCTACAAGCCAATCTACCCCTAAAATGGCATCATAACCTTTCATGTTAAGGCATACTAAGTTTGCGGGGAGATTGGGACCCTCTACTATCACTTCGCTATCAGGATAATAGTCGGTATGCTTTTTTCCAGAACCTAAGGGTGTGGAAATAGCAAGATCTGAAGGTAAGGGAACTGATGTGATTGGTAATGTTTTAGCAAAAGTAGTGGAGATAAAAGAATGAGAGGCACCAGTATCAAATAGCACGAATGCAGGACGAGAACAAATTTGAAGAGTGCCTTCCATAAGCCCATCATCCCTGGGCGCTTCCTCTTCTTCTAGAATGGCATTGAGGCGAGCCTGCCTCCTGCGTCCATTACCAGATGACTGGTCCTTCGTAAGTGGGCATTCTGGCATGCGATGCTCCCTGCTTCCACAACGTATACAAGCGCCAAGGCGCTTCCAACACTCCTCAGCCGAATGGCCGAATTTTTCACAAAATGTGCAAGCCGTGGCGACCTGCTCCTTCTCCTCCTTGACTTTCTTTTGCTTATGGGAACTTCCACCATTCCCATTCCTGGATCTCTTCTTACTATCACGGCTCTTGTAAGGCTCCGTGATGCTGAATTTCTCTTTCTTGTAACGCCGATCAGAACGTTGGCTGGATTCTTCTTCCATTCCTTTCAATTTTTCGACCTTCTCTAAGGTCCTTTCACATAGGTATACCCGCTGAACCATCTCTGCATAAGTACGGATGTTTTGGATCTCGAGCTGCTGGATGAAACTGGGACGTAACCCGTCCATAAACCGATTCGCCTTTAATAAATCGGTACTGATTAGATGTGATTCATACGGTGCTGTTGACACCCGTTTTATACCGATAATTCGAACCGTTTCTCTTACTCCCATTAGTTGATGCCTCGAGTTGTTCATCATTCACTGGGCCATTTTGTGGCATGACTTGGGCTCGTTGTATGGGTCGTCTCCCTCCTTGGTGCAATTCGTGGTGATTCGGGGCTTAATGGGCCTTGGCTTTGGTCAATTGAACGTATTTTACGAGAATCAAGTGCCTAAGGGCATGAACGGCTTCACATCAGCCGTTCAGAAGATGGGCGGCTGAATATGGACCGTTCATGTATTTTGGCTAATTTCTGAGGATTTTCTTAATATCCACCGACAGGCTTTTGTGCGGTGTGATTAGGACCGTTCAATCTCATGGACGGGCCTATTCCAACCGCCTATATCTCAGAGTCCTACGCGCGCCCATTTCTCAGATAATTATCCAAATGATTCGAATTATCACCGACAGGCTTAAACGGTCGTCTTTGTGCCGCCCTAAACTAAAACGGTCTCCATACAACCGTTCATATGTTCAGGGTCCCACGGCGGACGTTTCGGCCAGTTCGAGAGATAGTTGGGATAATATTCTGATTATTCGAATTTCCACCGACAGTATGGACGGTCCAAATTAGACCGCCCACACCTTGTGCGGTCTATCGTAAGACCGTTCAAGCCGTCGGCTGTTGATTTTCAACCGATTTTATCCCATTTATCTCATGGTTTTATCCTCAACTTATTTTGATGATTTCTCCGCGGATAATCAACCATTTTCGATGCCGTTTCGTGTGGATGGAAGATTATGATATTATCTACAAATTATCTTTTGTGAGTTCGACCCGAGAATATCTAAAACCCCCAATTTCGAGGCTGGCTTGAGAGGCTCTATAAATAGACCCTATTGGCCGGACGTCGAGAAGGGGGGGAGATTTTGGTCGACGGCGAAGCCCTGCCGCATTTTTGAGCGACCTAGCACCAAGGAGGGAGGCTCTCTACGTCCGCACGAGCCTCCGGTCAAGGGAGTAGCCCAGTCTTCGTAGTCTTTCGTTCCGTTGCTTTTGCCGTTTTCCTTCATTGCATGCATTGTCTCTCACCCGCGTACCCCCTCCTTCTCATTATCATGCACACAACCATCCCATTTTTTGTCACCCTAGGGGTTTAAAACCCCCCAGGTATTCCCCTTTTCATTTGTTTATGCTTAGTTCTTCTCGTTTGAATGCATACTACATTATTTAGGTCTAATCTGGGTGTCTCTTCTGTGTCTCTACATTGTCTCGCAGGTCAGCACTTAATCAGCACGAGGCCCATCCCCTCTGGCCGGCCGGAGAGGGTGGAGGTCGAGCCCTTCTCAACTTGCTGAGTGAAGGTACTGAGCGGCTATCCTCCGGCCGTTCAACGGTACGCGCGGTGCATCAACGACCGTTCTTCCCTGGAACGCGGTCCCTCTAGCGCCGTCCATCTCACTGCAGCAGTTCCTCCCGCGTCCCTCGCAGCGTCCTGGGGCGGTCTATCGTAAGACCGCTCAACATAGTGCGGTTCTAAGGGAGCCGTTCATTCCTCAGCGCTGCACTAAGGCGAGTGTCTCCCATGTTCCAAGGTACGGCGCGCCTATCGCGTACGGCATCTTGGTGGCGATCACGGTACTTTGCTTCATTCCCTATCTTCTCTTCTTCTCTCACTTGTCTCATGCACTTGACGCACTTTGACCCTTAGTGAAAGGGAGAGAGGAGAGAAATATATATCTACACCCCTTTTGTGGCGATCACGGTGGGACGCCTAATGCCCATCGTGCTTTTGAGTTGCTGACCCTTCTTAGTCGTTGTCAAGGTTTCCTTCTTGGAGTGATTTACAGGTTGGATGCGGTTCCTGTCCTCTGGCGCATACGCGGTTCGTCCAGGGCCGTCTACCAGTACGCACGGTTGATACTCCACCGCTCATACACTCTGCCATCAGGTTTATCTACCCCGGCCTTTCCTGTTGCAGACGGCTCTCTGGACGCCGTCCATCCGTTTGAGCGGCTTTCAGACAGCCGTCCCGAGCTCAGGCACAGGTACGCTGTATTTTTTTTGGGTGGCAGATACACGGCTGTGAGGCGGCGGTTCAAGTACGTGAGCGGTTGACTATCGGCCGTCTGTCTGGTATTTCCCTTGCTTTCCTCCCATCAACTACGGTTGGATATTAACCGCCTGTGTACTTAGAGCGGTCAGAGGAGGACCGCACATCTCCTGTCGCAGTGCATTTATTTCATCTTGCTTAGCTTTTTTTTTTCGGCTGATATATATATTGCTCCTGGTGCTGTTCATTGGCTCCCCCCTGCTATCTTATTATCATTGCATCACCATGTTTTTACTACTCATGTGTATACTCGCTCATTGATTGATAGCTGCTAGGCTAGTTTGTGCATGCACTCCGGTGCGCATAGGAGCATCGACGTCTTCCCATATTAGTTGCATTCCTACCGAGGTAGGGTTTCCTCTCGTCTCCATATTCCTTGGAGCCGACTAGGGACCTTGCTGAGGACCTCCGTAAGCCCCCGTGAGCCGTGGATTCCCACACGGACGCCGGGCAGGTTGTACCGTATCCACCCCAGTCTAGGGTTGCATTCGCGAGTGAGAGGTCCCGATAAGGTCACACAGTCCCTCGTTTCTCATCCCAATCAGGCACCTAGTGGTCGAGAGAATTGATATTTTCATTAATCCACTAAGGTTCAAACCCAAAGATATAAGGAACTGACGAGCATCATTTTAAGAACTTGATTGCATTACTGAGTGATTCTGCTCTCATCTCGCTCCATTGTATGCTTATTATTTGATTGGTAGATTTGATTGATTTAGTGTTGCTTGTTCTAGTAGTAAGTGTCTTGGTGTATGTGGGGCTGCCTTCTGCCCCCACGATCATCTCCTAGGGTGGACTCTTATTTCCATTCCTATTCCAACCCCTTGTTCGATTCTTCTTCTGCCATGTCGTCGTATGACTTCTCTCAGGCCCACGAGGATTCCCTTCCTCGTGGTCTCCTTGAGGACCCACCTAGGGTCACCCACTTGCAAGGGGGAGAGGGGACGGCCCCTTCACTCCCGACCTCTCTGGGCGAGGGTCCCCGACCCTCTTTTTCAAACCCGCCCAGTCAAAATTCAGCCAGCATGATCCTCAATATGATGGCCCAGTTGGACCCCACCCAACTCCATCTCATCAGACAAGCTTTGCAAGGGGGCGATGCCCCGGCCTCAGTTCCGGCTCATGCCACGGCCAGTGTCGCCACTTCATCTCCTGTGGTCGGGACCACCTCTGTGGCTCCCATTGACCTTACTCCGGTCCGCCCTCAGAACCTTCGCTATCCCAATATAGAAATGGGCCAGGCGTCCACATCGGTCCATCAGCAACTTGATAAAGGGAAATCCCCGATCCCCTCTGTTCCTTATCTTGAGCCGTACCCTACAATTTCTCCATCGCCTCAGGCCCTCATGGCCCCGGCGGACTTCGCTAGGTCACAATCAGGGGCGGCCCAGGTGGCTCATGCGGATATGGGCCCTTCCTCAGCCCATTATCCCTCTTACGGGCCGCCTCCTTCGTCAGTTTATCCTTTGGTCGCCTATCCAGGTGCTGCTCCTCTTGCTCCTCCCCCTCCTTCCCGGGAACGGGAAATTCTTGACAAGTGGGCTGCTATGCAGCAACAAATTGATCTCCTCCACAAGCGGGTCGGCCCGCAATCTCTTGCCGATGTCCCTATCCCTAACTTCAGGGACCTACGTCTTCCTTCCCAGTCGGAGCTCCCCGTGTACCGCAAATACGATGGGAACGGCAACCCGTTCATCCATGTCCGGGAGTTCTTGTATGAGTCTGCGCAGTTCCAGCAGGATGATCGTTTGATGGCCTATTTGTTCCGTCGGTCTCTGGAGGGGGTCGCATTGGAATGGTTCTACACCTTGCCTATGGAGGAGGCTGAGAATTTCAAGACCGTCAAGGAGAGGTTTATACAGAGGTTTCAGGATCGGGTCGGACCCGAGTACTCTTTCACTGACCTGGTGGCGGAGAGGATGAAGCCGGAGGAAGACTTCGCAACCTATGCGGACCGCTGGAGACAGATGGCCTCACGGGTGCCCGGGCAGATCCCGGAAGAGGAAAAAGTGAAGTTGTTGATTTCCAATGCTACGCCAACTTTTAGAAACATTCTGGCAATGAATGACATTTCAAACATGCACCAACTATACAGCAGAGCTAGGTTTATTCAGACCCAATTTAAAGACTCCCCCATCCATTCTTTATTCGAGGCCCAGAAACCCAAAGCCACCAAGAAAACCCAAGGCCCCGTCACGGAGGGAGTACAAATTAACGAGCAAGTCCAGGCCGTTCAGTTCCCCCAACAAGCCGCTCCACCCCGCTTCCCACCGCCTCAGCGTAACCCCCAGTTCGCCGCTCCGCCAGTTCCCCAGCCTGCCTTCCAAGTCCCGCAATACCCTCAACAGGCACCTCCGCCACCTCAACAGCCTCAGCGGCCCCCGCAGTACAATAGTGTTCCTCCACCCCCCACCTATGGCTCTGCTCGACCAGCTCCAAAAAGGGCTCATTACCCCCCTCTTCCGGAGACCTTGCCAGATATTTTCTCTGCTCTAATGTATACCGGTGACCTCCAGTTGCCTCCTGAACGCCCGAACTGGAATCCGGCTGCCGACCAATCCCGATATTGTATATTCCATCGGCAACCCGGGCACACAATAGAGCGATGTTACCAATTCAGAGACCTGGTGTATGATTTGCATGAGGGCCAGAGGATTGATTGGGCCCAGATGCGCCAGCTGATTGAGGATATCAAGCAGAGGCAGAGACAGGCCAGACCGCAACAGGCGGCGCCCCAGCCGCAGCAGCAGCAACAGCCCCAGCAGCAACCGCAACCTCAACCGCAGCAGCAAGACCTTGGGATCCATCAAAATCCCATGCCAATGCATCAGCCCGCTCCTCCGCAACAACAGCAACCGCCGGCACCGGCCCCAGCACAAGTGAATTTGGTCCAGCGCCCAGCCCCCAACGCTGGGTGGACGTTCGATGATGAGACCCCCGCCCATCTCTTGGCCTTACACCACCACTACTCTCCCTCACCTGCCATCCCCTCCATCCTTAGATCCGCCGCTACACCGCCCGCCATTTCCTCCGCGTCGCCTCTTAGGCCCGCTACCTTCCCCTCTACTCCGTCCGTCCTTTCACCACCACCCGCCATGCCTCCCATCATTTCCCCTAAGCTTAACCCTTCACCCATTTCCCCTCCACCAGGGCCCATTAAACCCACTTCAGTCATCCTCACCCCCATCTCCACGCCATTCACCTGCCCCACCAGGCCAAGCGGGGGTCCAGTCCAGGCCGTGCAAGCATCGCAATGCGCCCTTCGGAGCGGGCGTCCTTTCCAAAGAATTTTTCCTTCCCCAGGTGCATCTGCACCAAACCCTGCAGTTTCCTCCCCTACAGTTGAACCAGAAGAGATAGACCCGGTGCCGGGCACAAGATATGATTTATTACAGCACTTAGACCGGCTGCCGGCTAAAATCTCAGTGTTAGAACTAATCAAGAGGTCGCCGCTCCACCAAGACGCCCTGAAGATCTTCCTACAAAAAGTTATGGTGAGCGAAGATGTGGCAGTGGATAGCCTGCCCGCGGTCTTGGCCACGATCACAAAGGGGCCCTCTATTGCATTTGCTGAGTCAGAGCTAGCTCCTCCTGAAGCACGGCAGATGCCGTTATGTATTACCATCTCTCTAAACAAAACGGCCGTGGAATCCGCCCTTGTGGACACAGGGGCATCGATAAATGTCTGCCCATTGAGTACCCTTCGTGCTTGTAATATATCAGAGGACATGCTCAAGCCGACGCCAACCACGATAGCCGCATATGATAACTCCAGACGTGCTTGTCACGGGGTGGTAACTGTGCAGGCCGAGCTAGGGCCATTAGTGATGGATGTAGAATTTTATGTGTTGGACATAGACCCAATGTTCAAAGCCATTCTGGGTCGTCCATGGTTGAATAGTTTGAACGCCGTCCCCTCGACCGCCCACCAGTGTCTGAAGTTCCCATTCCAAGGGCGAGTGGTCAAAGTGAAAAGTGTTTCCACAGTTCAAAACGTTGACGCCATAGCAGCCAAGATTCTGCCCACACTGTGGCCGAGTAACAGACCTGTTCTATCTGTCATGGACTTAAACTATTCGTGGGCATATGCGTCGCGCAAGCCCACCGCTGCACCAATCAATGTGAAGGTTAAGCCCAAGATGAGAGACTCCAAAGGGTGGCACCTAATTCTAAAATTGGGCTATCAGCCAGGCCGAGGACTCGGCGCACAACTGCAGGGCAGAACTAACCCCGTTCCCAAGGGAAGGAAGATGGGCCGCCGGGGCCTCGGCTACCATGAATCCTCCATGTCAATGCTTGGGGACTCTGGGCCGTTGACCTGGGATTACCGGCAACATTTTGTGAAGGGTCCGTTGCAGCCCGGCACCTTGAAGACCTCGCCATCCAGCCTTGAAGAAAAGATAGATGAAGCTTGTGCTGTTGCCGATCCGCCACCACCACCGCAAGAGCTAGCCGGTGACTTGGAAGACTTTGCTAATTGCTTTACAAGGATGTTTTATGAAAAAGAGGGTGACCCAAAGAAGAAGGAGACGCAACTGGTAAAGCGCCCTCCGATGCCATTGGCCCGCCAGGGGCCCCGGAAGACGGGGAGCTCCGCCACTACTTATTCTATGTCCCCATCTCGTCTCGCTTCCTGGTTTCAACGGTTGGATTCTGTTCCCCGTTCCCCTCCACTCCTGGTCGACCCGTACTTTGCGGAGAGACCTGAAATTCTATTCGTTCCATGTGCTTGCGGGCGCTGCCCGCCCATTGATCTATCAACCCTATTCACTCCTCCTCCTCCAGGAGCTCAGCTCCATGAAATGTGGTTTAAGTCTTCTGACCCTTTCTTTGACTGCATCTTCCCAGAATTGTTCCCCATGCAGCTTCCTCCTCCTCCGCCTTCTTCTCCTGTTGTGTGATCACCTCCGGCCTCCAAAAAAAAAATGCCAATTTCAAAACGGAGGTCTCCATGGAAGATTACGCTATGTTCTGCCCAGATCCCCAGGGGCGCGAGACCCCTGTTTCTTTTCCGGTAGATTTCTTCTCCCCTAGATTAGATGTACAGTGTACAGAGTCTTCTAGGATGGTCGAGTCAGTCAGGGTAGAGTCTAGTTCGAGTTTTGTCAGCCCATCCACGTCTGCGGCACCTGCCGTAATGCGCCCTCCCAAAACCATCCCCGATAGGTTTCTACAAGATTTGGCTGGGAGATGTCATGCTCTGTTGAAGTGTCCAGAATTTGTGGAGACCGCAATTATCCTGGAAGATGATGAGGGAATTGATGAGGTATGGAGCAAGGATGGACTAGGAGTATATGAAATTGTGAATGAGAAAGACCCAGCTGATGATGAGGAAGATGAAATGGATGACACTGCCGACCTATATGCCCAAGGCTTGAAGAAGTTCGACGAGCCTTCCGTGGCAGTGGATGAATCCACTAAAGAAATTAACCTCGGAACAGTAGAGGACCCCAGGCCCATACTTATTTCCGCCAATCTCCCTCCTCCAGTCGAAGAGGAACTTGTCAAAGTCTTGAGGGAATACAGCGATTCTTTCGCCTGGTCCTACGAAGACATGCCAGGCCTTGACCCCGCATTGGTCGAACACAGGCTGATTCTCAAACCAGGGGCAACGCCCGTTAAACAGAAGGCAAGGAGATTTCACCCGCAGATGGCCTTGAGGATTAAGGAAGAAGTCGATAAATTGCATAAGGCCCGGTTCATTAGAGTGGTGCTGTACCCGCAATGGGTGGCAAATATAGTCCCGGTGATGAAGAAGGATGGTAAAATTCGAATCTGTATTGACTTCAGGGACTTAAACAAGGCATGTCCGAAAGATGATTTTCCACTTCCTCACATCGACGTCTTGGTCGATAATACAGCTGGGTACGAAGCCCTCTCCTTCATGGACGGCTACTCGGGGTATAACCAAATCCTTTTGGCTCCGGAGGATCAAGAAAAGACCTCGTTCACCACACCTTGGGGCACATACTGCTACGTCGTTATGCCATTTGGGTTGAAAAATGCAGGTGCCACCTACCAAAGAGCGATGATGGCTATCTTCCACGATATGATGCACGTTTATTTAGAAGCTTATGTGGATGATATTTTAGTCAAATCGAGGTCACAAGAAGAGCACCCCGCCATTCTAGCCAAGGTATTGCAAAGGGCTAGGGAATACAAGTTAAAGATGAATCCAAAGAAATGTGTGTTCGGAGTTGCATCAGGGAAATTGCTCGGGTTTATAGTTAGTAAACGGGGGATTCAGATCGATCCAAACAAGGCAAAGGCCGTCATGGAAATGCCACCGCCGAAGAACGTCACTGAGCTTCGAGGTTTGATCGGGCGTTTGCAATTTATCAGGAGATTCATATCTCAGCATTCGCAAAGATGCCGCCCGTTTTATGAATTGTTAAAGGCAGGCGCGAAATTTGAATGGAATGAACAATGTCAAAAGGCCTATGAGGAACTCAAGGTGTACCTCTCTAATCCCCCGGTTCTACAACCACCCGTCCCCGGGAGACCCCTGATCCTGTACATTTCTGTAATTGAGGACTCCCTAGGAGCTGTTTTGGCACAGGTAGACGATGAAGGAAGAGAAAGGGCGGCGTACTATCTCTCAAGGTTATTTAATCCCGCTGAATCCAAGTACACCGCTATGGAGAAGACCTGTGCAGCACTAGTGTGGGTAGCGCAAAAGCTTAAACACTATTTTCTTGCCCACGAGGTTAGGCTCATCTCTAGAATGGACCCCATTCGTTATCTGTTGGAAAAGCCGGTCCTTTCTAATCGGCTAGCTCGCTGGCAAAGTTTTCTCTCCCAGTTCGACATCACCTTCATCGTGCAGAAAGCAATCAAGGGATATGCTATTGCCGAGCACCTGGCTCATTCTCCTATCCCTCGCACTGATTCCATTCAGGACGAATTCCCCGATGAGCACCTGGCGGTGATCACTCATCTTCCTTTCTGGTCCCTTCACTTCGATGGTGCCCTTAATTCCCAGGGCAGCGGAGTCGGCGCCGTTCTCCTTACTCCAGAAGGGGTAACCATCCCCGTGGCATATCAACTCTCATTCCCCGCCACCAACAATATAGCCGAGTATGAGGCTCTCCTTGCCGGTCTGAAGCACGCCTACATCTTGGGCGCGCGATACCTAAACATCATAGGAGACTCCCAGCTGGTGCTGCGTCAAGTTTTGTCAACCTACCGCACCCGCGATCCTAAGCTCAAACCCTACCAGGATCTGGTCACGCTCTTGGCCAGGCAATTCAGGAAACTCGTCTATATTCACACTCCTCGCTCTCAGAATATCTTGGCCGACGCCCTTGCGTCGCTCGCCTCTTCTCTATCACTCCCCCTAAGTCGCGCCACTGAGACTATTGTGGTCCAAAGGCTAGACGTTCCTTCCCTGCAAGATCCCTGGTTCAACAATCTTAGGATGTCCGTAGAGAAGAAAATAGAAAGGGAGGAAATAAAAGAGGTTTCATTAACTGAGCTCGAGGAGATCATTGAAGAGGAAGAATTGCCGTGGTTTTATGAGATCGAGCAATACTGCAAGGATGGTACATTTCCGGAAACGGCCAACGCTGAGCAGCGAAAAGCCATTAGGAGAGTCGCCGCCAGATACACGATCATCGCCGGTGAATTGTACAGGCGGGCCCTGAATGGAGTTCTAATGAGGTGCCTAGATGACAAGGAAGCTTGGAAGGTCGTGGAAGCAGCCCACTCCAGCGAGTGTGGAGGGCATGTGAACGGACAGGCCTTGGCAAAGAAGATTCTTAGGCAGGGCTATTACTGGCCAACCCTAGAAGAAGATTGCTCTACCTATGTCCGTAGGTGTCTTCAGTGCCAAATCCATGCCGACAAAATCCACGCTCCGGCCTCTTCTCTTCATCCTATTACGGCTCCCTGGCCATTTTCTATGTGGGCCTTTGACATCATCGGGCCCCTCGGTGATCCGAACTCTGCTGTTAAACAGAAATCCTTCATTCTGACAGCTACAGAATACTTCACTAAGTGGGCCGAAGCTGAAGCTTATGCAGAAATCAAAGCCACCACAGTATGCCGCTTCATCATGAAGAACATCATCTCGCGATTCGGGGTGCCAAGCAGCATCGTCACCGACAACGGGCCTCAATTCATCTCACAAGAACTCCAAGACCTCTGTAAGAAATTCAATATAGTTTTGCATCATTCATCACCATACTACCCCCAAGGTAATGGCCAGGCTGAGGCCACGAATAAGACTCTTCTCAAAATTATCAAGAAAACATGCGAATCACATAAATTTGCTGATTGGGCCGACAAATTGATAGAAGCTCTATGGGCCTACCGCACCTCCGTCCGCACCCCCACAGGGCAGACTCCCTTTGCCCTCACCTATGGAATGGAAGCGGTGCTCCCGTATGAAATTCTAATCCCTTCCCTAAGGGTGCAGCTGGATAAGGAACTTAATCTCGACGAACATCGAGAGGCGTTGCTAGTCCAACTGGAACTCTTAGACGAGAAGAGGTTGAATGCGGCCAATCATGTTTCAGTATATCAAAAGCGTGTCTCGCGATATTTTCAAAAGAAGGTCATTGAAAGGAAATTTCAAGTGGGTAATATGGTTTTAAAACGCAAATTCGTCAGGTCAGCGGGCCCCAGGTCTAAGTTGCAACCCAACTGGGAAGGGCCCTTCGTAATCAAGGAAGCTTATCCAGGCAATGCGTATCGTCTAATTAACTCGGAGGGGGAGGAATTGCCAAACCCGTGGAATGGGCTGTATTTAAAGCGTTTTCATCCATAAAAATAAAAACCAGTGAACGGCTCGATGGCAGGGCATACCCCACCAAATTGCGAAAGGAGGACCCAGGTCCAGCATCTCACACACTACACGACCCCGTGGTGCGGTATTCTCTCATGCTACCCGACACCGTTTCTCCTTTGGCCATGCTCGGGGAAGGTGGAAATCCTTGTATTTCCTCTCTCTCGGTTGAAGATAGGGGCAAGTGGTGAATAAGGGGGCGAGAACTGACCCAGATTCCCCGTTAAAAAAGGTCTCAAATAGGGGCAATCCGTTAAGACCTCACTCCGCAAAAGAAAAAAGAAGAGGAAAGCAAAAAAAAAGAAAAAGAAAAAAGGAGAAAAGAACAGGGGCAAAATCAAAAGATAAAGCCGAAAGTACAAAGCCCAAAGGATGCAACTAGGCATGGCAAGAGTGGCAGTACAGTTTCCCCGCGGGACGTTATGAGCCCGGTCGCATGCGTGCCTAGAGCGGGTGAAGGTTCGATAACGGATACAGAGCCCCGGCGCAACAGACCAGATTCCTTGAAAAAGGGGGGGTGTCCTGGAAAAGAACTCAAGCCCTAAAAACCTCTACACCTATCGTCGACTTCTCTACTCAATCTTTTTTACTTTCCCAAGGAATGAATCCCACCCCGGGTATGGCCTCAGCAGAGGCACCGTCGAGCAGAGTTGACTCCGATCACGGGCGGTCCCCCTTCCTGCACGCGCTGAGCCTTGGAATTCCGTAGCAAGACGAGAAGGTCCCTGTTATTGAGACCCGAGCTGGCTTCAAAACCCAAAAAAATCGAATATTTCAAAACCCAAAAAAATCGAATATTTCAAAACCCAAAAAAAATCAAATATTTCAAACCCAAAAAAATCGAATATTTCAAAACCCAAAAAAATCGAATATTTCAAAACCCAAAAAAATCGAATATTTTAAAACCCAAAAAAAGTCAAATATTTCAAAACCCAAAAAAATCAAATATGTCAAACCCAAAAAAATCGAATATTTCAAACCCAAAAAAATCGAATATTTCAAAACCCAAAAAAATCAAATATTTCAAAATCCAACAAAAATCAAATATTCCAAAAAAAGAAACCAAAAAAAAAAACTTACATGTTTCCCTCTTGCATTCATCTGCATTTCTCGCACTTTGATATTTGCCTATTTAATAAGGCTCACCCCCCTTGACCAAAAGTCAAGAAAGGGTCATCTCCTGACGTACTGCAGGCAAGGGGCTGAGCCTAAAATAGATTTAATCTGTTTCATGTTTTCATGTGTGCAGGGGCAGGTTGGAAGGGCAGTTGGCTCGGACCACATGAATATTCAATCCTCGCGTTGGCCTATGCAATCACATCACCTCATAATCATATTACAAAGCTCAAACTCAATCTCATCAAATCTTATTCATATCATATATCAAGCTGTCCGAATGTAAAATCCTATCCCATATCATCATAAAAACAAAAATCACTCAGTCCGCCGCTGGGCATCCCCGCGAGGACGTATCTCTCTCAACTCCCTAAGATAAGCCTGTCTAGTCTCTGGAGCCTCCTCGACCTCTGCTGGTAGGGTACGCACCCTGCTCACCTCCCATATGATCAGCGCACTCCTGACCGCCTGCTCGTCCTCCTCTGTCCCGATCCTCCGTGCCTGTAGCATGGGAAGGTGGGGTAGCGTAGGTAGCACCGTCCGGGGTAGTCCAATCTGCAGGTAGCATCTGTGTGGGCTGTACATCGCTAAGGTAGTGTCACTCACGAGCCTCAAGTCCAAGCCAGCTCTCCTCGGTAGCCTGATGGTGGTATCATGGAGGAAGTCCGGGCGCATCACGAACCTATCCAGGGGCAGCCTGTTGATGTACGGGCGCCACTCGTCCCTGGTCTTCAGCTCAGCCGTCCTGCACTCAACCTGTGGAGAGAACCTGAAGGCGCCCCCTATAAAGTAAAGGGGATGGCTCCCAAAAATCCTACTAACTGAGGTGATGTCCTCCCTCAGGATAAACTTCATCCTAACTCCCATCCAGCACTCCAATAGGATCATTGAACCAAAGAGAGGACCTCCTAAGGCTGCTGAAGTAAGACCCTCGTACAGGTAAGCTAAGACAGCCTGAGAGATGGAAAACCCCTGCCAAAGGCCGCTGATGGTGCTGAGTAAAGGAGTCTCTAGGACATGGTCGGCTGAAGGGAAAAGGATGGCCCCGCATAGGCAGATGGACGCAGCTTTGGCTATGGCTTCAACCCACCCGCACTTATTCCGGCAATGCTCCACTACCCACTGGCTCAAAGGAAGGAGGTGGATGTGGCGAGGGCCTATAAAGGTACGAACATCCCCGCTATCAGGTATGAACCCCCCTAGGATGAGTTTTGGGTCTATAGGGGCAACGGTATGGCATATCAAGTCTTCCTCCCCCACCTTGGACCTAGGGAGCCCGAAGTATGTCTCTACCTCCTCTAGCAAGATAGTGGCCTCGAAAGATGGGAAGAGAAAAGTGTGAGTCTGAGGGTGCCAAATCTCCATCAGAGCAGAGATACTATGCCAGTCTAAAGAAAGTTTGGGGTAATTCTGACCTAGTACTAGGAGGGAGTGCAGGTGCCAGGATTTGAGAAGATGAGTCACCCCGAGGGGCAATGCACGGACCATGGGAGCCACCCACTTTAAATTAGAAAAGCGTCTCGGGCCGGGAAGAAGCTGAAAAGAAGGAGAAAGCAAGGGGTGTAAAGAGATATAAGAGGAAATTGAAAGATGGACTCTAAGCATATTCTGATCAAACTTACCTCTCTCATAGGGGTGGCGCTGAGATGTCGAGGAATCAAGCTTAGCCGTTGAATCGCTTCCCGCTCCTTTCTAGCCGGCCGCGGTCCTTCAAACAACGCGCCCTCCGCAGGACTTCCATCATAAGCCCTCTTCATGTTGAGATGATGAGAATCAAAGGTTTTTGGCTTCAGGAAAGGGAGGATGAGTGAGCTGAGGGTTCAGGCCTCCCTACTACTTATAGGGTTCATTAGGGAGCCTAAAACATCTTAGGATTAGGCCTAGATAAGCCTAGGACGGGTTTAGATAGGGTCTGATAGGTACAAAGCGCCTTGCCCTCGGGCTGGGGACTCTCCAGGAGTCCCCTTTCGGGCAAACAGGATGTTGGATTGGACGGTCTTACGATAGACCGTCCATACCATATACGGCCCATCATCAACCGTTCTTCTCTCCAAGGAAGCCCGAGCCCGGTGACTTGTGCGGCCCTAAATCCGCCGTTCCACCATTCCTACGGTTTACATGGAACCGTTCCAACCAATGTAAGCGGCCCTTATAGAACCGCTCTTATCTACGGAGGGCTAGGGGAGAACCGTTCATGTGCTCTGCCCCCCAATTAACCTGCTCACTCATGTCTCAATCATTTAGCGCTCTCATCTCACTCAAGTCGGCGTGTGCGTCTCTCATCTCACTCAAGTCGGCGTGTGCGTCACTCATCTCACTCAAGTCGGCGTGAGCGCTCTCGTCTCACTCAAGTCAGCGTGTGCGTCACTCATCTCACTCAAGTCGGCGTGAGCGCTCTCATCGCACTCAAGTCGGCGTGTGCGTCACTCATCTCACTCAAGTCGGTGTGTGCGTCACTCATCTCACTCAAGTCGGCGTGTGCGTCGCTCATCTCTCCCAGGCTAAGCGCGCTCCTCAAACTCATTTTGCCCACTCATACATACATTCATCCACAAAGCAAACGAAAAACAAAGGCATGCATATCACTAATCATGTCACATCATGTACAAAGATGGGCCCAGTACAACTAGTCAAGCAGCTCCCTCTCCCTGGCCCCCGTCGGTGTCTCCACCGCCCTCATGCCTCTTTGGGGGAGGCATCGCTGAGGTCGCCTCATCACGCCGTCGCCGGCGCCGCTCCTCCTCCTCGTTCCTCCGATGGCCGGAGGAACCAGTGAAGTAACTCCTCACGGAGCCGTGGGTGCCGTGGCTGCCACTCGCAGTCGCCCTGCTGCGCTCCCGACTCGCCTCCTTCAGACCCTCCACCTTGCCCTCCAACCGGGCAACCTGTAGACGGGCCTGCTCTGCCTCACTCCTGTAACGCTCTGCCTCTGCCCGGTAACGGTCCGCCTCGGTAGCACCGGCTCGTAGTCGCTCTAGCTCGGCCCGGAGGAGTGCCGTCTCCACTGCGTCTGCCGGTCGGCTCCGCGCAGCCTCTTCTCGCACCCGGGCTACCTCCTCCAGAGCCGCCACCCGGCCCCGCTCCAGCTCCGCCTGGAGGCGGGTCAGCTCGGACGTCTGCATCCACATATCACTATCAGTTGGTCACATTTCATACATTTCATAAGCATAAATAAGCAGGAGGAAGTATAGAGATTTGTGTACCCTCTCCACGAGTGCCACCTCGGCCGCTTTGGCCCGCTCTACCATCCGAGTAAAGTCCGCATCCCGATCGGCTCGGTCTGCTGGGGTCTGGACGGAGGAGGAAGAAGGAGCGTCTGGTCCCGCCCTCTGAACACCCTCGGCGCGCTGCATCCAAATACTCCAGGTCAGTTATAGGCATAAGCATAATCATATAGAACTGCATAATTTAAAAAAGGTCTAAGGTTTAGGAAACTCACCAGTAGGGCCAGGGCCTGTCGGGCCTCGTCTCTCTCCCGGATGGTGGAGTGCAGGAGTCCCTGCAACTCTGCCACCCGTCCTGCAGGGTCAACCTACATGTAAAAGTCTTTGTTAGTGCATCATATAAGAATCATAAGCATGATAGACAAAGTTTAAGTTTAGAAGTCGTACCGGTCGGTGGGCGCCTCGGAACACCTGGTCCCGGTAGTGCCGTGCGTACGCAGTGTAGTACGCGCTGTCGCTCTCTGCCCGGGCGGTCACCACTCGCCCTCGTGCAGCCCAGTCAGCAACCTGCTCGGCGTTCCTCGCTGTCCAGTCGTACGCCTCGCGGAGTCCCCGGGTCGTCCTCGACACTCGTTCCCCCGCCTTCTCGGGCGCAGGGAACTCAACGGCCGGCTGATAGACCCCGATGGTCCTCATCACCAACCTAAAGTGCAGTGGCTCCACCACATTCATGCAGTGAAGCCACACGTCCCGGCCAGAGAAGGCCAAGGCCTCGGTCACCCACGGCTGGCCCTCCGGGCTCTCCTCTGTGTAAGGAGTCCACCGTACCTGCAAGGAATAGGAAACTACATCAGCATCATTATAATCATGGAAGAATAGCATGTAATTAAAGAGTCTGAGTCTAGAAGCGTACCGAGGCGTACGGTAGAGTGTCCAGGTCGTCCTGCAGCTCCCGGACCTGCCTCCTCAAGGCCATCATTTCTCGGGGTGCTGTCCACCTCCGCGCGATCGGCAGGAGCCCAGGGCGGGTCTCCTCGCCTCTCCCCAACCCGCGTAGGCGCACGTAGGCCCACACCTGTACCACAAGTCGTGTCAGCATTTAGTAAGCATATAGAGTTGCATAATTAAAGACTAGAGAAGAGAGTCGCACCTGGAGTAAGGGGGAGAAGCCCCCAAGCATCGTCCGACGCGCCGTCGAACTAAGGGTGTCGAAGAGGAAGGCGAGGACCGCCGCTCCCCAAGCATAGTCACCTACATGCTCGAGCTCCTGGAGGAAAGGGAGGAAGCGACAGCTCATCACGTCCGCCCGAGTGGAGAAGAGAAGCCGCCCGAACATCAGCATCAGGAACCGTCTCAGCACTCTGTCCGCCTCAGGTCCCGGCACCGCTGCGACCCTCGGTCTCGCCAGCCCCACGAGCCGCTCCAAGTGCTCCTCTGGTCGCTCGCCCACTGCAACGCCAGCTCGTCGAAGACCCAGGCTGTCCTGGAGAGCAGCCCGGGGAAGGAGGGTCGACTGCCTCTCGGGGCGCCGCAGCTGTAGGCCGAGCAGCTCCCGAGCCATCCCCCGGTAGTCAGGAAAAGTAGTCCCGCTGACCGGCGACCCGTGCACGCGTAGGCCAGTAAGCCTGGCCACGTCCTCCAACGTAGGGACCATGTGCCCCCACGGGAATAAGAACGTCCGACTCACTGGATCCCAGCGGTCGTGCAGGGCATAGAGCAGAGCTGCGTCAAAGCGACACACCTCGATACTCAGGAAGGGGGCGAACCCCATGGCAGTCAACCGCTCCCTCTGGAAGTCCGGCAGTGCGAGGTACACTGCCCGAACCTGCAGCCAGGAGGTACGGGTCCTACGTTTCCCCTGCATTCATCCATCTCATTTACATTAGTCATTTAGTTTCTCATTTGTCTCATATAAATAAAATGCTCAAAGTCCAATTATTGATTTGAAGAACGGTTACTCACGAACCGCTCTATATGTGAGCGGCCTCCCTCAAACCGTTCTGTTTCTCAGGTCCCCCCGTTTGAACGGGCTATCCCTAGCCGTTTCTATCTTGGACGGATTACCCGGAACCGTCTGTTTGCCCGTCTTCCTAAGGAGTAACGGCCCACCTTTGGCCGTATTGTTTTGGTGACGGTCCTGGAAGGACCGTATTGTTTTGCGTGGTTACATGATTGGACGGACCTATTTGGTCCGTCTACCTTTTGAACGGTGATAACCTCGCCGTATTGGGGTTTTGGTGCCCCGTTGGCTGTGTGAGTGTGAACGGCGCTCCCTGCACCGTGTTTATTTGAGGCGGTCCTTTGGGGACCGCATTGTTTTGCCGTACGGTTTCTGTTAAACCGTTTTATTGTCGCCGTCCCCGACGACGGTGAAGGCCCCCCGGCCGGCTGGGAGACCTCCGTGGTCCCTAAACCGACCCCCCTAGGCCCCTCTAAACCCCTAAAACTAGCATGCATGGAACAAAATGAAAAGAAATGGGAGGAAAGGTGGGGGGAACCTACCTCGGGATCGCGGGGTTTCTTGGCCGCCCCCGCGGGCGGTGGTCCTCCGGCCACCTCCTCCTCACCGGCGAGGGCTTCTTCGTCAGCAGCGACGATGGCAAGCTCTTCCATGGTCACCCCAGGCGTTTCTCCTTCTTCCTCCGGCGGTGGCGGTTGCTCCGGCGGCGACGAGCCCTCACCGGCGGCCGACGGTCTGGCCGCCTGGTGCTTCGTCCGGGTCATCAAATGGGCTGGAGGAAGGTTGAGAGAGGGAGGGAGGTTGAGAAGAGAGAGTGAGAGAGGGAGAGTGAGGGCGTTTTGCCCCTTCGTTCCTTCCACCGTCGGTTACGGTGGAGGGAAACGAGGGGGTTCCTTTTTTTCGAGGTTGCAGAGAAGAACGGTCTATCGTTAGACCGTTCATTGTGTGAACGGTTCGTATATAACCGTATGTATCTCTTGACCGTTAATTTCAAGTCGGTTGGAATTCTATGCTCGAGCGGTTCTCTTTGAGCCGTTCTTATTATAAACGGTGCCGTACCAGCCGTTCGTCACTGGCAACCGGCCCTGTAAGATTTGTTCGAAGGTCAGGTAAGAACGGCTAACATAGAGCCGTTTGGAATATTGCACGGTTGAGATGAGGCCGTATATCTGGTTGGTCTATTTAAATCATGAATATTGAATATTTTCTTTGGAAATACATATCTTAACCATCTTATGCAGCATCAGTTCAGTCTGTCTCGCCATTTCGCCTGCACAGGTAAGTCAGGTATGGCCTTCTATCCCTAAATCCCTTATTGCATTAGTATATGGTATTATATTATACTATTTCGAGAGCCGGTAGGTTTCTTATGTGTCCTAGGATCTGATGTTCCCCTTCAACAAAAACAATGATGATCCAGGCTCATATACCTAACCTTCGGATAAGCCGTTAAGTTGGGATATCACGAGGAGGACGGTTCTATCCGCACGCTGTGGTTGCAGACGGTATCTTGACTCTGATATTCCCAGCTTAATAATACTACTCTCGAATATTTTATATTTTAATCTTTCTTCGCATTCGTTTTAACGATTTCTTTATTTTAGCCCAGCATGCATCATGCGCATCCTTTTGAGCTTTCATGCCCCATAGTCTGCTTAAGAAATGACCCGTCGAGTGATGGTCAGCTGTGTGTCCCAATGCTTGAGTAAGGTGAACTAATTCCATTCCGAATTCGAAGGTTTTCTTTGGTCGGTTCGTTGGGGTCGGTTGACTGAAAGATCCCCGTCTGGAGCTTTAGCATCTTTTTTCTTTTGTGGCCCCCTCATTGGACCGCGGGATTGTGTCCCCCATGAGGTTGGTCTTGTCGGTTGATTTCGTTTAGTTTAGTCCCTCCAGATTGGCGTCGCCTTTTGGTCAATTACTCCTAACGTTCGGTCCAGGATTTTCGAAAGATTCTCACCGCTTGTTGGTAGAAACGGGTGTCGTTTTACCTTAACGCCCGCTTTTTCGGTCCACTCCGCTGCATTGCTGCTCCACCTCCATGTTCCATATCACCTCCGCTTCACCTCCGCTCGCTCCCCTGCAAAGAGGGCATCAAGGAGGGGCATCTGTTGACACCCGTTTTATACCGATAATTCGAACCGTTTCTCTTACTCCCATTAGTTGATGCCTCGAGTTGTTCATCATTCACTGGGCCATTTGTGGCATGACTCGGGCTCGTTGTATGGGTCGTCTCCCTCCTTGGTGCAATTCGTGGTGATTCGAGGCTTAATGGGCCTTGGCTTTGGTCAATTGAACGTATTTTACGAGAATCAAGTGCCTAAGGGCATGAACGGCTTCACATCAGCCGTTCAGAAGATGGGCAGTTGAATATGGACCGTTCATGTATTTTGGCTAATTTCTGAGGATTTTCTTAATATCCACCGACAGGCTTTTGTGCGGTGTGATTAGGACCGTTCAATCTCATGGACGGGCCTATTCCAACCGCCTATATCTCAGAGTCCTACGCACGCCCATTTCCTCAGATAATTATCCAAATGATTCGAATTATCACCGACAGGCTTAAACGGTCGTCTTTGTGCCGCCCTAAACTAAAACGGTCTCCATACAACTGTTCATATGTTCAGGGTCCCACGGCGGACGTTTCGGCCAGTTCGAGAGATAGTTGGGATAATATTCTGATTATTCGAATTTCCACCGACAGTATGGACGGTCCAAATTAGACCGCCCAAACCTTGTGCGTCTATCGTAAGACCGTTCAAGCCGTCGGCCGTTGATTTTCAACCGATTTTATCCCATTTATCTCATGGTTTTATCCTCAACTTATTTTGATGATTTCTCCGCGGATAATCAACCATTTTCGATGCCGTTTCGTGTGGATGGAAGATTATGATATTATCTACAAATTATCTTTTGTGAGTTCGACCCGAGAATATCTAAAACCCCCAATTTCGAGGCTGGCTTGAGAGGCTCTATAAATAGACCCTATTGGCCGGACGTCGGGAAGGGGGGGAGATTTTGGTCGACGGCGAAGCCCTGCCGCATTTTTGAGCGACCTAGCACCAATGAGGGAGGCTCTCTACGTCCGTACGAGCCTCCGGTCAAGGGAGTAGCCCAGTCTTCGTAGTCTTTCGTTCCGTAGCTTTTGCCGTTTTCCTTCATTGCATGCATTGTCTCTCACCCGCGTACCCCCTCCTTCTCATTATCATGCACACAACCATCCCGTTTCTTGTCGCCCTAGGGGTTTAAAACCCCCCAGGTATTCCCCTTTTCATTTGTTTATGCTTAGTTCTTCTCGTTTGAATGTAGACTACATTATTTAGGTCTAATCTGGGTGTCTCTTCTGTGTCTCTACATTGTCTCGCAGGTCAGCACTTAATCAGCACGAGGCCCATCCCCTCTGGCCGGCCGGAGAGGGTGGAGGTCGAGCCCTTCTCAACTTGCTGAGTGAAGGTACTGAGCGGCTATCCTCCGGCCGTTCAACGGTACGCGCGGTGCATCAACGACCGTTCTTCCCTGGAACATGGTCCCTCTAGCGCCGTCCATCTCACTGCAGCAGTTCCTCCCGCGTCCCTCGCAGCGTCCTGGGGCGGTCTATCGTAAGACCGCTCAACATAGTGCAGTTCTAAGGGAGCCGTTCATTCCTCAGCGCTGCACTAAGGTGAGTGTCTCCCATGTTCCAAGGTACAGCGCGCCTATCGCGTACGGCATCTTGGTGGCGATCACGGTACTTTGCTTCATTCCCTATCTTCTCTTCTCTCTCTCACTTGTCTCATGCACTTGACGCACTTTGACCCTTAGTGAAAGGGAGAGAGGAGAGAAATATATATCTACAGGGGCTAGCCTTGAGAATTGTAGTTCATATTCGGTAACCGCCATCATTCCTTACCGAAGAGTGGCGAACTCCATAGCCTTTCGTTCCTTTACGTTCTCCAAAAAGTACTTGGCACGGAATAGGGTAAGAAAACCGTCCCATGTATGAGGTGCATCGACCGGAGGTGCCGGAACCGACTTCCACCATGTGCGAGCATCTTTGTTAAGTTGAAAGGTTACGAGACGCACCTTCTCCTGATCGGTGCATTGGATAACATCAAATATACGATTCATTTCATCTATCCAGTTTTTTGCCTCGTTGGGATTAGAAGAACCATAGAATTGCGGAGGATTTAAACTCCGAAAATTACGATGTAGGTCACCGGCCCTTACCCCCGCGCCACCTTGCGCTATGGTTTGCAATGCCTGGGTAAGGCCGGCAATTGTTTGTTGCATGCCATCCCAATCTACACGATGAGCCATAAGGTACCTGAGAGAAATATAACAACTTATTATTTCTCATGAAATGAAAAATCAATCTTAAGGCTAATTAATTATCTTATCCCGGGCTCTACCCAATTCTCACATGGGTATGAAAATTCTTCCTTAGTTCATAGGTAGGGGTCCTTAAACCTTGGACTTTTCCTATGACATGACTCTTCTTCCTAAGTCTTGAGACTTAGGCTCTGATACCAACTTAACTATCACGCCCCGAGCCTTTATGACAGCGGAAGACTCGCTCGAGAAACGTGAACAGCCGGCATGGTAAGCGTCTTGAAAGCAAGAACGATCAAAGCGTAAGATAATCACATACATAAATGCAATTGCACAATATTTACTCAAACTTCAACTTTATTTTATAATAATCAAATTCAATACTCAAATACAATCATTAATTCCACTTATTCCAATATACCAGACTCAATAAAATAGGAAAATTACACAGACTCAATCTAAACATTTAGACTTCCTAAGTCTTCACTCTCATCTTGACAATACTTTCATTCGCTCTCGGACCCGCTACTTGTATAACCCGAATCCGAATTTGAATCACTTCCATCTCCTGAAAAGATTGAAAATAGGTAATGAGCACACTTGCCCAGTAGGTATCTTCGCATCAACATGAAGGCACTATTAAAGTAATTAACAATTTAGCTCTAAAGAATAAGGTAGAATCATGCGAATGCGATCAATCACGCGTTTAAACCAAGTAACAAGACGATCATGTAAGATAGAATGAGAGCAAGTATGAACTAGCAAGAATGAAACAAGAACATGATATGGCCTTTCATGAACAAGAATGTAATGAGAATGTACTAGCAAGTCACATAATCATCACTCCGGTATCTTTTGCTTATGAGCAAGTACCTCGTGAATTTCTGTGGAATATCAAGAAAGTCAAGTATCAATCATGCTGTATTGTGTTGTGGATTTTCACTTATTTATAAAGAAAGTACTCCCAGCGTAATGCGACGCCAGTAGCATCATATCCCATAGTTTATAATAGTATGTTTCCGACAATCAGCTGAGGGGACTAGCATAGAGCCCTTGAGCACAATCAGTGCTCGATCGCATCTTCAAGTATAAATCAAGTTTTATCCACGCATGTAACAATAAAGTATGGCCAAGAATGCACAATTCCAATAAGCTCTTGATAACGATAATTCAATAAATGATTGCTTCAATAAGAATCATGAGAAATCAAGAATGACTTAAGCAAGGTTATGCTTATGGAAATAAATCGGCAGCATAACGATACATTCTTTATCTTTCATTCATTATATTAGGTTCCTTGATCAATATGATAAGTTCTAGATCATCAAGAGTCTATTTAGAACCTTGGAATATCAACCCTTGGTCAATCCTTGGGTTAAAATACTCAAGTAGTGTGACGGTCGTGTACTGGGCGGTTACATGATGTGACGCTCTAGTATTGGGCCGATACATTAGTCTTAATCCAGAACTAAGAAATCGGACTCAGTTTAATGTGACGGTCGTACATTGGGCCGTTAGATGCTCCTGACGGTCTAGTGTAGAGCCGTTACATTACCGATAACCAAAAACATCGATAGTGTAATCTAATCAATGGGCTTTAATGGTACAACCAACTCGACGTCCTAGTGGGAATCCTAGGCTCGCGGAGAATTACGGAGGCCTTCAAACAAGATTTCCTAGTCTATTGGAAGGAATATCCAATAGAGTGGTCCTCATGTCCAAGAATAGTGTTCCTATAGTTCAAAGTGAACTAAATGGACAACATACCGGAATATGCGCCATGTACTTAAAGAAATGACTCTATAGATGGAAAAGAATGTGTAACAATGTGAAACCATGAGAAAATTCCGTCAATACAACATTTGGAAAAATCATGATTTAGAATACAAAACTATAGAGTTTTAGCCGATGAAATTAACGTAACATAAAATAATCCTAAGACACATTAACCATGTAATTTGATTATGAAATAGTAACTAAACTTAAAATCATGATAACATGTCCAAACTTAGCTATCTAAGCTTATTTATAAGTAAATTCTAACTGGTTATCATTCTGCCTCGGGCTGACAGAACACAGTGCCTGACGGTCTAGGATAGGCGCGTTACAGTATTGTGATGGTTTATCGAGGGGCCATTATAGTGGTGTAACGCTCCTACTAGGGTGCGTCAGAGACAATAGAACAAATAAAAACACAACAGAATGTGACGGTCTATCGTAAGGCCATTACATGCATGTGACGGTCTCACGTTAGTGCGTCAGAGAACCTGCTGGCAGTAAACTAAAGTGAAGGTTTATGAAAACATAACATGTCTGGAAATCAACATATTACCACTGTCCTAGTCATGATAACGATACATAGGCCAACTATATGCAAGGGTTTAGTGAATAGACAAGATAATACCTTTTAATTTCCATTTAGGGCTAAGAGATGCATGAATGTATAAAACTATGAAATCATGAAATTCTTAGTCTATGATGCATGAAATCAAGCACAATCAGAGGGCTTTTATCCCTAACAAGTTATTTTTACCAATCATGAGATAACCTACCTCTTCTAAAACCTTTAAACTTCAAATTTGATGCTAGGTGCTACCCTTAGTCCCTTGTACTTCTTGTGATAATTCAGCAACTTCAATCTGCTCTATTTCCTCAGCCTCTTGACCTAAGGATGTGAAATTTTGAGGGTAAGAAGATGAAACTATTGGGAACAAAAAGTTCTAGAGGATTGAGTTCTAATTACCTCGTTTAAATGTCCTAATGTCCTGATCTTCAGAGGACTTTCGTTCAGATTCCTTGGTTGCTAAGGTTGAATCAACAACTTTGGAAGCTTCTATCTCCTTGATTGCTTAATCTCCTAGCATGAAATTTGGAGAACCATTAGTCTAAAGTATACTAAACAAAAGTTTCTAAAGAACTTACCCGAAATTATGACTCCTTACCTTGATTCTTCACGAGTCAAAAGTAAGGGTCGCTCAGTTCAGAACTAGGTCCTATTTATAGGATTTTAGCTAGGGTTTAAAGATTAGATCGATTCTAGAGTCCTTAATTTGTCAGAACCTAATCCCTAAGAGTCTTTATTAATTTTATAATCTATCCCAAATCGATCTCTTGTAGATAAGATTTCAAAGTTCCAATCTTTTTGCAATTTCCTCACCTTACGGAATCTGCAGGATGTAACGATCGTGTCTAGGTGCATTACAGGGCTGTGGCGGTCGCCCGATAGACCGTTACATGTAACGTGTATGGAGTTTCAACTTAATAAAACTCTTTTATTAGTTTATCCATATAATTATCTTATATAATTAGTATTTATCCTTAAAATACGTGAATAAGCCAATTACCCTTCTAGAATATGGGCCAAACTTGATGGGCTTGGTCCATAAACCTTTTGGACAATTATTAGATAGGCTAGGTTAACTAATTAGCCTTATTGAGTCTTATAATGACTTATTAATCCAATAACCCCTTCATTTATTTATTTAAGCCTTTATAATTTCCAGAATTTTTTTTTAAAATTAAAAAAAAATATAAATATAAATTCTGGGGCACTACATTTCTCCATAAAGATAATGACGCCAAATTTTTAAGGCGAAAATAACAGCTGCCAATTGCAAATCATGCACAGGATAATTTTTCTCGTGACGCTTCAATTATCTTGAAGAATAACAGATTACCTTTCCATTCTGCATGAGGACACATCCTATGCCAATACCAGACGCATCCGTATATACTTCGAATCCACCACCTTACACCGGTAGTGACAAAATAGGAGCTGTAGTAAGATGATTCTTAAGAGTTTGAAAACTCTCTTCACATTCCTTGGACCAAACAAAAGGATTTTCTTTTCTTGTGCACCTTGTTAAAGGAACTGCAATCTTTGAAAAGTCCATAATGAACCTCCTGTAATATCCAGCTAGACCCATAAAGCTTTTTACTTCTGATACAGTCATTGGCTGGCTCCAATTTCTGACAGCTTCGACTTTAGAAGGATCCACAGCTATACCTTCCTTTGAAATAATGTGGCCTAGGAATGAAACTTCCTTGAGCCAGAATTCACACTTGTTAAGCTTGGCATAAAGTTTATGTTCTCTAAGTGTCTGCAAAGCTATCCTCAGATGTTCTTCATGTTATTCTTTTATCTTGGAGTATATCAAGATGTCATCAATGAAGACGACGATGAACTGGTTCAGATATGGTTGGAAAAGATTGTTCATAAGTTGCATAAATGCTGCTAGGGCATTAGTTAACCCGAACGGCATTACCACGAATTCATAGTGGCCATAACGACTTCGAAAAGCCGTTTTATAAATGTCTTCTTCTTTAATTCTAAGCTAATGATAACCTGATCTAAGGTCAATCTTGGAGAAATATTCTGCTCTTGAAAGTTGATCAAAGAGCTCATCAATACGCGGCAACGGATACTTGTTTTTGATTGTAAGTTGATTCAGTCACCGGTAATCGATGCATAACCTGAGAGAACCATCCTTCTTCTTGACAAATAGAACCGGCGCACCCCAAAGGGATGTGCTAGGTCTGATAAAGCCCTTATCCAGTAGTTCCTGCAACTGCTTCTTGAGTTCTTTGAGTTCTGTGGGGGACATCCTGTAAAGGGCTATAGAAACAGTTGCTGCTCCTGGAATGAGTTCAATAGTGAAGTTCACTTCCCTTTCGGGTGGTAAACTGGGTAATTTGGATGGAAACACGTCTGGGAACTAATTTACAATAGGGATGTCTGCTATGATAATTTCTTTGGACTCCGTAATAATGACAGAAGCAAGAAAAGCTTCACATCCTTGCGAGATTAGTTTTCAAGCGTGAAGTGAGGATATGATAGTGGGGTGTTTCTTGTATTTGATGCAAAGAAAAGAGAATCTTGGAAGGCCAGGTTTTCGGAAGGATATAATCATGTTTCTACAATTGATATAAGCATCATGATCTACAAGCCAATCTACCCCTAAAATGGCGTCATAACCTTTCATGTTAAGGCATACTAAGTTTGCGGGGAGATTATGACCTTCTACTATCACTTCACTATCAGGGTAATAGTTGGTAAGCTTTGTTCCAGAACCTAAGGGTGTGGTAATAGCGAGATCTGAAGGTAAGGGAACTGATGCAACTGGTAATATTTTTGCAAAAGTAGTGGAGATAAAAGAATGAGAGGCACTAGTATCAAATAGCACAAATGCAGGACGAGAACAAATTTGAAGAGTACCTTCCATAAGCCCACCATCCCTGGGCGCTTCCTCTTCTTCTAGAACAGCAGTGAGGCGAGCTTGCCTCCTGCGTCCACCACCAGATGACTAGTCCTTCATAAGGGGGCAATCCGGCATGCGATGCTCCCTGCTTCCACAGCGTAAACAAGCGCCGAGGCGCTTCCAGCACTCTTCAGCCGAATGGCCAAACTTTTTGCAAAAAGTACAAGCCGTGGCGACTTGCTCTTCCTCCTTAATCTTCTTATTCTTCTGGGAACTTCCACCGTTCCCACTCCTAGATCTCTTCTTACTATCACGGCTCTTATGAGGCTCCGTGATGCTGAATTTCTCTTTCTTGTAACGTCGATCTGATCGTCGGCTGGACTCTTCTCCTTTCCCTTTCAATTTCTCAACCTTTTCTAAGGTCCTTTCACATAAGTATGCTCGCTGAACCATCTCCGCATAAGTACAGATATTTTGGGTCCCGAGCTGCTGAATAAAATCGGGATGTAACCCATCCATAAATCGATTTACCTTCAATAGATCGGTACTGATTAGGTGCGGTGCATAAGGTGCTAGCCTTGAGAATTGTAGTTCATATTCAGCCACTGTCATCATTCCCTGTCGAAGAGAGGTGAACTTCATAGCCTTTCTTTCTTCCACATGCTCAGAGAAATACTTGGCACGGAACAAGGTGAGAAAGCCATCCCATGTATGAGGTGCATCGGCCGGACTTGTCGGAATCGACTTCCACCATGTACGGGCATCTTTGTTGAGTTGGAAGGTTGCAAGACGCACCTTCTCTTGATTGGTGCATTGGATGACATCAAATATGTGGTTCATTTCATCAATCCAGTTCTCTGCTTCGTCCAGATTAGAAGAATCATAGAAACACGGAGGGTTTAAACTCTGAAAATTACGGTGTAAATCGCCAGCCCTGGCCCCTGCGCCAGCTTGCGCCATGCTTTGTAATGCCTGAGTAAGGCCAGCAACAGTTTGTTGCATTCCATTCCAATCTACGCGATGAGCCATGGTAATGATAAGGTACCTTCGAGAAATATAACAACTGGTTATTTCTCATGAAATTGGAAGAAATTATGCTTAAATCTAATTAACTATCTTATCCCGGGCTCTACCCAATTCTCACATGGGTATGAAAATTTCTTCCTTAGTTCATAGGTAGGGGTCCTTAAACCTTAGACTTATCCTATGACATGATTCTTTTCCCTAAGTCCTGAGACTTGGACTCTAATACCAACTTAACTGTCACGCCTTGAGCCCTTTATTGCAGTGGAAGCCTCGCTCGAGGAACGTGGACATCCAGCATGGTAAGCCTCTTGCAATCAAGAACGATCAGAGCGCAAGATAATCACACATAAAAATGTAATTGCACAATAATTATTCAAACTCTAACTTTATTTCATTAGTGATCAAAATATTCTTTTACAATAGCTCTTCAACCTTCTCTAATCCATCAGACTCAAGAAAAGGAAAAATTACAAAGACTCGATCTAAACAATATTGACTTCCTAAGTCTTTACTCTCATTTTTGATAGATCTTTCATTCGCTCTCGGACCCGCTACTTGTATAATCCGAATCTGAATTCGCATCACTTCCATCTCCTGAAAAGGATTGGAAATAGGTAATGAGCACACTTGCCCAGTAGGTATCTTCGCATCAACATGATTAGCAATGTCTAAGTAATTAACATTTTTGCTCTAAAGAATTTAAGTAAAATCATGTGAAATGCAATCAATCATGCGAATAACCAAAGTAACAAAGATGATCGTTAAGACAGAAATGAGAGCAAGTATGAATTAGCAAGAATGTAACAAGAAAGTAGTATGGCCTTTCATGAACAAGAATGTAACGAGAATGTACTAGCAAGACCACGTAGTGATCATCCAAACATTTTTTTCTTATGAGCAAGTATTTGGCTAATTTCTGTGGAGTATCATGTAACAAGCAAGAAAGTCATGTACAAGCAATTTCATGATGTCGTGGCTTTTCACTTATATATAGAGAAAGTACTTCCAGCGCAATGCGACGCCAGTAGCATCATATCCCATGGTTTATAATAGTATGTTTCCGGCAATCAGCTGAGGGGACTAGCATAGAGCCCTTGAACACAATCAGTGCTCGATCGCATCTTCAAGTATAAATCAAGCTATTTCCACGCATGTAACAATAAAGTATGGCCAAGAATGTAATAAGTTCAATAAGCTCATGATAATAATAATCAATGAATGAACGCTTCAATTTAGAATATGAAAGATCAAGAATGACTTATACTATGTTATACTCATGGAAATAATTTGGCAGCATAACGACTCATTTCTTAACTTTTCATCCTTTAAAATTAAGTATCTCGATCCTTATGACAAGTCCTAGAACATCAATGATCCACCTAGGAACTTTAGAATATCAACCCCTTGGTCAAACCTCGGGTTAACGAAATATAGAACTGTGACGGTCTCGTACTGGGCCGTTACATAACGTGACGCTCCAGTATTGGGCTATTACAATGGTCTGAATCGGAAAGAAATAAAGATGGACTCAGTACATGTGGCGGTCATTTATTGGGCCGTTAGATGAGCCTGACGGTCCAACCTTGATCCGTTACATCTCGAAAACCAGAACCATCGATAGTGTTTTCTAATGATTGGGCTTTCATGGTACAACCAACTCGGCGTCCTAGTGAGAATCCCAGGCTCGCGGAGAATTACGGAGGCCTTGAAACAAGATTTCCTAATCCATTGAAAGGAATATCCAATAGAGAGATCCTCATGTTCAAGATAATGTTCCTATAGTGCAAAATGTGAACTAATGGCCATATACCGAAATATATGCCATGTACTTAAAGAAAATGGCTCTATAGATAGAAAAGACTGTAAAACGATGTGAAACTATGATAAAACTCCGTCAATACATCATTTGAATCCATAATTTAAATACAAACCATAGAGTTCAGCCAATGAAATTATCATAACTTAAAATAACTTAAGATGCTTGTAATCATGTAATTCTTATCATGAATCAATAAATAAACTCAAAGTCATGATATCAGGTTAAAACTTAGATAACGAGGCGTATTTACAAGTAATTTGGACTGTTCTTTATTCTATCTCGGGTTGACATAACACAGTACCCTGACGATCGAGAATGGGCGCGTTACAGAGCTTGTGACGGTTCATCATGGGGCCGTTACAGTATTGTAACACTACTTCTTTGGTGCATCAGAGACAACAGAACAATTTAGACACAATAGAGTGTGACGGCTTATCGTAAGGCCGTTACATTCATGTGACGGTCCTACCCTAACCCGTCAGAGCTTCTGCTGAGGATAAAGATAAGGAACTATATCCATCCAAGAAAAATCATAATCACTAACTAGTCTAGTCATGATAAACGAAGTAAAGGCCAGATATATGCATAGGTTGCAGTGAATGGAGAAGATGATGTCTTTTTATCTTTGATTAGGCTAAAGTTATGCATGTATGCATGAACTCACTAAAATATGAAATTCATAATCTATAATGTATGAAATCAAGTCAAATCAGAGGGCTTTTATCCCTAACATGTTGTTTTTGCCGTTCATGATATGACCTACCTTTTCCCTGGGCTTTAAACGTCTAATTTGAGTCTTCAAGACACACCCTTGTTCCCTTCTTCCTGTAGTGTTTTAGCAATTTTCCGGCGCTCTAACTCCTCAACCTCTTGACCTAAGGACGTGAAATTTTGAGGTTAAGAAGGTGATACTAAGGGGAACCAAAAGTTCTAAAGTATCTAACTCTAATTACCTCGTTTAGACGTCGTAATTTCTTGATCTTCAGCGTGATGAAACCAGCAACTTTGGAAGCCCTTATCTCCTTGGTTACTTAATCTCCTAACATGAAATTTTGAGAGTTGTTAGACCTTAGTATTAGAAATAAAAAGTTCCAAAGAACTTACTCAAAATTCTATTTCCTTACCTTGATTTTTCACGAGCCAAAAGTAAGGGTCGCTCAGTTCAGAACTGGGTCTTATTTATAGGGATTTGGCTAGGGTTTGAGGATTAGATCGATTCTAGAGTCCTTAGTTGGCCAAAACCTGATCCCTAAGAGTCCCTAGTAACCTTACATGCTCTTCTAATTAGGTCTCTTACAGATAGGATCCCAAAGTTCCAATCTTTTTACAAGTTCTTCATCTTTCAGAATCAGCAGGGTGTGACGGTCCAGTCTAGGTGCATTACGTTCATGTGGCGGTCACCCGATAGACCGTTACATCCAACGTGTGCAGAATTTGATTTTAATAAAACTCTTTTATTCATTTTATCTATATAATTATCTAATTAAGAGATATTTATCCTTAAAATCTGTGAATAAGCTAAATAACCTTCTAGAATATGGGCCAAACTTAATGGGCTAGGTCCTTAAACCTTTTGGGTCTTTATTAAATAGGTTAGATTAATTATTTAACACTATTGGGCCTTATAACCCCTTTATTAGTTCAATAATCCTTTTATTAATCTATTTAGCCCATATAAATTCTAGAAAATTCCATTTATAATCCAAAAATTATTTATATAAATTCTGGGGCACTACACCTATGATAGACCGTTTTATCATTCAGACGGTCCTTGTATAGACTGTTTCATGGCTTCTGGCAGGAAATTCTAAACTCTATTTTATGCATTTTTAACTAGAGAACTTACCATGTTTAGCATGATATCTTGCCCGGTAACTATGCAGAATGCAATATTGATTTCGTATCATGGTTGGAAACATAAATTCTATTTAATTGCATGAAAGATGGCTTAACAATCATAAGTTAATGACCATGTGAAATTGGTAAAAACTTGGATATTAACCTTGTGATCTTAAAGCTATGCTATTTATAAGTCTCTTATATTATGTTTCTGATATCATTGTTTGACAGTCATGCCACTCCGGTGGAATTGACTGACCGTACCGTTCACATTTTTCGTGTTTCATATACCCTCAATCTTGTAATAGTTGGGACTCTCTGCCAGATATTCCTTCCGTCGGACTAGGACCACTATTATGAGACCTCCGTAAGTCCCCGTGAGCCTGGGATTCCCACCAGAACGCCGACCGGGTTGTACCCCCAAGACCAGAACCGCTGGACGTGTTTTGATTTATGTTTGGGCCAGTCCAAATCTGGACTGCTCTGCGACCGTAGCGGCCCAACTTGCGACCGCAAAGCGACCTTGGCGGCCCAGGTTTAGACCGCTATCCCTCTCTTGGCCTAGGTTAAGTATGGGCTTGGGTTTAGTCTGATTCTTTTGAGCCCAGTCAATTCTAACCTAGCCTTATCCGTTCTATTTGACTTTAGCTTCGTGGGCTGAACTCTTGTTTGGACCCATTCTGATTTGGGCTAGATTGAGGACCTTTTTGGGTTCACCTTAAAAGCATGTTATACTTAATTGTGCGCGGTCAAAGGTTAGACAGTCAATATCACCTTAGCGGCCTATTTATTGACCGCTAAAATCGAGATTTAATATGATTCTCCGTGTTTTGTTGTTGTGATAGCAGTCATATCAAAGTTGGCCTTGAATTGTGAAATCTTGCTTGATCCTTGTTCTTCCATTTGATATCCATTCCAATTCTATTGAAATATCATTTGATCTTAGTTGGTAAGTTACATTGCTTAAACCATGGAACTCTTGGCCATTAAACATTGTGGATGTTTAGATTTCGTGGGATCTATGATCCAAATAAATCAATGCCAAGGTAAACACATTAAAGGGCCCAATCTGGTCCTGGGAGGCGCACCCGAAAAGTACTAGATCCCTGGGGAGGTGAATGACTAGGTGTGGCATTTGGCACCGGTACTATCTAGCGTGTTGGGTCTACAACATTCTACACTCTTGTGATACTTGCTATACTTGCTTGAAAGCAGGAAGTGCTTGCTTGCATGACTCGACTTGACTTGACTCGATAAATGGCCATTCACTTATTATCGTGCATGATGTATTGACTTGACTTTACTTGGCATGTGGCCACTCACGTAAAATTCTGATTATTTATTTTGCTACCTCGATTTGCAAATGTTCCTTTCTATTTAGCTATCAATTATCTTCTGATCTTGTTGGTTACTAGCTTGTTTTATTGAATTCTCGCTTTATTTACACATTCATAAAAATGATTAATTACTTAAACTTCGCCTGATGATAGAGTGTAATTCCTACTGAGCTTCTCGCTCACCCCCCTTATTTCCATCCTTTTCAGGTAGCGCAGTAGGTGGAACGTTTACAATTGGGATCGGGTCAGCGTGATCGAGTGAACCTGGAGCTTAGAGACCGGAGTCTTTTATTTTCTTGAGTCTAGATAGTATTGTGGTCTCGCTATTTTCTCTTCTTTTTTTCTTTTATCGAGTCCACGTTGTATTTAAATTTCTAAATATCAATAAAAATTACATTTTTCTCAAATTAATGGCCTCCATGTGTTGAATATTATGATTTGTGTTTTATTTATTTCTGCTCTAATTATCATGACTGTTTCGCTGCCACGTTCTGAGCATCGCTTCCCGCTGCTATCGGTGAGGGGCGTGACACCTTTTGCTCTTCGCTTTGGTATACCTGCGTTGCATTTATCCCCGTAATTGCATATTAGAAATTTCTTTAGAATCCCTGTTTCAAAGGTTTAAAAATTAAACAAAAGGGAAGGTGGGTGGTCGAAAGCCTCGGCAATCCCGCCTTCCCAACCACCTCTCCAGGTAACGTCACCACCAAAATCCTTCATTTTCATAGATTGTTTAGAACATTTACTATACTTCTCAGTCCTAACCGGTGTTTTCTTTGGATTTCTTGAGTTTGCTACTATTTTTAGAACTTTCAGCACTTTGGACTACGCAGGGCTCTCTGTCCTCGGCCTGTCAAGAATGGAGAAGTCGGGACCCCAAAAACTCCGTCCTTGAGGCACCTTCACACGATCATCCACCCTGTGGGAATCAGGTAAAATTCCCTGGCGATCACTCTATTATGTTTTGACCCCATATCCTTCACACTACAGAGTAATGGTAGTAGCAACGGGGAGCTACCGCTCGAAGGGGAGCCAAGCACATGAACACCCCGTCTGCTCGAACGACCCCTCCCACACTGCTCGCCAATTCTCTGTGCCTACACCCATGAATGGTAAAAAGTGAGCCAATGAAGGTGATAGATCCTCAAATGGTAAGAAGTTCAAGAAGGGAGAAACTCAGATTGTCCCGATTGATGTGTTGCAAGGAGCATGTAAGTATTGTGGCAAGGATAGCCATCGATCAGAGAAGTGCTGGAGGATGTTGGGAGGATGTTTTCGTTGTGGGAGCAAAGACCACAAGGTGATGGATTGCTCTCTTCCAAAGGACCAACCCCTACAAGCCAGACATCATAAGGGAGCGCGGAATCAAGGGAGGCTTCAAGCGTGGCGAGGGCCAGAGCTTGCCGTTGAAGGACTTATAGGGGGTAACCTCACCCTATGCTAGTCCTATTTCATTGATAGATTTTTATTGCTACTTGATTATATTAGTTTCCAAGGTGTAATTTTGGAGTTGATTGGGAATTAGGCGGTGTGTCTTACTTTGTTTGCAAAAGAATGTCTTGTAAATTTGGAGGACCAAATTCTTGTTAGTGGGGGAGGGTGTAGTAACTTGAATTTTTATAGGATTAATTAAACAAGTGTGAATTATAAAAGGTAAATTTAAATAATTATAATGGAGTTAAATAAAAGAAATTGTAAATCGTTATAATATATAGTGAGCCAATAATTAAGGCTAAATGGGCTTAAAGGACTTAATTAATTTCTAAATTCAGAATTTCTAAAACCCCTGGTTTTAATTGGGCTAAATTGGTTTAACTAGTACCTAATGGTCTAAAAAATCTCAATTAAACCCTAATCCACTAAGTAAGGTCGAAATATAACTTAAACCCTAACCCTAATTTGTTCTAAATGGGGTGATGGCGGCCCTAGATATAGATAGAATTGAGTTTTTCAGAGTTCATCCTTATCTAAGTTTCCTTGACCTAATTGGGAGTCTTAGATGCTTTAAATCCGCTAAAAATGACCCCATAGCCTCTCTCGTCGACCCTAGTTCGTGTGTGAAAGTTTCTAGGCATGGGAAACACATGCTTGGAGGAGGAATCGAGGGCTTTTCCTTGGGCGTTGGTGTCGTCATTCTTCTTCTTCCTCTTCTTCCTTTGGGATGATACAAGGTAAGTGATCTCTCGCGCTAAACCCTAACTAATGGATTAAAGGTGTTCATATGCATGTCTAGTTCATTCCTGCATTCTTTTCCCCAATTTCTATTGTTTACATAACATGAAATTTGGGTTTCATGACCAAAGTATCGTTGTTTACGATTTATTTGTCGGAAACAACTTTCTGTTTGAAGTCGCGGACGTCACAGGGACTGTGTCCTTGAATGTGGCACCCCGATAGACCGCGTCTATGTTGAACACGGTCCCTGATCCGACCGCATTCTATCACGGTGATGCGGGACGGACACGGGAGACGACACTATACAGTGCCACTCTCGGACTCTAAATGAAGACGCGACCAGCAATACACACCAGGGAGACGCTAAGCCCGACACTACGAGCTCCTAGTGGCAAACGTCGCTAACAGAAGTACAAGCTCACTCGGCGTCCCATGCGAGGGAAAGCGTGGATCGTGCGCGGTTAAGGAACCGGTAGAGTTCAAGGTAGTCAGACTCACTTCCGGACTCGGATCGAGTCGCGGGACGGGTCACTCTCACACTCACAGCGGTGACATGGACACACGGGCTAGGAACCTACACTCTCGACAGCGGCCTAAGATCGTATACTAGCTAAGCAATGTAACGCCAAGAAGTTAAGACCTTTACCTCCACGCACCCGGCGTGGCGAAGACACCCCGGCTGACTTACGGACCCCCGGTTAACATAATTCACAGCGGTACAAAAGGATTCGACCCACTCCACACAGGGAGGTAAAAGGTCACATGTGGGCCCCGGGGATCACGCAAATCAGGTTGACAGGCAGCATCTTGATGTCGACTCGACGCGCCGAACTCCGCGTTTTCGTGCTTCCCGAACGGCGGGTTCTGCGGGCCCGTGGGGCCCACGGATGGCGCTGTCCTCCAGATCTGCGGAGGTGGGTCCCACTATGATGGAGACCCCTGGTGGCGCGCCTCCACGGACGGCGGTCGGCCGGAGACACCGATTGGTGGCCGGTCGGGTCCGATCTTCAAGTTGTGGAATGGCTGCCCACGGATTTCAGTTCTGTTTTCCCTGCGCGCGCTCCGGCGAAAACAGCCGCTGCGGTCGGCCCCGTCGCCGGAATGCGACGAGACCAGCGCCGTTGGAAAGAGGACTCAAAATCCTCCAACCTATGGCCAGTGGAATCTTCTGAACCTCTGCGGACCTGGACCTTAACTAATTTTCAATTCTCTGTTACACAGTTCCAGAACTCTCAGATCAGCACCTTAGTTCCCTATAAACGGCCGTTGACCGCCTACTTACAGTGGGATTAAGATATCAAGCTCTTCTTCGAAGTGATAGATATTTAAACCACGAAGTGGGGACAATTTTTGGAATTGGATTCCGAGGTGGTGGTGATTTTATAGGATGTTTAGAGTGTCTGGTGGTCAGATCTAGGAACTGGCAGAAAGTACTGTAGCTTGGGAAGAACTCGATTTTTGTAAAATATAAGATGGACTTCAAAAAATTCACGAAAATTTTGGGATAGAGGGGATAGTGGACAGAATGCCCAGTAAAATTGGGAGAACTAAAAAAATCAAAAAGTGGACCTAAGACTTAAAACTCCGGGCGGGTGGAAATGGAAACAGACAGGAGACAGATCTGGAAACTGAGATTGGACGAAAATAAAAAAATACCAAATGAGATCTTTATGACCAACCAAAATTCTGAGGATGTGCTGGACACCTCTGGGACATCCAGTAAAAGTCCCAGATCGATCTGAGGCCGTGGCTGAGACTGAAATTTCATGGAAGTGGCTATGATACTGCGCGGACAGAACTCCGGCGGTGGCGATGGCGGCTCGTGGCGGTGGCGGCGGCGACCGGAACTGATAGGGTGGAGTCACACCACCAAGAGACAGCCTTCACAGCTGCAAGGGGGAGAGGGAGAGAGGAAGGGGGCGGCCTAGGCCTTGCTCCAACATTAAGTTTGATTCAAATGGCATTAATTCATCAAAATGGAAAAATACAAGCATATATAGGTCACCCATCTAATCCATCCTCTACCGTTGGATCTAGGGGTGTGAGATGGAGGGTTGGGATGGCTTGTGACCATTCCACAAAAATACAATTAAAAAAATAAGGGGGGGACAGCCTATTGACTAGGGGGGGAACAAGCTTGACATGGTAGGTGGGTGTTGGTTGGAAATGTTGACTATTTTGGTCCCTTGTCCCCCATGTGGACAATTGACCATTCAAACTTCTAGATGCCCCATGTGGCATGTTGACTGACCCCACGTGGGACCCTAGGCTGAGGTGGCCCAATGGGGTGGGGCCTAGGGGGCCCGTGGGGCCCACGGGGTCCGAATTGCACCTAAGCCCCTATTACAATCAAAATGGCAAACCGAATGCAACGAAATAAACACAAATTAAACACACATAAAGTCTAACTAAATATAATAAATGGGGAGGCTCAAGGCGGAGTCTCCAGGCTGTCTCCGAGCCAGATGGACGCTAAGGTGGCTCGTGTCGTGCTCCGCGTGCGGTACCGGTGGCTCGGCGTATCGTGCCGATCAGCTGCTCGGGTGTCCGCACCACACGGGTTTCCAGAAAACCCTAGCTTGTCTCAATGGTTTACTTTGACATATTTAGGTCTTAAAGTGCTTCTTTCATCTGCATCTGTTGTCAGAACAAACCAAACAACTAGGTGATCATGCAAATATATAAATTCTAATGTTTGAATTCTTAATCCATGTCCTCCTTCAACCTTCTGTTCGACTGCTTGAATCCATGTTATCTTGCCACCAAAAGAGTAGAATTTAATTGTGCATCTATTAGAATGTTACTGCATGATCTATTGTTTCCTTACCATGCCAACCGTGATATATTTGATCAGCGATTTAATCGAATAGATTATACAATGTTTCTATTTGAGGGTCGTGTCACTCCGGTGGCATTGACCTACTGCTACTACAGTTTTTCGTCGATTCGTTACACCCTAATTCTTGGTGAATGTTAGAACCCTCCAATGAGTATTCCTCTTGTCGGAGTGGAACTTATTCACTAAGGCCTCCGTAAGTCTTGGCGAGCCATGGATTCTCACATGGACGCTTAACTGGTTGTACCCTAAAAATATTGGAAAACCTTTTGAATCACGCCCTACCGAGTAAGATGGATTCAACCGGCCTTTGGAATGGTAGAACATAATTCTATCTCAGTTCTACTGTGTCTATTCTGAATGCGGCCTGTACAGAAATCACGTTGAAGTTCTGTTTGGAGAAGGCAGATGACCCAGAGACCGCTTTCACTTGAGCTTATCTATCTTGAATGCGCCCGTCCTCTTGACCGCGTTCACCTGATCGTAATGAACCCCCTGACCACATTTAACCCAGTTTTCCAATCGATTAAATTTGATTTCTTAAGTCTGAAATTGATGATTTTACTACAATTTGACCTATCTGTTAGCATGGTTCTATTCTGTAGGATTGTTCACTTCTATATCTCATTGAAATTGAGATTTTTCTTAATATTTGATCCATATTGAATCTTCATTTAATTGATACCATCCACATGACCTCTGCATTGCAATATTGTTAATCTGGAACATAACTTTTCTTGGACTCATTTGGCCATAAGTGTTATCTAGAAATAGTCTAGTAAATTTATAAGGGCTTTGGGTCTGTAACATAATGTCAGTTAGGACGGAAGTCCACTTATTCTAGCCCATGGGAAAATTCTTAGTGTGATATTGCACCAACTCTGTTATTATGATTTGCTAGACATTTCATATGTGCTCTGATAATCTGATTATGATATTCTGTAAATTTAATATTATGATATTATGCTATTCTGCTATCTTGTTTAAATGTTTTTGGAATTCTAATATATATAATCGGGCCAATTCTATAGTTATGTTCATCTGGATCATATGTCCATTGCTTGATACTATTATCTTGTCTCTTGTTCATTATTGGGATTGTTTCTTTCCTTTGAGCTTCATATCTTTCCTTGACATTGAGACTCGTTATTGATTGTCTCCTATGATCAATAGATTATATTTCAGATTGATTTATGATTTTATATCATTCATGGCATAACATTTCCTTCACGTTGGTCAAATACTAATCATTTATATTTTTGCCTGGTTATAGAGATATAATTCTTACCGAGCATTTTGTTCACCCAGATTTCTTTAACATTTTTTAGGTGATAACGAGATGGAATAAATTCTGATGGCAAAGGGCAAGAGTGACTGAGCGTCCTAGATTCTAGAAGACTGTGTCTTTATTTTCTTGAGTCTAGTATAGAATTGGGAGTTTTATTGAGTCTTTTCTTTGGAGATTGTAATTTGAGTCAAAAAATGTAATAAAAAGATTTTGTTATTAATAAATTATGTTTTGGTTCAAATTTGGTCTTGTTATGTCATTTTGTGTTGGCTGTGTCTGGTGTTGCTCTGATTGTCGTGACTATTCATTAATTTACTAAAGACAACAATGTTTTCTTTGAGTTTCGCCCGTTTGATTGTATTGTGAAGGATAGACAATCGGGGATGATTTTGCTTTAATGCGACAAGCTTAAGAATAGCCTCTACCAATTTCCACCATCCACCGGTGTCCACCGCCCTACAGCTTTCATTGGGGAACACGGTTCTCACTCCTTGTGGCATGCACACCTTGGTCACTCTACCTTGCAAACAGTTACCTACATCTTGTCTACATTTTGGTCTTCCTACCTTTCAGAGTCTTCCTTCTACTGTTTGTTCTGCCTGCATGCAGGCTAAGAGTCATAAACTCCCATTTAGGACATCGTCTTTTGTGTCTTGTGCTCCTCTTGAATTAATATTTTTTGATGTTTGGGGCCCCACCCCTATTGTCTCTCATTTTGGCTTCTGGTACTATGTTCTGTTTGTTGATGCATTTAGTCCATATACATGGCTATTTCTCATGCGAAACAAGTCAGATCTTCTTGACATTTTCTATCGATTGCAATGCCTTGTTGAGCACTTTTTCAATGCAAAAAATTGTATGCTTCATTCTAATGGGGTGGGGAATATCAAGCTCTTCGTTAGCACCTTGACTCTACAAGCATTATTCATCGAGTTTCTTATCCACACACTCCCGAGCAAAATGGAGTTGCGGAATATAAACATTAGCATATTGTTGAAATTGCCCTTGCCCTCCTTAATCATGCCTCTATGCCTCATGAGTATTGGGATGATGCCGTGTCTAATGCCATGTTTCTTGTTAACCGGATCCCCACGCCACTCCTTCATAATGATTCTTCACTCCACAAGCTATTTGGTCTTACACATGACTACACCTTTTTGCGTGTGTTTGGGTATGCCTACTACCCATGGTTATGTCATTATTCTTGTCATAAAGTTGAACCCCACTCTACGCACTGCATTTTATTAGGTTATAGTACTCAACACCATGGGTACCATTGCTTGCATGTACCTTCCTGTCGTGTGTATCTTTCACGTCATGTTATCTTTGATGAGGGGGACTTCCTATTCGCCCATTTGGTTCTTGTAGGTCAAGGTGATCAGACAGTGGCTTCTGCAGGTCCTCTACCAGGCACTGACTTACTTGGCCGCAGTCCCATCACCACCATGCCTAGGGCCCCATCGGTCACCACATCTGACTCACCTCTTGCCTCCTGCTCGCCATCGGTGACTACTGTGACCACAACTACTTGCCCTTTCCAACCAATGGCCCTGTCACACCCCGAGATATATGTACAACAGAAGAGATTCGGAAACGTGAGCAACGGACAAATAAGGCCTCAAGCTAGCAAGATAATCAGAGCACAACATTCACATGTAAAAGGGTGAACACAAGTATATACTCAAAACTCAACTTTATTGAATAATAATCAAAAGTTTACAATGACACTTGACTCTCTTTGACATAATAATTCACCATACTTAATAAAAGGAAAATTACATAGACATGACTTCAACTAACATAACCAGACTCATGACACTTCTTGGGCTTCACTTGTACTTTATTTGCTCTTGGACCTGTCACTTGAGTAATCCGAATCTGACCCGCTAGAAGTTTCTGAAAAAGATTAAAAAGTAGGGATTGAGCACACTCGCCCAGTAGGTATCTTCGTGACAACATGATGACAATGTTAAAGTAATTAACATTTTAGCTCTAAATGGTAATGTATAAAGAATGCGATAAAACATGCGAATAAAACCAAAGTAACCATTAGTAAAAAGATAAGTATCGAGATATGAGATTTCAAGTAAACGAGAGCATGATCAAGCAAGATTACAATATGGCCTTTCAATAACGAGAATGTAATAGCATGTAACGAGAATGTACTTTTCATAACCTGAAAAGGCTATGCACTAGAAAGTCATGTAACAAGCTAGTATGTAATTTCATAAGATTACCTCGTGGTTTTCACCCGTTTATAAAAAAAGTAATCCCAGCGCAATGCGACGCCAGTAAACATCATACCCCATGGTTTAGAGTATGTTTCCGGCCATCTGCCGAGGGGGATGGCGTGGAGATCTTGGACACCGTCCGTGCCCGCCCTTGCATCTTCAAGTTATAAATTAAGCTACTTTCATGAGAAATAATAAAGTAGGCCAATAATACCAAGTTCAAACAATAGTTTCATGACAAGATAAACCAAGGTAAGAACGTACCAAAATGAACATGAGAGTTTAAGGATGAATTAATTGGACATTATGCTATGGAGGAATTCCGATAGCATTACGGTACATTTCTATAGTTTCATAGTTCATTAATAACTTAATGAATAAGGTTTATGTTCTAGATAATCATAAGACCATCTGAGAACATAGCACAATCAACCTTTGGGTCAAACCACAAGTTAAACAACAAGATGATAGAACGCAGTTCAATAAGGACCATTTTCTTGAGGAAGCGGTTGAGTCAAGACCGCTATTAAGGGGAGTCGAGGCAGGAGAAAGAACAAGTCGATGCAATGAACAAGCTGGCAGAACGTGGTCGTGCTTGGACCGCTATCTGGAAGTAGCGGTCACCTGATGGCTGCGTTCAATCCAGTCCACAGAAAACGCAGAATTCATGAAGTGCTTTCTAGACTTTATTTGGGGTTTTAGGGTACAACCAACTCGACGTCCTAGTGGGAATCCTAGGCTCGCGGAGACTTACGGAGACCTTGAAACAAGATCACCTAGTCTGGCAGAAGGAATATCTGACGGAGAGACTCTCAAGTTCAAGAGATGTTCCTATCAAGTGCAAGTGAGATTAATAGCATCGTATCGGAGTACGAGCTATATGTGACATAATAAAATAGAAAAGTGATGAGAAAGGAATGCGTCAAAGAATAAGTCAACATGAACTTAAATCTTGGAAATTTCATTTAAGTACAAAACTATATAGTTTTGGCATGAAATTAACATACATGAAAATATGTTCCTTGTAGTATGAAGGGCATAAAATCTAACATGATTTAAACATGATATGATAGAAATCATGAATATCATGAAATAACATGAAACATGGCATATATACTTATATTTAATAGGGAATCATGAAGGTTGATCTGGTTTCTGTTTAGAGTTATCAGAAAGAAGAACGCGGTTGGTCGAAGACCGCTACATGTAGGTAGCGGTCTCTGCAAGACCACCTTCTGTCTGCAATAGACAGAATCTAAGTCCAGCACGCAGAGCCTATTCTAGGGCAATAATTGCATGAAAACTATGTGAACTGAAAGGTAAGACACGGTAACATGCTCTAAAATGAGGTAAGTGCATGGGAAACATGAAATTAAACCAAAATTCTTATCTTTTCATTAGTGTTGCAAGGATAGCATGCATGAAAAATCCTAACTGTGTGGTCATGGAAAAACATTAAATACACCGTGTATAGTGCATGAAATCGAGCAAGGTTAGAGGGCTTTTGATCCTAACACGTTGTTTAAGTCATACATGAGATACCCTACCTCTGGGTTTGCTCCTATTCAGAGAATTTGTTGTTGGAAGAGGGTGCTAGTTCCTGCACGTCCTGCGTAGAAACTGCTACTTCCGAGCACTCTAACTCCTTAGATGCTTGATCTACTAACACCAAAGTTTGCAGAGGGTTAGAAGACACTAAGGAAAAAAAATAACCCTAAAGTATAAACCTGAAAAGATGATGCCTTACATTCGAACTACGCGATCCAAAATTAGGGTTCGTGCAAAACTAATATGGGCTCTCTTTATAGAGTTTGGCCTAGGATTGAGGGATTAGATCGAATTAGGAGTCCTTATTGGGGTTAGGATCAATACCAAAGAGTCCTAGACAAGTCCCCATGCCAGATCACATCGATCCCTAGAGATTTGAGAGGATAAAAATCTAGATTTCCTAGGGTTTATCACCTTCCGTTTACGGAACTAAGTCACGGTCTTCCCTGGACCGCTACTATAAGGACGCGGTCGCGCGACTGACGCGTGTTGCTTGGGCGCTAGAAATTTAAATTTAATTCAAACAATTCCCTAATTATCCCCTCATTATCTAGTTAAAATAGGGAAATTACCCTATTATGTTTCAAGGGTTGGGCTGGGCCACAAAGGCTTAGGTTTTAGGGTTTTAAGCCCATTTTATGTGGACCTATTCACCTTTTAATAAATAGGCTCATAATAATTCATTAATTAAGCCCATTAGGCCTTTAAACCTATTAAATGCTCAAATTTATCCTTTTTATTTTTTGATAATTCTAGACAATTTTCGGGGTGCTGCACCCTCCCCCACTTAGAAAAGAATTTGGTCCCCAAATTCATTGCATCTCATTTATGGAGAGTGCATTTTTACTTATAATCAAATAGCTCCGGAAATCTCTTACGCATAGCTTCTTCCGTCTCCCAAGTTGCTTCTTGTTCTAGACTTTTACTCCATTGGATCTTTACCATGGGAATAGTTTTATTTTTACGCTGAGGTATCTCTCGATCCAATATCTTGAGTGGCCTTTGCTCGTTCGTCAGATCCTTTTGTATTACAAGATCGTCATGACTTATAACATGAAATGGGTCATGAACGTTGTGGCGACCCAGACTCCGGATACCGGGTAAACCCGATACCACTTGGAACCTGTGAGGCCTCCCAAGAGCGGAAAAGCTCCAAAGGGATAGAAAGATATGTGATAGTACATTGAACTTCCAGATACAACAGTAAACAATTAAATTTCAATGATCAGGATTGCTAAAGTAGTAGAAATAAAATTAATTTTTCACTTAACAATTTAAATTACAGAGTCTAGTCCAACAGAAAGATAAGTACAGTCCAACAGAAAGGGAAACGTACCCTCAGTCGGGGGAAGCCCTACACTAGCAATGCTGGCAACAGAACTACCGCACAGCGGAACTCACAACACGAGGAAGCACAGTTACACCTGAAAAGTCAGGGGTGAGCCTCCTGTCACTGGCTCAGTAGGGATCCTGCAGAACCCTACCTTAAAACATGAAGTAACAGCAGTGCTACGCTAAAGCAAAGTAGTAACAAAGCAGGAGCAGGAACAACAAAAGTAAAGAGGAAATCCGTAACGAGGAAACACAGTAGCCGAAGGAACCTTGGCCCTCTAAACTACTCCAAACTATAACAGAAAGGCAAAACCCGATCTCACAAAGTTGGGCGTTATCGATCCATCGTCAAATCACGAAACCCTATCGTGAAAAGCCTACCAAAATAGGTAAAGCCTGCCAAAGACCTACACAGTCAAAGGCACAAACATACATGAGCTCACCATCGTGTATGCTACACAAGACTAGACCTCGAGTGAAGCCACGCACAGGCTATTCGAAAACTGATCGCGAAAACACAAGTCACAAGAGTCATGCATCAAGTGACAGAAGTATCTCCTCACTAGAAGAACAGCCAGATGCACCCACTGACATCTTACACTGCGTCCCAGGTATCTCGTACTCGCCTAGAACGGTGGTAACTGAGACACTCAGAAAGAACCTAGGAACTACAATAATGAGTGACTAGTCAGGGTCACGCCCGTCGGCACTCGTCCAACTGCCCCTAACCACGTGTGCACACACAAGCCCAATGCCTTGAGCCAGGCCTCTAGCTAGTTTTCCCCCCCAGTAGGACGCTACCGCAAAGCAAGGGGGCCCACGGAAACTAGCCTAAAAAGCGTCTGTCAGGAACCCGCCTCGCCACCACTCCCAGGTGGGCCGACACAGAAGAAAGTGTCGTCAGGCTACGACTAGTGGAGGCTCACTAGAGACAGAGACTCCAAAATATCAGTGCTGAAGTACGGACAGGCTAAGCATGCACTATCGCACGTACTACAAAGTACCAAGCACAAGGCAGCACACATGACTGTCGCTAGACTCAGGACAGTCAACTAGACCTACTGACACAACGATCCTTGAGTCACAAGACTTGGGGTCAAGATCATCGCACAAAGTGGTAACATGCCGCCAATCAGCCTAGTCCCTAAGCCAAATTACGGTAAAATACTGATAAAGGAAATGGCACAGAATTGTCGGATCCACACATCCGCATAACACGAATCACAAAGACTTGAGGGATCACCACGATCCTCAAAGCACATAGACACAATAACCGAGGTAAGACAGTACCTTAAGACATCCAAAACCATGTCTCGATCCACATTGTATCACCGAGACACTCACGAGGTCACATGTCAACCACTAGATCACAACCGGGTTGACCAAAAACCAATAATGACTCTGAAGCAGTATGGAACATTACTCGTTATAATGGCACTCTCGGCCACCCTACAACATGGTCAAAACCCTCATAGGATAGTCAAGACATCCATGGGACAACGGGCAAACTACAAGGTTGAGCCAAGACAATTGGAGGCCAAAATAATAGGAAAACAGAACTCTAGGAAGGAGACGGTCACATACCTGACCGCTAGGCAAACTAGGCGGTCAGCCAAAGGGCTGCTACCCTCACACAGAAAGCACATGTACTTGACGGTCACCAAAGAGCCGCACAAAGCCAAAGACGGTCTATACGTGGGCCGTCTCACTGAGCTTAGCGGTCGAGGATATGGCCGCTACACTCAGAGAACTCCACAGAAAGCTTAAGGGATTCACGGTCACCGTGAGGCCGTTTCTAACATAAGGCGGTCTCCTCAGGGCCGCAAGAAGACTACAACGGTCAAAGCCAGGCCGCTTAACCCAGTCAACCCCCAAACTGACTTAACCGGTCAAAAACACTAAACGGTCTCCCTTGAACCGTTTCACAAAGATTGGCGATCTCCCCAAGGGCCGCCAAGGACACCATGCGGTCAGAACTAGACCGCTAGCCCGAACCGACTTATAACCCTTGACCAAATTCAAATGATAAAAACGGTCAACCTAAGACCGCTAAAACCTCAATGGCGGTCAGTTGCAAGGCCGCTAGGCCAGCGAACCGACATAGCCAGATCTACAGGGAAATTAGCGATCACCAATGGGCCGCTAATCAAGAACTAGCGGTCCTACCTAGGCCGCTACACAGAGCTTAGCGGTCCGTCCTAGGCCGCTAGCCAACAAAAATGGTCTATCGAAAGGCCGCTAAAACCTGAACCGACCTAGAACCAAAACGGTCACCACTAAACCGCTCAAGACATGAAAACGGTCTCTGAAAGGACCGCCAAGGCGTTACGGCGAGAAAATCATAAGAATGGCCAAAACCTAACCTTTCCACGCCCCAATCGCGTCTAAACAATAGGGAAACAACCCTAAGCATGATATACACCTTCCACAGTCCGGAAGGGATCAATCCGATGCTAAAAAGATAATAAATGGGTGGTTCCCACGAATCGACCCAAAACGAGTCACGGGGATTGTCGGTCTCATACTGACTCTGATTCTTGACCAAATACAATAAAACTGGCGGGAATAGATTCCCAACATGCCAGGGCTTCAACTGAAACCAAGTACGCTGAAAATCGTCGCTAGGTACGGCAAGCTCAGCTCATACCCCCCCGAAGCATGCATCACCTTAAACGAAGCAAAACCCAATTGTATACACATCGTTCGGCTCCAAATCGCGAAGGAACGTAGAAGAGAAGTAGAGCATCTGTCCCCCTACCACCACCAAAGTTCTTGCACGCTGAAACGACTAAACCACGCCGAAAACTATCACACGAACCTGCACATGCCGGCTTTGAATCCACCGAGGGATCGTGACAATGCCACGCTCCATCCTTCATGCCAGCACGCTCCACGACAACTATACGACCTTCCTGCCTTACCTAGCTCGCCACGGTCGCATGCCCCGTGAAGAGAGGAGAAGAGAGGAGAGAGAACGGAGGGAGAGAAGTTGTCACGTCTTGAGTGCGAAAGATACCCGGGTGCGCGACGCATGTATATCGATCGTGTCATTCATGTAAGACAGAGTGCGCATAGTACTCGGTAATTTTATTGCTAACTCAAAATTTGAACAGAATACCATAGTCCAAGATGACAATTATCTACTTAACCAAATGACAATATCCTAGAATCATTCATAATGCTCCAAGTTTAATAAGTTTCATCTAACTAGATCATCACTGACTCAATTAAGTTATACAAGCCTTTAACAATAACTGGAAATACAAAGTAGGTCCTACATATACGAAAGGCACGACTAACTGACGATACATCAAATCTAGCACTCATCACTCGGTATCGGTCCCATCCGGGTGGTGGTCGCTATCCAAGTTTCCTGAAAAATGTTAAAATTGCAACTTTTTGAGCGAATCGCTCAGTAGGATTTATATCTCAAGCTCTAACAATCTTTAAGTTAATTACAAGTTCATGCGGTATAATGATGCATGTTGGATCGGGCAAGAATATCAAGAATTGTACCAAAAGAGTATCACATGAACCTCAATAAGATGTATCAATAAGGAACTAGCAAGTAATTGCCAAGTAATTGCACAAGTCTTTCCAAGAAATCAATATTCAAGCAAGTCTTTCCAAGAAGGTAATAGTCAATATTCCAGCAAGTCTTCCCAAGAAGATAATAATCAATATTCAAGCAAGTGATCTCAAGCTCGTGTAATAACAAGTAGTGTAATGGAATTGGCTATTTCATTCATTTCATTCAAGCAAGTAATTTACCCGTTTTCGGGCCAAACCATTCATGTCAAGCAAATCAAGCATGTCACGAGAGAGTGAGTGGGAAATGCCTCAAGTCAAGCAAGCAAGTACTTTGGTGCAATGCAAACACCGTGGTCAATAAACTCCCATGGGCACAAGTACATTCGGGTGCTCCTCCCAGGACCAGACCGGGCCCTATATGCACAGTATTGTTTCATGTATATCTTTAGACATCCACTCTCATTTTTATAGCCAATATGGAATTTCAAGAAAAGTATACACTGTAGGAACATCAGGTAGATCTTTCAGGAATAGAGTTCAAGGACATATCACATCTAAATGATGATTTATGACCAAGCTACTTAAAATGCATGACATATAGGCCAATCAGGGTTAAGGAGATGGCCAGGGATCATTGGGTAAGGGCCGGACAGAAGCTCAAAAATTCTAGGTTACAGGGAAATGGCGCCCTTACAGACGGTCTTCGTTTCTTTAAATGGCGCCTTAGAAGGGGGCGCCCTTTTCATTTTCATTTTATTTTGGACAGAGGTGAATGGCGCCCTAGGCCAGGGTGCCCTATTGAAATGGCGCCCTGGTCAGGGGCGCTATATATATTATATATATATATTTTAATTATTCTCTCGGTCTCTTGTAATGGGTTCCAGAAACTGGTTTTTTTACAAATGCCTTTCAGAATTGGGTTCCAGGGGTCTTTATTAATGGCTTTCAAGTTTTCAATAACTATTTCCAGGTTACAGAATGGGGTTTACAGAGTTTCCCAGTATTGGTCTTTTCCAGGTTCTACATAAATGTCATTGTATTGAGTTTCTGGGATTTTCAGTTCCAAGAGAGAGAGATGGCATCCATGTAGGTTGTTAGAGAGGCTATGTTAAACTGGAGTCTTCTCAGAGGGTCTCTATTTCAGAAATGTTAAAATAGAGTCTTCTCGGAGGGTCTCTATTTCCAAAAATAGAGACTTCCCGGAGGGTCTCTATTCAGAAGGTTACAATCTAATAGGATAACAAGTTTACACGTGCTGTAAATAGGTTTAACATGCTATGTGATTTAACAGGCTACAGTATTAACAAAGCTTAATGACGGCTATATAATTAACAAGGTTTGATAGGATATGTAATTACCAAGCTATGTAATTAATAAGTTTAACATGCTATATGATTTAATAGGCTTAACAAGGTATGTAATTAACAGGTTAACAGGTAACAGGTTTAACGGGCTAGATAACCAATAGGATCAGGGGGTTTTTAACCCTGTTGAAAATGGCGCTCTGGGCAGGGGCGCCCCATGGTGAAATCGTGCCCTGGCCAGGGGCTCCCCATTAAATGGCGCCCTGGTCAGGGGTGCCCTTCCCTTGGGTGCTCCACGAGACACAAACCACTGTTCATCAGGCTAAATTTCACGAAATCTGGAAATGAGGACATGGTTAAATGGAGAAAAATCTCAAGATTTCAAAGTCATGCTCATGCAGGAGTTTCATGATTTGGTTCAATAGATATAAATTTCTGAACATGGTGACTACTAATTACGTAACTTTACTATTCATGATTTATAACATGTTCACAGAATCAGGAAGTAGAGATATTGATAGATATGGAAAAATAGTTGGATTGTAAGGTCATGCTCATGTAACAATTTTTGATTTTAATTTCATAGATATAAATTTTTTAAACATGGATCAATTTACAAAAAAATGGGAACAGATTATGAGTAATGATAAACTATACAATCAATATGTATATGGGGTACTTGACGGAGGTAAGATCACAGATCTACTCACGTAAGAGTTAGTGTTCCAGATAGGCGTAGCCTAACCTTCCCACTAAGTCTTTTGAAATACCCCTGACTCAGGTGACCAGATTGTGACTATGAAAGGTTTAACTAGCATGCATGTTAACTTATATTAACTACTAGTTAAGCCAGATCTTGAGAATACCTACCTTTTGACGTGAATAAGTAGAAGGGATAATAAGAAAACCAAGCTTCTCTGTAAGGCTCCAACAGCAGGAAGAAAGAACGTAGGATGAAGATTTTCTCTTCACGTATGTTCCTGTAAAGACCTTATTTTGCAGGTGGAGATGAACTAGATGTGGCAATCATCTTCTAACATTAGAAGGTTGGGTATAATTATAGGAAAAAAAACATAAGGGTCCATTGCCAGTGAAAAAGAAGCAATTAATGCTTCAATCGATTGTGGGGTAAAAGGGTACGTTGCCAGCACAAAGGAGCTGTTCAAGTTTACTTCTGGAAGGGATGACATAATGTTAGTCAGTTTGGCAGGTTGCTGGCAAGGAAATGGCCCCCTCCCATGTAGTCTCTGTTTAGGGAAATAGTGCCCATGCATGTGGGCGTTACATCCTTTGGTTCTTATATATAAATATATATATATATATATTTTGCCAAAAAGGAAATGGCGCCTGGGGTTAGGGCGCCCCATTGGGAATAGCGCCCAGCTCAGGGGCGCTATTTCCTCCTGCCCACTGTTCCTATTCTGAGCCATGCTAGGTGTGTTTCCTGTTCAGTGCCATGCTAGGTATTGAGATGTATTATTCTATATGTGTATGCAAGTGATTGGTTGGTAAAGAGAGATATATGTATACTGTGGGCTTTCATACCGTGGGTTGTGGCCCTGTGGCTTGAATAATTGACGCCCTTGTGTAGAGGCCCTATTTCAGGTGAATAGTCTTTCTGGAACAGGAAGTCCCAATACGTATGATGGCTTTAATTGTTGCATATTTATATAATGGCCCTCCTTGAGTATTCTAACTTTTTATTTAGCCTTCTTATAGAGTTATCTAAGGTTTTATTTACTTGTGAAAAATCTATTTCCCCATCGTTTTTATCCGGGGTGCTACACCCTCCCCTACTTAAAAGAATTTGGTCCCCAAATTCAATTGCATATATGGATACATGGAGGGGGAGAAGTACTTATAGACTAGAATAGTTCTGGAAATCTCCTTCTCATAGACTCCTCGGTTTCCCATGTAGCCTCTTGTTCTAAGCATTGATTCCATTGGATTTTCACCATAGGGATAGTCTTACTTCTCAAAACTCAGACTTCTCGGTCGAGGATCTTCATTGGCTTCTGCTTATAGGTAAGGTCTTTCTGTATCACCAAGTCAGTGTGGTCGATGATGTGAAGAAGATCATGCACATACTTCTTTAGCATAGAAATATAGAATACATTGTGCACCTCTGATAGTTGTGGAGGCAAGGTAATGCGGTAAGCTACCTCACCCACTCTCTCTAATACCTCGAATGGACCAATGAATCTCGGTGTAAGTCCAAAGCTTCTAATACCTCGGCTGGGAGATACCTTGAGAAAAATATGGTCTCCAACTTGGAATTCTAGATCTCTTCTCCTATTATCAGCATATGACTTCTGCCTAGACTGTGCTATCTTTAGCCTTTCCCGAATGAGGTGTATCTTTTCAGTTGAGTCTCTCACCATATCTGGGCCTAGGATTTACTTTTCACCAACTTCATCCCAGCATATTGGAGATCGACAACTTCTACCATAGAGTGCCTCGAAAGGTGCCATTTGGATACTGACTTGATAGCTGTTATTATATGCGAACTTGGCTAGGGGTAAGTGGTCATGCCAACTTCTGTCGAAATCTATAATACACGCCCTTAACATATCTTCAAAAACTTGATTTGTCCTTCCTGTCTGTCCATCTCTCTGGGGATGGAAGGCAGTGCTGAAGTTGAGTTTCATCCCTAGAGAGTGTTGTAGACTCTTCCAGAAATGATAGGTGAAGCGTGGGTCTCGATCGGATACGATCGACGCGGGAACTCCATGCAATCTAACTGTCTCCTTAATGTACAAGGCAGTAAGGACATCAACCGACCATGGACTTTTGATAGGCAAGAAATGAGCCGATTTAGTTAGGCGGTCGATAATAACCCAAATTCCATCATGTCCACTTCTATTCTTGGGCAAGCCCATAATAAAATCCATGCCAATGTCTTCCCACTTCCACTTGGGAACATCTAGTAGATGCAACTTTCAGGCGGGTTTCTGATGTTGTGCCTTAACTTGTTGACATGTCAAGCAGCGAGATACGAAGTCCGCTACCTCCCTTTTTATATTAGGCCACCAGAAGGTCCTTTTCAAGTCTTGGTACATCTTGGTGACTCCAAGGTGGATCGTGTACCTCGATCGATGAGCTTCTTCAAGGACCTTCTTCTTCAACTTGGGACAGTCGGGTACACATATCCGTTCATGGAATAACAGTCTTCCATCGGGTGCCAGCTTGAAATCAAGTCTCTCCTCCAGCTGGTCCCTTATCTCCACTAGTGCAGGATCTTCTTCTTGTAGCTTCTGAATTTCTAGTAGCAAATCTGGATGTAGACTCATATGGGCTAGAGTAATACACCCGTCTTGCTCGTTAGTGCTAATATTGAGTTTAGAGAATTCCTCTAATAGCTTCCATTCTTGAATCATGCAACTGGCCAATATTACTCTCGGCTTTCGACTGAGGGCATCGGCTACATAATTACCCTTACCGGGATGGTACTGTATAGTGAAGTCGAAATCCTTGAGATACTCGAGCTAACGCCTTTGCCGCATGTTTAGTTCCTTCTGGGAAAATAGATATTTGAGGCTTTTGTGATCAGAGTACACGATGAATTATTCTCCGTAGAGGTAGTGTCTCTAGATCTTTAAGGCAAATACCACTGCGGCTAGTTCTAAATCATGCACCGGGTAGTTCTCTTCATGCTTCTTCAGTTGCCGGAAGAATATGCAATGTCTCTCCCATTTTGCATCAATACACACCCGAGGCCAATACCAGAAGCATCGGTATATACCTCGTACTTCTCTCCTTTGATTGGCAATGATAAGATTGGAGCAGTGGTCAAGAGATCTTTCAAAGCTTGGAAACTCTCCTTACAGTCTTCCTTCCACTCATAAGGTATTTCCTTACGAGTTAATCGGGTGAGAGGAACAACGATTCTTGAGAAGTCCTTGATGAAACGTCGATAATAACCAGCTAGCCCCAAGAAACTTCGAATCTCCATTGCATTTATTGGTCGCTCACAATTCTTCATGGCTTCAACTTTTGATGGGTCCACGAAAATTCCGTTCTTCGAAATTATATGGCCCAAGAAGGAAACTTCCTCGAGCCAGAACTTGCACTTGTTGAATTTGGCATATAATTTGTGTTCCCTCAATATCTGCAATGCCTACTTGAGGTGTTCTTCATGGTCTTCTTCAAACTTTGAATAAATCAAAATATCATCGATAAAGACCACAATGAACTGGTCTAAATGAGGTCTGAATATGCTATTCATTAACTGCATAAAGGTTGCAGGGCATTTGTTAGTCCGAAAGGCATACTAGTAAATTCATAATGCCCATACCTGCTTCGGAATGCAGTTTTATGGATGTCTTCTTCTTTGATCTTCAGCTTATGATAACCAGACCGGAGATCAATCTTGGAGAAATATTTAGCTCCAGATATTTGATCGAACAGTTCATCAATCCTCAGCAGTGGATACTTGTTCTTGATTGTAAGGTAGTTTGACTGCCGATAGTCGATGCAGAGTCTCATCGATCCATCCTTCTTCTTTACGAATAGCATAGGCGCTTCCCATGGGGAAGTACATGGCTAGATGAAACCCTTGTTCAATATCTCCATGAGTTGTTCCTTTAGATCTTTCAGCTCTGCAGGGGACATTCGGTAAGGTGCCTTGGAAATAGGACCAGCACTAGGAGCGAGGTCAATAGTGAATGACACCTCCTGCTCCAGGGGTAAGCTAGGCAATTCTTCTAGAAAAACATCAGGAAAATCTCGAACTACACTGATGTCTTCAAGCTTAGACTCCTCGACGTCCGTGACCATCACGAATGCAATGAAAGCCATACATTCTTTGCTTATAAGTTTACTGGCTAGGAGAGCTGATATAAGAGGTGATCTAGCTCGAGGGCTAATGTATACCAGTTCTGGGTAATCCACAAAAGTTATCTTGCCATTCCGGCAATCTACACAAAAGTTGCTTGGTATGTGGATAACCAATCAGCACCTAGTATGACATCATACACTTCTATATCTAGGCAAATTAGGTCGGCAGGCAGATTATTTCCTTTAACCATAATTTCATAGTTTGGGTAATGATGTGTGAGGTCGGCCTTATTCCCGATAGGTGTAGATATGACTAAGTTTAACCATTTAGGCTCCTTAGTAAAAGTAACATCAAATTTCTTGGAAATAAATGAATGTGTTCCTCCAGTATCAAATAAAACTTTAGCAGTCTTAGAGTAAACGATTAGTGTACCTTCCACGATTCCTCCTTCCACTAGTTCCGTCTCTTGGAGAGCTTGCAGACGGCCTTGCTTCTTTACCGGGAGCTTCTCATCTTTAATGGCTTGCTCATTCATCAGTGGGCAATTAGGGATCCGATTTTCTCGGCTTCCACATCGGAGACAGGCTCCTAGCTTCCTCCAGCATTCCTCGGTCCTATGACCAGCTTTGTCACAATACTTACAAACTTCCTTGGAAGGTGTGGCAGTGGAGAATGGCTTGGCATCCTTTTGGAATTTCTTTCCTTTGGAGGACTCCCCTCCACTATAGTACCGCTTCTTATTGAATGATGCTTTAAAATTTCCCGGGCTTGTGACATGTTCCTTCTTGTCCCTTCCTCGGATCCTCTCTGATAATTCGGTGGCGTCCTCGAGCAACTGTGCACGCTGAACCATTTCCGAGTGGACTTGGATGTCCATCGGTGCAAGTTGTGTAATGTACTGTGGCCGAAGCCCATTAATGAACCTTTTAGCCTTCATCTCCATACACACCAAGTGGGGTGCATACCTAGCCAATCTTGAAAACTGGGCCTCATACTCGGCTACTTTGAAGGTCCGTTGTTTCAATGCAGCAAATTCCGCGGCCTTCTTTTCCTAGATATGGTCGGAGAAGTACTTGTTGTTGAAATGCTCAGCGAATTCATCCCATGTGACGTGGTCATCGAGCAATGTTGCTTCCATGGATTCCCACCAACATCGAGTGTCCCGCTCTAGTTGGAATATAGCCAGTAGAACCTTCTCCTTGTCCGTGCATTGCGTCACACGAAAAATTTGTTCCATTTCCTTTAACCAATTTTTGGCATCCTCGGGGTCAGATGAACCAGTGAACCTTGGCGGATTCATGTTGTAGAAACCCCTGTGAAGATCACCGGCTCCACGGTTAGCACTGCCTTGCGCCACTTGCTATAGCACCTGTGTAAGGCCCTGCACGGTGCGCTGCATCTCGCGCCATTGTGCCCTTTCAGCGGCCATGATCCTATAAAAGGGTTTAAGCTTAATAAAGATCGGATTTAATTATAAGGTCAAATGTCAATATAGAACTTAACCTGTGTCCCTACCCATCTCACCAGGTAAGGTATAAATCTATCCTTGGACTTAGGTTTTTCCTAGGAAATTGAAAATCCTAGGCTCTGATACCACGAAGACTGTCACATCCCGAGCGCAGAAGATACCCGGGTGCGCGACGCATCTATATCGATCGTGTCATTCAAGTAAAGACAGAGTGCGCATAGTACTCGGTAATTTTATTACAATCTCAAAATTTGAACATAATACCATAGTCCAAGATGACAATTATCTACTTAACCAAATGACAATATCCCAGAATCATTCATAAGGCTACAAGTTTAATAAGTTCTATCTAACTAGATCATAACTGACTCAATTAAGTTATAAAAGCCTTTAACAATAACTGGAAATACAAAGTAGGTCGTACATATACGAAAGGCACGACTAACTGACGATACATCAAATCTAGCACTCATCACTCGGTATCGGTCCCATCCGGGTGGTAGTCGCTATCCAAGTTTTCTGAAAAATGTTAAAATTGTAACTTTATGAGCGAATCGCTCAGTAGGATTTATATCTCAAGCTCTAACAATCTTTAAGTTAATTACAAGTTCATGTGGTATAATGATGCATGTTGGATCGAGCAAGAATATCAAGAATTGTACCAAAAGAGTATCACATGAACATCAATAAGATATATCAATAAGAAACTAGCAAGTAATTGCCAAGTAATTGCACAAGTCTTTCAAAGAAATCAATATTCAATCAAGTCTTTCCAAGAAGGTAATAGTGAATATTCTAGCAAGTCTTCCCAAGAAGATAATAATCAATATTCAAGCAAGTGATCTCAAGCTCGTGTAATAACAAGTAGTGTAATGGAATTGGCTATTTCATTCTCTTCATTCAAGCAAGTAATTTGCCCTTTTTCGGGCCAAACCATTCATGTCAAGCAAATCAAGCATGTCACGAGAGAGTGAGTGAGAATGCCTCAATTAAGTCAAGCAAGCAAGTACTTTGGTGCAATACAAACACCGTGGTCAATAAACTCACATGGGCATAATTACCTTTGGGTGCTCCTCCCAGGACCAGACCGGGCCCTATATGCACAACATTGTTTCATGTATATCTTTAGACATCCACTCTCATTTGTATAGCCAATATGGAATTTCAAGAAAAGTATACATTGTAGGAACATCATGTAGATCATTCAGGAATAGAGTTCAAGGACATATCACATGTAAATGATGATTTATGATCAAGCTACTTAAAATGCATGACACATAGGCCAATCAGGGTTAAGGAGATGGCCATAGATCATTGGGTAAGGGCCGGAAAGAAGCCCAAAAATTCTAGGTTATAGGGAAATGGCGTCCTTGCAGAGGGTCTTCATTTCTTTAAATGGCACCTTAGAAGGGGGCACCCTTTTCATTTTCATTTTTTTTGGACAGAGGTGAATGGTCCCTGGGCCAGGGCGCCTATGAAATGGCGCCCTGGTCAGGGGCGCTATATATTATATATATATATATTTAAAATTGTTCTGTCGGTCTCCTATAATGGGTTCCAGAAACTGGTTTTTTCACAAATGCCTTTCAAAACTGGGTTCCAGGGTTCTTTAGTAATGGCTTTCTGGTTTTCAGTAACTATTTCCAGGTTACAGAATGGAATTAATAGAGTTTCTCACTACTGGTCTTTTCCAGGTTCTACATAAATGTCATTGGATTGAGTTTCTGGGGTTTTCAGTTCCGAGAGAGAGAGATGGCATCCATGTAGGTTGTCAGAAAGGCTATGTTAAAATGGAGTCTTCTCAGAGGGTCTCTATTTCAGAAATGTTAAAATAGAGTCTTCTCGGAGGATCTCTATTTTAGAAAATAGAGACTTTCCGGAGGGTCTCTATTCAGAAGGTTACAATCTAACAGGATAGCAGGTTTACACGTGCTGTAAACAGGTTTAAGAGGCTATGTGATTTAACATGCTACAGAATTAACAAAGCTTAATGACGGCTATGTAATTAACAAGGTTTGACAGGATATGTAATTACCATGCTATGTAATTAACAAGTTTAACAGGCTATATGATTTAACAGGCTTAACAAGGTATGTAATTAGCAGGTTAATAGGTAACAGGTTAAGAAGTAACAGGTTTAACGGGCTAGATAACCAATAGGATCAGGGGGTTTTTAACCCTGTTTGAAATGGCGCCCTGGGCAGGGGCGCCCCATGGTGAAATCGTGCCCTGGCCAGGGGCGCCCCATTAAATGGCGCCCTGGTCAGGGGTGCCCTACCCCTGGGTGCTCTACGAGACACAAACCACTGTTCATCAGGCTAAATTTCACGAAATCCGGATATGAGGACATGGTTAAATAGAGAAAAATCTCAAGATTTGAAAGTGATGCTCATGCAGGAGTTTCATGATTTGGTTCAATAGATGTAAATTTCTGAACATGGTGGCTACTAATTACGTAACCTTACTATTCATGATTTATAACATGTTCACAGAATCAGGAAGTAGAGATATTGATAGACATGGAAAAATAGCAAGATTGTAAGGTCATGCTCATGCAACAATTTTTGATTTTAATTTCATATATATATACTTTTTAAACATGGATCAATTTACAAAAAAGTGGGAACAGATTATGAGTAATGACAAACTATACAATCAATATGTACATGGGATACTTGACGGAGGTAAGATCATAGATCTACTCACGCAAGAGTTAGTGTTTCAGATAGCGTAGCCTAACCTTCCCACTAAGTCTTTTGATATACCCCGGACTCAGGTGACCAGATTGTGGCTATGAAAGGTTTAACTAGCATGCATGTTATCCTATATTAACTACTAGTTAAGTCAGATCTTGAGCACACCTACCTTTTAACGTGAATAAATAGAAGGGATAATAAGAAAACCAAGCTTCTCTGCAAGGCTCCAACAGTAGGAAGAAAGAACGTAGGATGAAGATTTTCCCTTCACGTACTTCCTGTAAAGACCTTCTTTTGCAGGTGGAGACGAACTAGATGTGGAAATCATCTTCTAACATTAGAAGGTTGGGTATAATTATAGGGGAAAAAAATATAAGGGTCCATTGCCAGTGAAAAAGAAGCAATTAATGCTTCAATCGATTGTCGGGTAAAAGGGTACGTTGCCAGATCAAAAAAGGTATTCAGGTTTACTTCTGGAATGGATGACATAATGTCAGTCGGTTTGGTAGGTTGCTGGCAAGGAAATGGCGCCCTCCCATGTAGTCTCTGTTTAGGGAAATAGCGCCCATACATGTGGGCGTTACATCCTTTGGTTCTTACATATATATATCATATATATACATACATATATATATATATATATATATTGCCAAAAAGGAAATGGCGTCTGGGGTTAGGGCGCCCCATTGGGAATAGCGCCCAGGTCAGGGGCGCTATTTTGTCCTACCCACTGTTCCTATTCCGAGCCATGCTAGGTATGTTTCCTATTCAGTGCCATGCTAGGTATTGAGATGTATTATTCTATATGTGTATGTAAGTGATTGGTTGGTAAAGAGAGATATATGTATACTATGGGCTTTCATACCATGGGTTGTGGCCCTATGGCTTGAGAAATTGACGCCCTTGTGTAGAGGCCCTATTTCAGGTGAATAGTCTTTTTAGAACAGGAAGCCCCAATACGTATGATGGCTTTAATTGTTGCATATTTATATAATGGTCCTCCTTGGGTATTCTACCTTTTTATTTAACTTTTTTATAGAGTTATCTAAGGTTTTATTTACTTGGGAAAAATCTATTTCCCCATCATTTTTATCTGGGGTGCTACAGAAGTGAACGGCGGTGAGGAGAGAGGAAGGAGAGAGAGGGGTTAAACGAAAAGGAAAATAGGAAATTATGCAATTTTTGTAAAATCTGATATTCTGCATGAAAATCCATAAATTCAAAAAAATATGGAAAAATAGTCTTCGCGATCCTCAGAACGACCACAACGCACCTGTAGCGTCATGGAGTAGCAAAACTTAACGGTCAACTCTCCACAGAGTTCCGCAAGTTATATAAGGGAAAAACCAGTGTGGATCATAAAACACGTATCAGGACCCACGAAAGCGATCCGATAGCTCTCCGATTCCGATATGAAGAATCCAGGATGTTACAAACGTACCTTTTAAGCATTGAGACATGGAACGCATCATGAACTCCAGATAATTGTGGTGGCAAAGCTATCCGATAAGTGACCTCGCCAACCCTTTCAAGAATTTGAAAAGGGCCAATAAATCTTGGAGTAAGCTTGCCCTTGATGCTAAATCTTCGAATTCCACGACTTGGGGAAACTTTGAGAAACACGTGGTCTCCCACTTGGAATTCCATGTCTCTTCTTCTTGTATCAGCATATGTCTTTTGCCATGATTGATCCATCTGGAGTCTTTCTCTGATTAGTTTAATTCTTTCAGTTGTATCCCTAATAATATTTGGGCCTAGAAGTTATTTTTCTCCAACTTCATTCCAGTAGATTGGTGAACGGTAACTCATTCCATATAATGTCTCAAACGGTGCCATTTGTATGCTAGCCTGATAGCTATTATTGTAGGCAAACTCAACTAGAGGCAAGTGGTCGTGGCAACTCCCACCAACATCAATTACACATGCCCTGAGCATATCTTCAGCTACCTGATTGGTTCTTTCAGTCTGGCCATCGGTTTGTAAATGAAAAGCAGTGCTGAAGTTCAACCGGGTCCCTAAGGAATGTTGTAGACCCTTCCATAATTGTGATGTGAACCGAGGGTCTTGATCGGATATAATAGTGACTAGAACTCCATGTAATCAGACAATTTCCTTTATATATATGGCTGCTAGAACATCCATGGACCATCGACTTTTAATAGGTAGAAAATGTACAAATTTTGTCAATGGGTCTACTATCACCCATATACCATCATGTCCGCTTCTTATCTTAGGTAGACCCATGATGAAATCCATCCCTATGCTCTCCCACTTCCACTCGGGAATTTCAAGGGATAGAACTTTCCAGCGGGCTTTAGGTGTTCTGGCTTGACTTGCTGACAAGTGAGGCAATGATATATAAAGCCCGCCACTTCTCTCTTCATGTTGGGCCACCAGAAATTTCTTTTTAAATATTGGTACATGTTAGTAGCACCAGGGTGCAGTGCATATCTTGACTTATGGGCTTCATCCATAATTAGCTTCTTTGTTTCAGTATGGTCAGGTACACAAATCTTACCCTGGAATAATAATCTTCCATCGATCGTGACAAAAAAATATGGGTGTTGATCAATATTGGCTTTGATTTCAACCAGTGTAGGGTCATTTTCTTACAATTTTACTAGATCTTCTATCAAGGTAGGTTGTAACAGGATGTTGGCAATAATACATGCTTCATTTTTCGTGTCAATATCTAGATTAAGCTGAGCAAAATCTTCTACAATGTTTATCATACCTCTTCTGAGACTTGATAAAGTTGCCAGTGGTTTTCTACTGAGCGCATCGGCTACATCATTTGCCTTGCCAGGGTGACAGTGAATGGAAGAGTCGAAGTCCTTTAAATATTCTTGCCATCTTCTTTGCCTCATGTTTAAACCCTTTTGGGAGAAGAGATATTTCAGAGTTTTATGGTCTGAAGATACGATGAAGTTCTCCCCATAAAGGTAATGCCGTCATATTTTCAAGGTGAGGATAACAATAGCTAGTTCTAGATCGTGTACTGGATAGTTCTCCTCATGATGCTTTAATTGCCTTGAAGCATAACAGATCACCTTACCATTCTGCATTAAAACACATCTAAGGCCAACGCCTGATGCATCAGTATAGACTTCAAAATCACCACCTTCAATGGGTAGTGATAATACAGGTGTCGTGGTGAGATGTTCCTTGAGAGTCAAGAAACTCTCTTCACAATCCATCGACCATATAAAATGATTTTCTTTCCTTGTAAGCCTGGTCAGAAGAACGGCGATCCTAGAGAAATGTTTTATGAATCGCCGATAATAGCCAACCAACCCAAGAAAACTCCTGATTTTAGATATAGTTGTCGATCGGCTCCAATTCTTGACAGCTTCGACCTTAGAAGGATCCACAACGATACCTTTCTTTGATATGATATGACCAAGGAATGGGACTTCTTTTAGCCAAAACTCACATTTGTTGAGCTTTGCATAGAGTTGGTGTTCTCTTAATATTTGCAAAGCTATTTTTAAGTGTTCTTCATGCTCCTCCTGAGTCTTGAAATATATGAGAATGTCATCTAAGAAAAGGTCTGAAGATATTGTTCATGAGTTGCATAAAAGCTGTAGGGGCATTTGTTAACCCGAACGGCATAACCACGAATTCGTAGTGCCCATATGTGCTTCAAAAAGTGGTCTTAGAAATGTCTTCATCTTTAATCCTCAGCTTATGGTAACCAGACCTGAGGTCTATCTTTGAGAAATATTTCACACCAGAAATTTGATCGAACAGTTGATTAATACGCGGTAGTGGATATTTGTTCTTTATTGTGAGTTGATTTAACTGTCGGTAATCGATGCATAGCCTGAGAGATCCATCCTTCTTCTTGACAAATAGAACTGGCGCACCCCAAGGGGATGTGCTGTGTCGAATAAAGCCTTTCTCCAACAACTCTTGAAGTTGCTTCTTCAACTCCTTAAGTTCCGTGGGGGACATCCTGTAAGGAGCTTTTGAAACTGGTGCTGCTCCAGGGATAAGTTCAATATATAAGTGCACTTCCCTTACGAGTGGTAAACCAGGTAATTCGGAACGGAAGACGTCGGAAAAGTCTCCTGTATTTGGGATTTCTTCAAGAATAATTTTCTTGGACTCGATGATGATTACAGAAGCAAGGAAAGCTTCACAACCTTGCGAAATAAGTTTGCAAGCATGAAGAGAAGAAATGAGGATGGGATGCTTATATATTTGATACCAAGAAACGAGAATCTTGGAAGATATGATTTGTGGAAGAAAATTTACCTATTGCGACAATTGATATTGGCATAGTGGTCGCATAGCCAATCTACACCTAAGATGGCATCGTAACCTTCCATGTCAAGGCATACGAGATTTCCAGGGAGATTATGGCCTTCTATAGTTACTGCACTATTAGGGTAGTGGGTTTTGAGTTTAGTTCCGGAACCTAAGGGTGTAGTAATTGGTAGGTCTGAAGGTAAAGGAACAGGTGAAACTGGTAAAGTTTTAGCAAAAGCGGTAGATATAAAAGAGTGAGAAGCACCGGTATCGAATAATACAAAGGCAGGATGTGAATAAATTTAGATAGTACCTTCCATTAGACCACCATCCTTTGGCATTTCATCATCGATCAAGGCATTTAAACGAGCTTGCCGCCTGCGTCCGCTATCGCTCTTGGAAGGCTGATCTTTCATAAGGGGGCAATCGGGCATGCGATGCTCCTAGCTTCCACATCGAAGACAAGCACCAAGGCGCTTCCAACATTCTTCGGCCGAATGACTGAACTTTTCGCAAAAGGTGCAAGCCATCATGACTTGCTTCTTCTCCACTTTAACTTTCTTGTTATTGTTGCCATTCTCGTTACGAGACCTCTTCTTGCTATCACGAGATTTGTAGGACCCCGTGATGCTGAATTTCTCTTCTTTCCTTCCTCTCATGTCCTTGCGACTAGGTTCTTCACCTTTGCCCCTGTATTTATCGACCTTCTCCAAGGTCCGTTCACATAAATGAGCTCGATGGACTATCTCCGTATAGGTCCGGATATTCTAAGGGCCAAGTTGTTTAACAAAAATCGGGCTCAAGCCGTCCATAAAGTGATTGGCTTTGAGGAGCTCTGTATTGACAAGATGCGGAGCATACGGTGCTAGCCTTGAGAATTAAAGTTCATAATTTGCTATGGACATCATACCTTGCCTAAGAGAGGCAAATTCTGCAGCCTTTTTTTCCTGGACATGCTCCGAGAAATACTTCTCTAAGAAGAGTTGAAGAAACTCCTCCCAAGTAATTTGTGGATTATGAAGATGGGCCGAGGTGGCCTTCCACCATGTGCGCACATCTTTATTAAGTTGAAATGTGGCAAGTAGGACCTTCTCCTGGTATGCGCATTGCATGACATGAAATATACGGTACATTTCATCTATCCAATTCTCCGCTTCATATGGGTTGGACGAACCCGAGAACCGTGGAGGGTTCATACTCCTGAAATTACAATGAAGATCCTCGACGCTAGATCGCACACCAACTTGTGCCACAGTCTGCAGGGTCTGGGTAAGACCCGCAACCATTTGTTGCATAGCTTCCCAATTCACACGATTAGCGGTCGTTTCAAAAATAAGGTGCCTGAGAAAATACACAACTAGTTACTTTCGTTAGAACATATGAGGGTCAACCTAGAACTTAATTTCTAGAGAACTATCTTATCCCGGGCTCTACCCAATCTCACTTGGGTTCGAAGAATTTCTTCCTAGTTAATAGGTATGGGTCCTTAAGCCTTGGACTTAACCTATGACTTGACATTTTCCTAGAACTTACTTAAGCCTAGGCTCTGATACTAACTTAACTATCATGCCCCGAGATATATGTACAGTGGAAGAGATTCGGGAACGTGAACAGTCGACAAATAAAATCTCAAGCTAGCAAGATAATCAGAGCACAACATTCACACATAAAAGAGTGAACACAAGTATATACTCAAAACTCAACTTTATTGAATAATAATCAAAAGTTTACAATGACACTTGACTCTCTTTGACATAGTAATTCACTAGACTCAATGAAAGAAAAATTACATAGACATGACTTCAACTAACATAACCAGACTCATGACACTTCTAGGGCTTCACTTGAACTATTTTCGTGCTCGGACCCGTCACTTGAGTAATCCAAATCCGACCGGCTAGAATTTCCTGAAAAAGATTAAAAAGTAGGGAATGAGTGCACTCGCCCAGTCAGTATTTTCGTATCAACATGATGACAATGTTAAAGTATTTAACATTTTAGCTCTAGATGGCAAGGTATAAAGAATGTGATAAAATATGCGAATAAAATAAAAGTAACCATAAGTAACAAGATAAGTATCGAGATATGAGATTTCAAGTAAAAGAGAGCATGATAAAGAAAGATTATAATATGGCCTTTCAATAACGAGAATGTACTAGCATGTAACGATAATGTACTTAAAAAAGCTATGCACTAGAAAGTCATGTAACCAGCAAGCATGTAATTTCATAAGATTGCCTCGTGGTTTTCACCCATTTATAAAAAAGTACTCACAGTGCAATGCAACGCTAGTAAGTAGCATACCCCATGGTTTATAGTATGTTTCTAGTCATCTATCGAGGGGGTTAGCGTGGAGCCCTTGGACACCGTCTGTGCCCGCCTTCGCATCTTCAAGTTATAAATCAAGCTACTTCCATAAGAAATAATAAAGTAGGCCAATAATATTAAGTTCAAACAATAGTTTCATGACAAGATAAACCAAGGTAAGAACGTACCAAAATGAACATGAGAGTTCAAGGATGAATTAATTGGACATTACGCTACGGAGGAATTCCGACAGCATAATGGTACATTTCTATAGTTTTATAGTTCATTAATAACTTAATGAATAAGGTTTGCGTTCTAGATAATCAGAAGACCATCTGAGAACAGAGCACAATCAACCCTTGGGTCAAAGCACATGTTAAACAGCAAGATGACAGAACACGGTTCAATGAGGACCATTTTCTTGAGGAGGCGGTTGAGTCAAGACCGCTATTAAGGGGATTTGACGTAGGAGAAAGAACAGGTCGACGCAATGAACAAGCTGGCAGAACGTGGTCGTGCTGGGACCGCTATCTTGAAGTAGTGGTCACCTGATGGCCGCGTTCAATCCAGTCCACAGAAAATATGAAATTCACGAAGTGCTTTCTAAACTTTTGGGGTTTTAGGGTACAACCAGCTTGGCGTCTTAGTGGAAATTCAAGGCTCGCGGAGACTTACGGAGGCCTTGAAACAAGATCACATTGTCCGGTAGAAGGAATATCCGACAGCGAGGCTCTCAAGTTCAAGAGATGTTCCTATCAAGTGCAAGCGATCATAATAGCGTCGTACCGGAGTACAGGCTATATGTGACATAATAAAATAGAAAAGAGATGAGAAAGGAATGCGTAAAAGCATAAGTTAACGTGAACTTAAGTCATGGAAATTTCATTTAAGTACAAAACTATAAAGTTTTGACATGAAATTAACATACATGAAAATAAGTTCCTTGCAGCATGAAGGGCATAAAACCTAATATGATTGAAACATGATATGACAGAAATCATGAATATCATGAAATAATATGAAACATGGCATAGCTACTTATATTTAACAGGGAATCATGAAGGTTGATCTAGTTTCTGTTTAGAGTTAACAAAAAGAAGATTGCGGTTGGTCGAAGACCGCTACTTGCAGGTAGCGGTCTCTGTAAAATCGCCTTCTGTCTACAATGCTCAGAAGCTAAGTCCAGCACGTAGAGCCTATTCTAGGGCAATAATTGCATGAAAACTATGTGAACTGAAAGGTAAGACAGGGTAACATGCTTTAAAATGAGGTAAGTGCATGGGAAACATGAAATTAAACCAAAGTTCTTATCTTTTCATTAGTGTTGCAAGGATAGCATGCATGAAAAATCCTAACTGCGTGGTCATGGAAAAACATTAAATACGCCGTGTATAGTGCATGAAATCGAGCAAGTTTGACGGATTTTGATCCTAACACGTTGTTTAATCCATACATTTGATAACCTACCTCTGGGTTTGCTCCTAATCGAAGAATTTGTTGCCAGAAGAGGGTGCTAGTTCTTGCGTGTCCTGCGTAGAAAATGCTACTTTCGAGCGCTCTAACTCCGTAGAAGCTTGATCTCCTAACACCAAAATTTGCAGAGGGTTAGAAGACACTAAGGAAAATAAATATCCTTAAAGGACAAACCTGAAAAGATGATACCTTATCTTTGATCTACGCGATCAAAAATTAGGGTTCCCGCAGAACGAATCTGGGCTCTATTTATAGAGTTTGGCCTAAGATTAAGGGATTGGATCGAATTAGGAGTCCTTATTGGGATTAGGATTGATCCTAAAGAGTCCTAGACAAGTCCTCAAGGCAGATCACATCAATCCCTAGCGATTTGGGAGGATAAAAATCCAGATTTCCTAGGGTTTATATGTTGGATTTCTGTGTTTTGATGATGTCAAACACTATGACTCGTAATGCATGATCTCATATGTGGTTGAAGTAGTTTTGTGTCTGAAATGTCATATATGTTTCTGAACTAATTTTTCTATAAATAGTTGTAGTGTTCCATGCATAGGGACTGTGTATATTGTTGTGTCCCTGTGGTTTTGAAGATTGGCTTTGATGTGAGTTAATCTTTTGATGATTGGTTCTGATGTGAGTTAATCAATATGAGTCATCTTGATGTGTGAGTCATCATGCTGTTATTCACTCATTTTCTGATCATAATGCAGTCTCTCATATGTTCAGTTAATTTGCTGTTCAGTCAGTTCATCAGATCATGAAGCATTGCATTATATGTTCAGTCATGTTATCTGCTGCATAAATCTTTCACATGCATTATTTGTTCAAGTGTAAACTCTGTCAGCATTGTCAGGACTGAAGTGGGTCGACCCCCCTAGACTATCAATGTCTGTACACTGCCAGCACACACGTTCAAAATCTCTACATGTGAAGTCTACACATCGACTGTTCATGCAAAGTCTAGACATTTGATCAAGTTTGTACACTGGTCTTGGCATATGCATTCATAAAGTATATACACTCTTCGGTTGACTTCACCTGAAGTCTGTACAACCATTCTCTTATCAAAGTCCATACATCCTTCTGTTGGAATTCCAATTCCATACATCGACTGTTTGAGCAAAGTCTGTACAGCGTGTCACTCATGTTGGAAGTCTATACATCAGTTTGATTGAGTAAGACTGTACATCATGCCTTGTTATTCACAGCCTTTAAAGTCTGTACATTGGCTTCGCATCTGCAAGTCTATACATCGGTTTGATATCATCAAGTCTGTACATTGGCTTCAACTCTCCAAGTCTATACAGCCACATCTCAAAGGCTAAGTCTATACATCACTGTGGTTGCTCGAAGTGAAGCATAGTCTATACACTCCTCACCTTTCCCTACGTTTGGCCAAGTCTATACACTCATACCTTTCCCTACGTTTTTTGGCCAAGTCTACACATCGTTTACATGGTGTTTGCATTCAAAGTCCATACATTGGACTGTAGCATGCACGAAGCTAAGTCCATACTTTGATGCACTGTAGATAGCCTGAGGTGAAGTCTGTATAGCCATTGCCTTCATATAGGAAGTCTGTACATCTTACTGCATTGTAGCTTTCACAAAACCAAGTCTATACATCGTGAAAGTCTATACACTCCTCTTGGCCTTAGCATCTTTTTTTAAGTCCATACATTGGTCTTCAGCTCAAGTCTGTACAAATGGACTTATAGGTAAAGTCTATACATCCTTCAGCTGGAACTGTGTAAGTCTGTACATCGTTGCTTGCCAAAGTCTGTACATTGGCATCTGTTCCTACGTTGCACTTCCAAGTCTGCACATTGGGTTCTTTACCTACGTTCAGCTTTGAAAGTCTGCACATTGGTAGTTTTACCAACGTTGCCTTGCCAAAGTCTATACACTGTGTTTGTTCAAGTCTGTACAGACTTAGCCTTGTTCTAGTCTGTACATAGACCAGCTATATTTGGCAAGTCTACACATCGTGATTTCATCATGTCTGTACAGCCTCTTCATTGAAAGTCCACTCATCACTCAAGTCTACACATTGCATTGGTGGCAAGTCTATACATTGGGCTGTAGCTTGCTTGAAGTGAAGTCTACACATTGATTCACTGTTCATGCCATCACTCAAAGTCTGTACAGCATGCTTCGTTGTTCAAGCTTTCAAAACTCTATACATCGCTCTTGAGCTAAAGTCTGTACAGCCGTTTCTTTGGCAAGTCTGCACATCGTGAAGTCTACACACTCGATTGCCTTGCTTTGCTTCAAGTCTGTACAGTCTCTCCCTCAGCAAGTCTATACACTGGGGTCGTCAGCTGAAGCTACAGCATGTCTGTACATTGGGTTCTCATGCATGTTAATAGCAAGTCTAGACATTGTCTGTCATGCACGCAGTCAAGTGTATACACTCTACACACTTGGTTAACTGATGCTTTAAGTCCATACACTCATTCCCTTGGTATGTTAATGCATTTAACTGAAAGTCCATACACTGAGCTCGCATGACGAACTTCAACTCTATACACTCTCCCAGTGTACACACTTACTCACTTACTAAGTCAAAGTATATACATTGTGTTGCATTGCTTGAATTTCCTCAAGTCTATACACTGAGCTCGCATGAAGACTCAAAGTCTATACACTCACTCAGTGTTCACACTTATTCATTGCTGCTTCTGAAGTATATACACTCGTGTTAAAAACCTGAACTAACTAAGTAGATACATTCCTTTTGTCTTTGTCTGCAGGTGATTTAGGCTAATGAAGGGCACGTGATCCGAGGGCAGACAGGAAGCTGACACGTGGCCAAATATCTTGGGCGGGAAATGTGGAACACACGCTCCCAGTGCTGCTCTTGCTCGAGCTGCTATATAAGAAAAACTCCGTTGTCTGAAGGAGGTTGATCGAAGTATAAGGACTGAAGCCTTGAGCAGAAGTAGGAATATATAGAAGAAGAGTGAGCCGGCAGAAGAAAAAGAGTTGCAGAGAAGAAGGAGAGAACAATGTGAGAGAAAAGGAGAGCAGAGGAGAAAGAAAGAGAGATAAAGAGAGAGAGTTCATGGAGAAGAAGGAAGAAGCTACTAAAGATCTGTCTACTAGACCGTGGATCAAATCTAGGCCAGTCAGCTCCATGAGAGCCACATCTGATGTTCTTTCATTTACAGCTTGTGTTTGCTGTGTTATTTTCGTTTCTTATTTTTCCTTTTATTTGATCTGATTAACTGTGTTCTTCCGATCCTCTGGACTGAGGTCGGGTTCCTCCTGTGGACTCAGGAGAAGGGAGACCTGTCTCCGGTTCTGGGCTTGTGGTTTGCAAGTCCAGGGGTCCCTCCTGGTCTGGAGGAAGAGAGGTCTGCGACCTCTGGTTTGCTGGTGACTGGGAGTCACTAGTGGGTTCCCTCCTGGTCTGGAGGAAGAGAGACTTCGGTCTCTGGTTTCCAAGTGGCTGGGAGTCACTTGGGGTGTCCCTCCGGTTAAGAGGAAGAGGGGAGGCTGTTCCCCTGGTCAAGCTGTGTGGTAGCAAGTGTTCGCAGACTGAGTCTGCTTGTTTCTAGCGTTGGCAAGTGAAGCCTCACTCCGGTTGGGAGTAAGGGGTGGATGTAGGTCTGGAGGACCGAACCACCTAAAAATCTTCTGTGCAGTGGTTTTGCTTTGTGCGTTTGTTCCTTGCCTTCTACCTCCTATTCACAGGTTGTGCATGCTTGATTAGTTGTGTTATCTTGGGAGTAAATTTCGAGGTTTATATTCTTCTAAGTGAGTTTGGTGTGTTTAGCTCTACCTGCATTTCTGGTGTAATCAGGTGACTGCATTGTTGCAGTCCAACTGTTTGATCATGTGTTTTCTTATCATCTCATCTTGGAGAGCTCATTAGTTTTATTCCGCATATCTGAGCTTTAGAGTTTTAATTTGGGCATTATCTCTAGAGGGATACATTCACCCCCCTCTGTATCCGGGCCTAGCACCCTAAGAATTGGTATCAGAGCGGTGTCTGCTTAGAAGGTCCAGCGACCTGCAGATCCGATCTTGCAGTCTTTGGTGCTAATTTGTTTTTAGTGCATCAATATTCCTGTTGCATTAATCTGATTTATTTTCAATGGCTCATCCACCCGTCTTTAGTGGTTCTGATTTCAGTCAGTGGCACAGTGCTTTACGTGCTTATGTTAAATCTGTTGATCCAGATCTGTGGAAATTAATTTCACAAGGTCCTCACACATTACCAACGAAAGTATCCAAATGGACCGACAGACACAGATCAAAGGATGAGAAAATCAGAAAGCCTTTAATCTGATGAAAGCAGCTACTGACAGAGCCTTATGATCTTGCCTTCATGATTGCAGGTCTGCTAAAGACATTCTGGATATACAGAAGCGAACTCAGATAAGAAATGAGGACAGCTGCATGATGGCTGACACAAATAATCAAGGCAGCAGTCAAGATGAAGATGATGATGATGATGAGGTAAATCCCTTTGAAAACTATACTTTAGATAATTGGGAAAATACATATTCTGAGCTACTTGAATCTCATGAACTGTTAAGAAAATAATATAAAAAATTGAAGAAGGGTACTGGGTCAGTTAGTTCAAGTTCTCCATGTAGAAATTGTGTTGAATTGAAAAATGTTCATAATGCCTGTATGTCTGATTTTCAAATGTTGAAGAAACAAATTTCATTATTGAAAATTGAGAATCAAGATCATATAAATGTGATATCTGAACTCAAAGAAAAATTCAAGTCAGATAATGATAATCAGACTCTTGTTAACTATCATGACCAGTATAAAAAATTGCTGAAAGAATTTGAATGTGTTAAATCTGATTTAAACAAGCTGAAAAATGAGAATGACTCTCTCAGAAAGTTTTTCAAAGAAAATGAAGAACAATTAGAGAAACTTAAACGAGAGAATGATTTTCTGATTGAAAAACTTAATGCCATAAAGTCTGTAAACATAGAATTACAGAAAGATCTTGAAAAACAGCAAAAAGATATGAAGGAAATTGAAAATGGAAGAAAGTATGAAGTCAATTCAGAAGATCAGCTTCAAATAAATGAATTGGTTCAGAATGACAAGCTTAAGGAAGAAAATGAGAAATTAAAAATGCTGAACTCCACTATGTCTGAGAGACTTCTAACCTTAGAAAGAGGAAAAACTGTTTGCATTGAAGATTCTGATAAACTGAGCAATCTGGAAAATGAAATTAAGAAATATAAAACTGCTAACAAAGTTTTGAATGAAGCTATGAATTACAGTGAGCAAGAGATTGCCAGTTATGAGTTACACATTTCCTCACTAGAAAATGAAATTCAAGATCTGAAAACATCTCTGTCAAAGTTTGTGAGTGGACAAGAGAATCTGGATAGGTTGTTAGGAGTTAAGGTCAATACTCAAAAGGAAGGGTTAGGCTACAACAATGTCAATAAAAAGGCTTTCAAAAACAAGCTAATGACATCTTTTATCAAAGCATCAGATGTAGCCATCACCTCATAAAATAAACAACCAAATGTTCAGAAAATCAGAAACAAACTGGAAAAATGGAAAAGGTCAGTCATGTGAAGAAGGAGTGAATCACATTGAAAAAATGCATGATGTACATCACTCGAACTCTCCTGCCACCAAGAAAAAGACTGATTTTAAATATGTTGAGAAAGTTCAATCTGTGCTTGACATGAATACACATACACATGCACATAAAAATAAGAATTCATGTCATTACTGTGGTAGGGTTGGCCACATTATGGATAATTGCTTCATTCTGAAACTAGACAACAAAAAGTATGCTAGGAAACATGCCTCTACTCAGAACAAAAAGAAAACTGAATGCTACCACTGTGGCAAATTGGGCCATAGGGCCATTGAATGCTGGCATGCTCAGGGTAGACAATTCAATTCTAAAACTGTTAAACTCCCAGCAAATGGAAATGCTTTTGGAAGAAATGTTTTTAGAGGCAAGCACAATGAGTGCTTCAAATGTGGGAAGTATGGCCACACAGTCAAGGACTGTTGGCAGATTCAGAAGAATTCTTTTAACCCCCATGTTATGAAATTTTCTGCCAGAAAATCTGTGAGCTTTTCATGCTATAACTGTGGAAAGCCAGGCCATAGAGCTGCTGAATGTTGGCTGGCCAGTTTTAGTAAACAAAATTTTAATTCTGTCAACAACAAAAAGTTTCATGCATATGCACATGGATTTCATGCTAACAAGAATGTGCATAGATCAAATCTGAAACCTGATGCTTCTTACTATCATTATAGTAAATAGAACTCTCTCTGCCAATAAACTTCATGACAACAGTAATGTGCATAAGAAGAATTTGAAATCTGCTAATTCATGTCATTACTGTGGACAAATTGGTCATTCAATGAATAATTGCTACTTGATGAAATCTGATGACCAAGCACCTAGAAAATTGTTTAGAAAACTTGCTACGAATGTCATTGTCAATTCAGGACCCAAGACCTCTTGGGTACCTATTTGTGCAAAATAACTTTGCTTTGCAGGTGTGCCTTGGAATGGAATAAAAAGGGGTATTAATCCAAGGCACTCAAGAATGAAAACCCCTTCTGAACTGTTCAGGTAAATTCTTTGCATTTCCTATTTTGAAATTCATTACATATCTGATTTGATGTACTCTTGCATATCTGCCATTTGTAGTTGTTTGATAATTGTTGAAATGCATAAACTCTGAAAACAAATTGCATTCTGAAAAATCTGAACTGCATATGAATGTGGCTTCAAACCTGTCAGTTGCATAGTTCACTGAAAATCTGGATTGCATATAGGACAGCATGTTGAATTAACATGATTGACCTCTATGGTATATAAATGATAAGCTACCAAAAGGCAGGGAAATCTGTCTGGAGGTTCTTACTATGTGCGAAGTGGTCTTTTAGACCAAGTGCTCCGCCTAGTACCATGGGTCACTTTGCTGATAGGACAGTCTGAATGTGCACAAGTCACAATATCATTTGGAATCATATGTTCAGTTTCTCATGACAAACATTGCATGTTTTCAGGGGGAGTTAATTGCATGTCTTTGCATTGCATTCAATGTTGAGTCTTTGCATGTCCTTGCATACATATAGTGCATTGCATATCCTTATATTGAAAAATGCCAAAAAGATTGTCTTAATGCATGTTGTTAGGGGGAGTCAATGCATTGCATATAGGTTGTCAAATGCATACATTCGTCAAAATTCATTGCATATTCTTTCTTATTCATTTGGTTGACAAACCTCGATCATACTCTGAAAAATAATCACTGGGCTTCAAAATCTCTCTTATCAATTGGTATCATTTGGCTTCAGAATTCTATCAGTTTTCATGAAGATTTCAATGGGCTATCTCGATCATAAATCTGAAAACTCTTGGACTAGAAATTTCTATTATACATTCTTATGAATGTCTGAAATAACTCATGTGGTTTAAGTTTAATGTATTCAAGAGTTGACTTTAAAATCTCTTAAAAATATCTGAAGCATGTTTAATAAACCTTAACCATCTGTTTCATGCTGTGTCTTGTGAAAACTTCTGAAATCTGCACTTTTGAATACATGACTTTAATTGGTTAAGTACATGAAACTATTATTGATTTGAAGCAAATGAATTTTTCTGAAATGTCTAAAGGGTAATATCTGTCAGAGCAATGACCTTGGTCACTGAGAAACACATGTCCAAAGGACTATGTCATGAGGTACCATAGTTAACTCTGATTAAGAATAATTGAAAATCAGGCAGAGCAATGGCATGCACACTGAGAAATACAACTCACTCATCAAGAAATGATTTGTAGTGTGTCATGATGTGTAAATGCTATCTTTGTTCATATATAGCATGACAGTTAGTCACACTAAGTGCTTAGGGATATTGGCCTCTGATCAAGGTATATCCTCTAGTTACAATGTGTGCACTGAACTAGAGTGCTCGTAAAATTTGTAGCATGAAAAATTGTTGAACATATCTCAGTATCTGAATATTGATGCTAAAATCAAATTGCTACAACCCTAGATAAAATCATATGACTTCATAATTGCTTGATTTCAATACTAGTGCATGTAATTTTGAAAGAAGTCATTAAATTTGATTGTGTAAGAGAAAGGGAGATTAATCAAGATAAATATGAGGGCTTTGTTCATTTTTATTAAACCATAGTTTTAGATATCAATACAGAATTTTATTGATAAACTCTGCATACATCATGTTTAAACCATGCTGTTTAATAAAGCTCATTCATAAGCCCTTATAATGGAAGACTTTGAAAACTTATGTTTTGGATTTATGAGATTGATATCTCTTTGAAAATCGGATTGAATTTCTTGTGATTGGAGCTTCTTTGAAAATCTGCTACTTGAAACTCTTCTGCTCAATATCATTGATTCATTGACCTGAACCTCTCCTTGTTATCCATCTCATAAGACTCCACTTATTGAGGGGGAGCTTCCATGTCATATGCATCATGCTGCATAGAAACTCTTAAAGGGGGAGAATTGTGTTCTTGCATTCATATTTTTATGGGGAGCTCTTGCATTTTGGTATCTCCATCTGCATCTGCATTCATATTGATTATATCAAAGGGGGAGATTTTTTTGCCAAACGGGGAGAATTTCATTCAATCATTGCATGCTGGTTTGCTATCTCAAACTATATTCTTTTTTGATGAAGTCAAAGGGGGAGAATAGTTTGTGTCATCAGAATTACTCACAGTGTAGTGTTACCATCATCAAAAAGGGGGAGATTGTTGTGTCCCTGTGGTTTTGATGATTGGCTTTGATGTGAGTTAATCTTTTGATGATTGGTTCTGATGTGAGTTAATCACTGTGAGTCATCTTGATGTGTGAGTCATCATGCTGTTATTCACTCATTTTCTGATCATAATGTAGTCTCTCATATGTTCAGTTAATTTGCTGTTCAGTCAGTTCATCAGATCATGAAGCATTGCATTATATGTTCAGTCATGTTATCTGCTGCATAAATCTTTCACATGCATTATTTGTTCAAGTGTAAACTCTGTCAGCATTGTCAGGACTGAAGTGGGTCGACCCCCCTTCTTAGATGGGTCGACCCCCCTAGACTATCAATGTCTGTACACTGCCAGCACACACATTCAAAATCTCTACATGTGAAGTCTACACATCGACTATTCATGCAAAGTCTAGACATTTGATCGAGTTTGTACACTGGTCTTGGCATATGCATTCATAAAGTATATACACTCTTCGGTTGACTTCACCTGAAGTCTGTACAGCCATTCTCTTATCAAAGTCCATACATCCTTCTGTTGGAATTCCAATTCCATACATCGTACTGTTTGAGCAAAGTCTGTACAGCGTGTCACTCACGTTGGAAGTCTATACATCAGTTTGATTGAGTAAGACTGTACAGCATGCCTTGTTATTCACAGCCTTTAAAGTCTGTACATTGGCTTTGCATCTGCAAGTCTGTACATCGGTTTGATATCATCAAGTCTGTACATTGGCTTCAACTCTCCAAGTCTGTACAGTCACATCTCAAAGGCTAAGTCTATACATCACTATGGCTGCTCGAAGTGAAGCATAGTCTATACACTCCTCACCTTTCCCTACGTTTGGCCAAGTCTATACACTCATACCTTTCCCTACGTTTTCTGGCCAAGTCTACACATCGTTTACATGGTGTTTGCATTCAAAGTCCATACATTGGACTGTAGTATGCACGAAGCTAAGTCCATACTTTGATGCACTGTAGATAGCCTGAGGTGAAGTCTGTACAGCCATTGCCTTCATATAGGAAGTCTGTACATCTTACTGCACTGTAGCTTTCACAAAACCAAGTCTATACATCGTGAAAGTCTATACACTCCTCTTGGCCTTAGCATCTGTTTTTAAGTCCATACATTGGTCTTCAGCTCAAGTCTGTACAAATGGACTTATAGGTAAAGTCTATACATCCTTCAGCTGGAACTGTGCAAGTCTGTACATCATTGCTTGCCAAAGTCTGTACATTGGCATCTGTTCCTACGTTGCACTTCCAAGTCTGCACATTGGGTTCTTTACCTACGTTCAGCTTTGAAAGTCTACACATTGGTAGTTTTACCAACGTTGCCTTGCCAAAGTCTATACACTGTGTTTGTTCAAGTCTGTACAAACTTAGCCTTGTTCTAGTTTGTACATAGACCAGCTATATTTGGCAAGTCTACACATCGTGATTTCATCATGTCTGTACAGCCTCTTCATTGAAAGTCCACTCATCACTCAAGTCTACACATTGCGTTGGTGGCAAGTCTATACATTGGGCTGTAGCTTGCTTGAAGTGAAGTCTACACATTGATTCACTGTTCATGCCTTCACTCAAAGTCTGTACAGTATGCTTCGTTGTTCAAGCTTTCAAAACTCTATACATCGCTCTTGAGATAAAGTCTGTACAGCCATTTCTTTGGCAAGTCTGCACATCGTGAAGTCTACACACTCGATTGCCTTGCTTTGCTTCAAGTCTGTACAGTCTCTCCCTCAGCAAGTCTATACACTGGGGTCGTCAGCTGAAGCTACAGCATGTCTGTACATTGGGTTATCATGCATGTTAATAGCAAGTCTAGACATTATCTGTCATGCACGCAGTCAAGTGTATACACTCTACACACTTGGTTAACTGATGCTTTAAGTTCATACACTCATTCCCTTGGTATGTTAATGCATTTGACTGAAAGTCCATACACTGAGCTCGCATGAAGAACTTCAACTCTATACACTCTCCCAATGTACACACTTACTCACTTACTGATTCTAAGTATATACATTGTGTTGCATTGCTTGAATTTCCTCAAGTCTATACACTGAGCTCGCATGAAGACTCAAAGTCTATACACTCACTCAGTGTTCACACTTATTCATTGCTGCTTCTGAAGTATATACACTCGTGTTAAAAGCCTGAACTAACTAAGTAGATACATTCCTTTTATCTTTGTCTGTAGGTGATTTAGGCTAATGAAGGGCACGTGATCCGAGGGCAGACAGGAAGCTCACACGTGGCCAAATATCTTGGGCGGGAAATGTGGAACACACGCGCCCAGTGCCGCTCCTGCTCGAGCTGCTATAAGAAAAACTCCGTTGTCTGAAGGAGGTTGATCAAAGTAGAAGGACTGAAGCCTTGAGCAGAAGTAGGAATATATAGAAGAAGAGTGAGCCGGCAGAAGAAAAAGTGTTGCAGAGAAGAAGGAGAGAACAGCGTGAGAGAAAAGGAGAGCAGAGGAGAAAGAAAGAGAGATAGAGAGAGAGAGAGAGTTCGTGGAGAAGAAGGAAGAAGCTACTGAAGATCTGTCTACTGGACCGTGGATCAAATCCAGGCCAGTCAGCTCCATGAGAACCACATCTGATGTTCTTTCATTTACAGCTTGTGTTTGCTGTGTTATTTTCGTTTCTTATTTTTCCTTTTATTTGATCTGATTTACTGTGTTCTTCCAATCCTCTGGACTGATGTCGGGTTCCTCCTGTGGACTCAGGAGAAGGGAGACCTATCTCCGGTTCTGGGCTTGTGGGTTGCAAGTCCAGGGGTCCCTCCTGGTCTGGAGGAAGAGAGGTCTGCGACCTCTGGTTTGCTGGTGATTGGGAGTCACTGGTGGGTTCCCTCCTGGTCTGGAGGAAGAGAGACTTCGGTCTCTGGTTTCCAAGTGACTGGGAGTCACTTGGGGTGTCCCTCCGGTTGGGTGGAAGAGGGGAGGCTGTTCCCCTGGTCAAGCTGTGTGGCAGCAAGTGTTCGCAGACTGAGTCTGCTTGTTTCTAGCGTTGGCTAGTGAAGCCTCACTCCGGTTGGGAGTGAGGGGTGGATGTAGGTCTGGAGGACCGAACCACCTAAAAATCTTCTGTGCAGTGGTTTTGCTTTGTGCGTTTGTTCCTTGCCTTCTACCTCCTATTCACAAGTTGTGCATGCTTGATTAGTTGTGTTATCTTGGGAGTAAATTTTGAGGTTTATATTCTGCTAAGTGAGTTTGGTGTGTTTAGCTCTGCCTGCGTTTCTGGTGTAATCAGGTGACTGCATTGTTGCAGTCCAACTGTTTGATCATGTGTTGTCTTATCATCTCATCTTGGAGAGCTCATTAGTTTTATTCCATATATCTGAGCTTTAGAGTTTTAATTTGGGCATTATCTCTAGAGGGATACATTCACCCCCCTCTGTATCCGGGCCTAGCACCCTAACATATATGTCCACATATCTATTTATATAGGGCATTGTTTTCATGGTCAACAAAGTCGGTTTAGCTGATCATGGTGTGAAGTCTAAGCTAGCTGAGTCAAGGTCTGTGATAGTTGATGTTAGTCTTGTGTTAGTCTGTGCTAATCTATGATAGTATGTTTGTATATTAGCTAAGGTCGATGCTAGTACATTCATATAACTAACTAAGGTCGATATTAGTATGTTTATATACTAACTGAGGTCGGTGTTAGTATATGGGTTCACTAACTAAGGTCGATGCTAGTATACTTATATCTTAACCAATGTCCGTGCATATGTTCATAAGGTCTGTGCATAATACTTAATGGGTCTGTACACACATGGTGCATACAGAGTCTGTGCATGAATGCACACAACATCGGTGCATTGTTTTTGCCTTGCACACAAAAAGTCTGTGTCAGCATGTTTTGTCCTGCATGTCAGGTCTAAGCTAGTGTGAATAGAGTCTATGTCAGTATGCATAGAGTCTATGTTAGTTTGCACATAGTCTGTGTTAGCATGTAACATGTTACATTAGTGTGTGCATGAAAGAGTCTGTGCATATTTCGTTGTTTAGCACACAACGTCGGTGCATATTTCAGTGGTCTGCATATAGGTCTGTGCACACTTTTCCACTCACACATCATAGGTCTATGCAATTTTTGGTTTCAATGCATAAAGGTCGGTGCATGTTTCAGACTCATGTACATAAAGGTCGATGCACATCTCTCTAGATTGAACCAATGTCGGTGCACCTTTTTTGTCCTGTGCATTCAAGTCTGTGCACATTCTACCCCTGTGCTATACAAAGTCGCTGCTACTTGCATTAGGGTCGATGTTAGTTGGTGTGTTCTGCATATCAAAGACGACGATAGCATGCAGTTCATTGTGTCAAGGTTAGTGTTAGCATGTATTGTAATGCATCAAGGTTGATGTTAGCACGTCACGTCTTGTATCCCAGGGTCGGTGTTAGTATGCATGATCCTGTATTCAAGTCTGTGTTAACCGGCTTTGTTTCATACATAAGGTCTATGTTAGTTGACCTGAACTCTTGACTAGAGTCTATGTTAGCATGCATACAGTCTATGTTAGCTTGCATACAGTCTGTGCACATAAGTCTATAGGGTCGGTGCACATTTGCCCCATGCATATTATAAAGCCTGTGCAGGTTTGTCTTCAATGCATATGAAGTTTGTGCACACACTGTAGCAAGTCGGTGCACATCTTGCATATAGCCGTATAACGTCTGTGCACATTTTGCATTATGCTGATTGAGGTCGATGCACAATGTGCATTCACCATTGAGACAGGTTTGCCTGCATTGCCTTAAGACCTAAATCATTATGTTTAGGTTGCATGAATTATTTTAACAGACTAAGGTTTTCTGTTAATTATTGCTTTATCTATTATCTGTCTACAGTAATATGATTAAAGCATAACTGATCCATCTTTACTCTCATGCGTTAAACACAGGTTATCTCTGAAATAATCTTGAGCACCTGAGATGCATAAGGGCTAACAGCATCGTCTCTCACATGAGGACTTTAAGTCACACCCGAAGCATGAGCTCATGGGAATAAGTGTACCAATGATTAGCATGTGATCCTAGCGGAGCATCTATTGCCACGTGGAAAGTAAAAGCCCAGTGATTATGACACGTGGAAAGGTCTGAATTAGATCTGCTTGGAGAATTGGGCGGGCAACGTGGTAGTCACGCGCCCATTTCCTGAAGCATATAAAAAGGGGGTAGATCATCCAATTCAGCGATAAGAGACAAAGGGAACTAAAGAAAAAGGAGAAGAGGAAAGCTGCAGAACGAAGTGTGGAAGAATAAAGAGCAGAATAAGAAGAAGAGAGAGTGAGAGTCTGAGAGGAAAGAGAAAGAGCGAGTGCTGCAGAGAAGAGTAGAAATTGAGAAGAAGAGAGCTATTATTAGAGAGCAGAGAAAACGAAGAAGAAGAAGAGTAAAGCAGCCAGAGCTAAGGAAGAATAAGGTCTCGTAGTCTCTAGATTAAATCCAAGCTACGATTGCTCCATTGCGAGCTATAGTGCTCCTCAGTGAGCTATATTTTGAGCTTTAGTTGTTCAGCTTTCTGTTGCTATTTTCTACCATTATTTTTCATTTTCCATTTCCTTTTCTAAGCTATGTGTCAGTGGTGGCGAAGCTGTAAGGCCCAGCAAAGCTGTGTATCAGCGGATGGCAAGCTGTGATGCCCAGCTGATGTAGGCAAGCTATGAGGCCCAGCAGTTTCAAGCTGTGAGTCAGTAGGAATCCACACTCGGGTTGAGTGTGAGGTGGATGTAGGTCTGGAGGACCGAACCACCTCAAAGTCATCTATGCAGTGGTTTGTTTGCCTGTTTCTTAATTCCATAGATGTATGCTTAGGATAGTTACATCTGATTTTAATTCCGCAAGAGTTATAAGTACAGTTTTAATTGGGCATTTTATAGGGGAGATTCATTCACCCCCCCCCCTCTGAATCCGATTTGCACCATCTAATAGACTCCACAATTGATATCAGAGTAGGTTTCTGAATGTCCAGATCCAACGATCTGCAGAGGATCCTGCTATTTTTGGTGCTATACTGGTTTTGGGTGCATCTTTGATTTTGCTGAGTTTACTGTCTGGTCTATGCTTGAACTGTACTAGAACATGTTTCTAACTTCCAGATCCAACGATCTACAGAAAGTCTTGATTAATCCGTTTCGGTGCATTTGTCATCTTGATTTCAGGTTTCTAGATCTGAATTTGCCCAGTTTTTTTTCAATGGCATCTCCTGCTATTTTTGATGGTTCTAACTTCAACACATGGTTGGCGGCCTATGTAATTACATGAATTCCATCGACTCTAATCTATTGGAATTTAGTTTCAAAAGGCCCACATAAATTACCTCAGGATCAGACCAAATGGTCTAGTGAGGACAGACTGAAGAACCGTGATAATATCACAGTTCTCAATATCTTGAAGACTTCAATAGATACTGATATGCTTCCTTCTGTTTGCAGGTGCTCTTCTGGAAAGGAAATTCTGGAAACAGTCATTGTTATTCATGAGAAGAAGGAACAAAAAGAACAATGCTTGATGGCCAACCGAAGAGATCAAATTGAAGATGCAGAATCACATGCAAGGATAGAATCAGGTGATATCACTTTCGATGAATTGGTAGATGTGTATGATAAATTGTATGATGAGTTTAAGAAGATCAAATCTGAGAATAAGAAATTGAAGAAAAAGGTTAATCGAGATAAATCTGACCTGACTTGTGAAATCTGTCCAAAACTGAGACAGTCATATGATACATGTTTGGCAAATATTAACAAGCAAAAGGAATAGATGGTTATGATGAAAAATGAGAATGATGATTTATATTAAAAAATCTCTTAATTGGAAGATAAATTGAACTCATCTCATAATCATAAGATTTTGAATTCTGTGGATAATGACAAATTGGTAAAAGAGCTTGATCATGTCAATTTGAAATTGAATGAACTGAAGTTTGAAATTGAAATCTACAAAAGACAGATTGTAGACAATCAAGAAGAATTAAAAAGACTTCAGGGAGAAAACAGTCTTATGTCTGAAAAACTGAACATCTGTAAAGCTGAAAATGAAAAACTCCAAAAGAATCTAGATGAGGCCAAAACAGATCTGAAACAAGGAATGAATGAACATGATCAGATTCTAATAAATTAACTTGTGCAAAATGAAAAGCTGATGAAGGAAAATGAAGAATTGAAGCATCTGAATACTGCCATATCTGATAAGCTTCTAATGCTTGAAAAGGGAAAGAATACATCTGAAAATGAATATGAGAGGATGAGTACATTGATGGAAGAGATTAACAGTCACAAAACCATCAATGACATGCTTAATGAAAAAGTAACAACTTCTGAACTGCTCATTCTTCTCTTAAAAATGAGATTTTAGATTTGAATAAGTCTTTGTCTGAATATGCTAATCAAGAGAAGCAGAATGCTGTATCCACATATAACTACAAGAAGAAAGGCAGTAATTCTCAACTCAAGCAGGCTATGAGGAATAAAATTTACACCACTTTTGTGTATAGCTCTGATTTAACTAGTACCTCTGTCTCTTCCTCAAAACTGCCTGCTGATCATAAAATCAAACAGAATAAAAATGTGAAAAAGAAAGAATTGAAAAAGAAAAGAAACAAATTGCATGCTGAAAAGTCATAGGCCAAGATGTTTTTTGTCCCTAGGAAGAACGTAAAATATTTTTACTATGGGAAGTTTGGCCATGAGATGACTGATTGTTTTGTTATGAAGAAGGATGATTTGAATAGTGGTAGAATTCATGCTAGGAATTCTCATGCTAAGAAACCTTCTTCTGCTCAAACTAAAAGGCTTCAATGTTCTTACTGCCAGAAAATAGGTCATCTCATGCATGAATATAGGCAAATGGAAATAGATGACATGTCTACTGTTGGAGTGCATGATAAATTGTCCCATGCTAAAAATCATGCAACTCATAAAAGGAAACTTCAATGTTTTTATTGTGGCAAACTAGGCCACATTGCTGCACAGTGCTGGAATGCACAGGGGTTAAAGGGCAACTTTAAATCTATTAAAACCCCTATTCATAATGCTACTGGTAGAAATAAAAATGTTGATAAAAAGAAAATTTTTACATGCTTTAAATGTGGTAAGCCAAGCCATAGGGCCATTGAGTGTTGGCATGCTCAGGGAAATAGATTGAATTCTGAACTTGATAAATTCCATGTAAAACAAAATGTTTCTAAATGGAATAAATCATTTTTCAAGGAAAAATTCATTACATGTTTCAACTGTGGAAAGCCAGGCCACCGAGTTGCTGATTGTTGGCTGGCTAGTTTAAGTAGACAGAACACTCATGTTGTTAACAGAAATTTCCATGAAAATGCGCATAGACTTCATGATTACATAAATGTGCAAAGAAAGAGTTTTAATTCTGTTGTTTTATGTCATTGTTGTGGACAATATGGGCATCATATGGATAACTGCTCTTTGATGATAAGTGATGATCAGAAGGCTCAGAGAATGTGGAAAGCACCATTCAGAGGTGCCACTGTTATCTCAGGACCCAAGATGCCTTGGGTACCTGGTGGTGCAAAATAAGGAATTGCTTTGCAGGTGTGCCTAGGGGCTGAGGAATAAATAGGGGTAAATAAACCAAGGCACCCTTGTATGAAAACCCCATTTCTACAATTCTCAGGTAACATTCTTGCATTCTTCAGGCTTGTTCATTTGAATTATTCAGAAACCTCGTTTGATGCACTTCATGCTTAAGTTGTTAAATAAAATTTCATGCACACATGTTCTTAACTGCATTGTCATTTGCACTGCTCAATCTGAGTTTCTTCATATACTGAGCTATGTGTGGACATTATAGACATGTTAAATACAATTGTCATATGTATGCATTAATGTTTTGACATTTGATAGTGTACAAAGAGATGGTTATAAACTCATGAGCATAGTTTGCAATTTTGTGCATATATGTGAATTGCATATGTCAATTGATTGCTTACACATCCGTTTGACATACAGTCATTGAAAATCTGATGCATTTAGGACTGTGTTGGTATTGCATTGTCATGCATGACCACTATGGTATATCAAATGGTAAGTTACTAAAAGGCAGATAAAATCTGTCTGGAGGTTCTTACTATGTGTGAGGTGGTCTTTTAGACCAAGTCCTCTGCCCAGTACCACTGGTCATGTTGCATATAGGACAGTCTGAATAATCATGAGTATGAATTATAAAATCATATGCGTAGTTTTCATTGCATAAATTACATATAGTCAGGGGGAGTGTGTTTGTCCCTACATCATGTTTATGACACTCGTGTCCATGAATTATTCTTAAATGTAGTGACTGCATTACATATCACTTATTTTGAAAACTCCAAAAAGAAGTGACTCACTGCATATAGATAGGGGGAGCATTTTAAATTCTTCAGTTTTGTCAATCGCCTGAACCTATCTGATTTATCTTGCCATATCTGTCATTCCAGTGAATCCATCATCAATTGATCTTTGTTGGCTGATCCTTCCTACTCCTTAATCTACTGAAGGAGAGTTTTAATTGATTTCAATTATATCAGTGCTATCCCTTTCTGAAGATCTGTCTAATGCATATTGATCATATCTGGTACAAGCATGAGTTCTAACTCTTTCACTTTCTATGCATGCTTGTCAATGTCTCTTCTGCTGAAGGGTGTTATCAAATGTCAATTGAACTGAGATTTGAAGAAAACTTCAATCTGTGTACTATTTCATAAATCTGAAATTACTCTTAATGAAGAATTTTCTATTATATAGGTTTAAGAATATTTGTTGATTTGAATTAGTTTAAGTCTAATGTATTCTTAAGTTTGAACTTAATGGTCTTGAAAATATCTAATTCAATTCTCTAATAAACCTTAACTGTTTGGCTTATATAAGTTCATGTAATACTTCCTAAAATCTGAAAAGTTGAAGCCTTGATTTACTTTGGTTGAGATGCATAATGTAAGTATTGTTCTTAAACATTAAATTTGACTGAAACTATCCTAAAATAAATATTATGGATAGAGCAATGACTGTGGTTACTGAGAAACCTGTCCAAAGGACTGTGTCATGAAGTACCATAGTTAACTATGTTTAAAAATCTTTGAAAAATAATGTGAAAATATGGCAGAGCAATGGCATGACTGTATCAAGTAACTGGGGATTCTGGCCTCTGATCAAGATGTCTACTCATGCCAAAGATATTTCTAATGCTACCTCTATTCTCCAAATAGAGAAGCAATACGGTTATCACATTGAGTAAATGGGTCATTTCACCTAAGACGTGTTGTGCCTCATGTAAAAAAGTGTTGATTAAACTAAAATTGCTCATTGGAAAACAAATTGATGCTTAATAAGAAAAATCCGAGAAATATATGCATCCGAAAATTACTGCAAGAAAAGTCTAAATTCAGATGTACTCATGAATGTTTAATCTCAATACTACCTTGTATCACTCTTAAAGGAATCTTGAAATTAAACTAAGTAAGATTGGAGAAGGTCGAACTAGAATGTTATATGAGCAAGTAGTTCATTTTTATTAAAGAATTGTCTCAGATATGAGTATTGAATCTTATTGAAGACCTTGGTCTACATCATTCTTAAATTATGATTATCAATCAAAACCAATTCATAAGCCCCTATAATGGAAGACTCTGAAATATAAATATTGATTTATGAAATTGGTATCTCACTGAAAAATTCTTCATCTCAGCATCTGTGAAAAATTCACTACTCAATCTGCTCAAATTACTAATTTCTTTCACTGCCATCTTTTGTTCAATCACTTAGTTGTATCTCTGAATATCTATATTTTGATAAATCCTGCTCAATAATTTGATTTCCCTCCTATATCCTCATATGTCCTTCCTAATGAAAACTTTGTTTCCTCTGTGACATGACTGCATTGCATTCTCTATGATATTTTGCTTCAGCATGGCAAATTTACATGGATGACAACCACCAGTGTTCTCCATGTTTTCACCTCTATGGTGTCACTGGATTCCACTACAACTCATTATTACCTTGTTCACTTACAACCTTCTGAACTTTAGAATTCTTATAATGGTAGATTCTAGATTGATTCATTGAATAACCAGAGTTCATCCTTAAGGGAAGAATTGTCTGATTTATCTAAGGGGGAGAATGTGCAAAGGGGGAGAGTGTGCATCTTTAATGTCAGGCCATGCATTGGTTCCATTCCCATAGCAGGTCTGCATTTTGTTTGAAAAACATAAAGGAAGAATAGTGTGCCACATTGTCCGCATCTGTGATTTAATAAAAGTACTCCACTTTCTGCATTACTCAACGGGGTGATTTACTTCATTAATCTGTTTGATATAAATAAAAATGGGGAGTTTTGGTTACATAAGGGAAGCATTAGTTTAATTGTTTTCTCTTTTTGATGAAGTCAAAGGGGGAGAATAATTTGATGCGTCTGTACTTCATTCCTTCATGAGATGGTATTCATGAGACTCATAGTGTTGCCATCATCAAATGTGGTTGAACTATGTTTGTCTTTTGATGATGTCAAACACTATGACTCGTAATGCATGATGTCATATGTGGTTGAACTATGTTTGTGTCTGAAATGTCATATATGTTTCTGAACTAATTTTTCTATAAATAGTTGTGATGTTCCATGCATAAGGACTGTGTATATGTCCACATATCTGTTTATACAGGGCAGTGTTTTCATGGTCAACATAGTTGGTTTGGCTGATCATGGTGTGAAGTCTAAGCTAGCTGAGTCAAGGTCTGTGCTAGTTGATGTTAGTCTTGTGTTAGTCTGTGCTAATCTATGATAGTATGTTTATATATTAGCTAAGGTCGATGCTAGTACATTCATATAACTAACTAAGGTCGATGTTAGTATGTTTATATACTAACTGAGGTCGGTGTTAGTATATGGGTTCACTAACTAAGGTCGATGCTAGTATACTTATATCCTAACCAAGGTCCGTGCATATGTTCATAAGGTCTGTGCATAATACTTAATGGGTCTATACACACATGCTACATATAGAGTCTGTGCATGAATGCACACAACATCGGTGCATTATTTTTGCCTTGCACACAAAAAGTCTGTGTCAGCATGTTTTGTCCTGCATGTCAAGTCTAAGCTAGTGTGAATAGAGTCTATGTTAGTATGCATAGAGTCTATGTTAGTTTGCACAAAGTCTGTGTTAGCATGTAACACGTTACATTAGTCTGTGCATGAAAGAGTCTATGCATATTTCGTTGTTTAGCACACAACGTCGGTGCATATTTTAGTGGTCTGCATATAGGTCTGTGCACACTTTCCCACTCGCACATCATAGGTCTGTGCACTTTTTGGTTTCAATGCATAAAGGTCGGTGCATGTTTCAGACTAATGTACATAAAGGTTGATGCACATCTCTCTGGACTAAACCAAAGTCGGTGCACCTTTTTCTGTCTTGTGCATTCAAGTCTGTGCACATTCTACCCATGTGCTATACAAAGTCGGTGCTACTTGCATTAGGGTCGATTTTAGTTGGTGTGTTCTGCATATCGAAGATGACGATAGCATGCAGTGCATTGGGTCCAAGGTCAGTGTTAGCATGTATTGCAATGCATCAAGGTCGATGTTAGCACGTCACGTCTTGTATCCCAGGGTCGGTGTTAGTATGCATGATCCTATATTCAAGTATGTGCTAACCGGCTTTGTTTCATACATACGGTCTATGTTAGTTGACCTGAACTCTTGACTAAAGTCTATGTTAGCATGCATACAGTCTGTGTTAGCTTGCATGAAGTCGGTGCACATAAATCTCTAGGGTCGGTGCACATTTTGTCATGCCCCAAGCGCAGAAGGAACCCAGAGTGCGAGACGAGTTTATATCGATCATGTCAATCAGAGCGTTAGTGTATTCGACACAAAGATAGAGTGCGCAAAAGTAAAGATAACCCAATCCTTTATTCAATCACAACCTCAAAGTACTTCTATTACAATTCTCTTAGTGAAGGTACTAGAACTCAATAAAGGGAAAAATACAATGATTGACTCAAGAATATAGAAAGACAAGACTAGTTGACGCTTGGATAGACAGAGTAGCTCTAATCTCTTCACTCTTGACCTTTCCCATCCGATTGAGTCTCGTCATCGGACTTACCTAAAAAATAGGGAAAAACACTGGATGAGCGAACGCTCAGTAGGATTTATATCTCAAGTGCTAGCTTACTTTAAGTATGTTACAAGTTACATGAATGCAATATAGCTATGCATGTTCGCGTAAAACAACAAGAGAGAGTGTATAACAAGAGATAATTGAGTGAACTAGCATGTCTTTAAAGCACTCATGTCAATAAGTATCAAGATATTCAAGCAAGTATATTTATCACGTCATGTCGAGAATTGGCTATCAAGTTTCCAGCAAGTATATAATAAATACCCTTTCCGGCTCACGTAAGTCATGTCAAGTCAAGTCGAGTCAAGTACGAGATTTGTGGAATGTCATCGAGAATAATAAGCACTTCGGTGCAATGCCACACCGTGATCATTACAACTCCCATGGGCACTAGTGCTGTCGGGTGCTCCTCCCAGGATCAGATCGGGCCCTTATATGCGCAGGCATTGATCATGTATTTCGACCTCCACTATAGTTATAGCCAATATAGAATTCCAAAGGATTCAAGCTTGTAGGAACTTTAGGATAGACCATAGAGAGTAGGATTTCAAGGTCGAACACGATATGTAAGAACGATAATAACGGTATACCCGCGATTGCGATAAAACTAGGTGGAGATGGCTCCCTTGATGGGTGCCATGTCATTTAGAATAAGCGCTCATATAGAAATGGTCACTCTTCCTTGTACATGATAAGGTAGATAGAATTAGCATCCCCAAGTACGGCACATAATTCTTAAAGGATATAAATGGTATGGATTGCCCATACCATTATTTCAAGAATATTCTCATGACATCCTGATGGTATATCATGGGGCCGGTATACCATGTTTCTTTAGAGTGACATGACATTTAAAAATTATCATGGGTTTTTATGGTACAACCAGCTCAATCGGCCTTGAGGGAATCCAAGGCATCGAGGAGACTTACGGAGGTCTCTATGACTAACTCACCGGTTCGAAGGAACGGAATGTCCAACGAGGGCTCGTATGTCATCGAGAAAGTACAGGGTAATCGATGAATCTCCGAGAAACGCGGGACTATACTCACGGTATGGAATATAGTGCCTAATATGTAACCCATCGCTAGGGTATACATGAAATCGACGGAAACATATATCTCATAAAATGGTACCTGGGTACTGGTCGCTATTTCTTAAATAGCGACTGGGATGCTGCCACTATATTACCGAAACGCACCTGTGACCCAGCCGTGTCCTTTAAATTCCATTTCCAATTTTAACGTAAACAAAACCTAGAATTTGTATAGCCTTTCAATACATCATTATGTTCTGGATTAAATAGCGCCCATGGCGCAGCCACGTTTCAAAAATAGCGTCCAGACCTTGGGCGCTTGTTTAGATATACCGACTGGATGATGGTCGTTATTCAATTCAGAGTATAAAAGGCATGAACAGTGTCGTTTTTCCAATTCAAATAAATTTCTAAGGACAAGAACATGAATAGATAGAGAAAAATACCATGAATCTAGCAATGCACGCATGTAATTGATTAGATGTCCATATTTCAAGTTATTAAATTTTAAACATGCTAGTTTAATAATTAATCATGAAAGTAGCGACTGGTATTCGACCGCGCCTTAAGAATAGCGCCCAAGCCTGGGTCGCTATTTCACTGTAAATTCGAAATCAAAACAGCAAGCTATAAAACATGGTAAAATATGGTAAAAAAAGGATTATATGCATGCACGAACTTTATATACTTATGAATTTGGCTAAGGCTTGAGAAAACCTACCTATTGTATGAAGATTTTGGTTGATAGACTTGAAGAATTGGATAGGAAATATGAGCTCTGTTTACAACCGAGCTTCACAGCAACCGAAGCAGCTTATAGCAGTAGCAAAAAAAAGGAATATAGAGGCTCTTCTTCAGCAGTAGATGCACGCAAGCAGCAGGAAGAATTAGGAAGAAGAAGAAGACTATCTTCCTTCAAAGTAGAAGGAAACGGAGGTTCTGTAGCTACAATAATTTCCTTCTAACAGAGCTATTCTTGTGATGTGCAGCAAGAAACAGAAGAAGTAGGACTTCTTCTTGGTGATTAAACGTTGTTGATGAACAAACAATAGCTATGTTTAGGAAGATGCAGCAAGCTCTATCGGCAGCCAAGAAGAACCTCAGAAGAATACAGCAGCAGGTGGATGGGCAGGAGGTTGGCTCGAAGGGGTTGATAGCATGGTATTTATAGGGGTTTGGGAACCCAATGGGTTTGGAGTTCGATTGGGACTCAACTTCCTAGTACAAGTCCTAGTGGTATTAGTATTTCCCCTATTAACTCTTCTAAAAACAAACAATTCCTAGTTAGAGTGAAACACGGTCGTCAGTTTCCTTTCTATACTTTAAGAAACTTCGCGACCGGGTGACAGCCACGTCTTATTAAGTCGCGTCCATATGCAAGTCACGTTTTATTAAGTCACGCCCATCGTTTAGGCGTTTCTTAAGAAATCACGCCCTTGATTCGGGCGCTATTAAACCCTTTCACGTTAATTTTTAAATGATTACAAATGTTTGGATATTTTTATCTTTTTTATTTGATAAGGTCTAGTTATGAAATTTTAGGGGTATGAATTTTCCATTTTTCTTTATTTTTCCATGTAATTAGTTTTATAAAATTCCTTTTATTTAAAAAGTGGGACTATTCACCACTATTCATGTATCTAGGGAATAGCGTCCGTGCCAATGTCGTTATTTTGGAATGGCGCCCATTGGCCGCTATTCATCTTTTTCCCTTTCCCCACACCCTCAAAAGGACCGATATTGTATATATAACCCTCTTATTTCTACAATTCTCTTAACTATATACCTTATTTGAATTAACGTCAATATTTATGTCGTAACTTCATAACCAACGTTCGTTACATGGTCGTGTATTATTTTAAATATTTTATTCTCACCCTTATTTAACCGAAATTGCATATATGTCCATTCTACCTCATTTTAACTATCTTTAATGTATTAAATCTTATCTATATATCTTTTCTCCTTTAAATCAAAATATATTATACCAAATATGAAATGTTATATTTTCTAAATTATTAATAAAATATAAATTGATGTTTTCTTCAAGATTTATTGAGTCTTAATTCAAATAAAATTATATTGTGTTTTTAATGCCTATTTAAAAATGGCATGTTATTCTTACATTTATTATAATACAATGGTAAGGTCATTTAGGATGTCGGGGGTTGTGTACAGGGTCCATGCTTTGCTTAATTATTAGTTTTAATTTATTTAGACTTTCCAGTCCTTCAATTTGTCAGGGTTGCTACACCCTCCCCCACTTAAAAGAATTTAGTCTCCAAATTCAATCGTACATGGATGTGGAGAGTGTAGAGTACATACCTTTTAAAATAAGTCCAGAAATCGTTTTCTCATAGAATCCTCGGTCTCCCATGTTGCTTCATGTTCTGAGCATTTATTCCATTGCACCTTAACCATGGGGATAGTCTTGTTCCTTAAGGTGAGTACCTCACGATCGAGGATCTTCATAGGCTTCTGTTCATATGTGAGATCTTTTTGTATCACCAGGTCTCCATGATCAATGATATGTGACGGATCATGCACATACTTCTTTAACATGGATATGTGGAATACATTATGAACTTCGGACAATTGAGGAGGTAAGGTGATGCGGTAAGTGACCTCGCCAACTCTTTCTAATATTTCAAAAGGTCGATAAACCTTGGTGTAAGCTTTCCCTTAACACCAAATCTCCTAATTCCACGTCTAGGTGATATCTTGAGAAATACGTGATCTCCAACTTGGAATTCGAGATCTCTTCTTCTTGTATCAGCATAAGCCTTCTGTCTAGACTGAGCCACTTGAAGTCTTTCTCTAATGAGCTGAATCTTTTGGGTGGTATCCCGACCTGAGATCAATCTTCGAGAAATAATTGGATCCAGATATTTGATCAAATAATTCATCGATTCTCGAAAGTGGATACTTGTTCTTGATAGTGAGATGATTCAACTGTCGATAGTCGATGCATAACCTCATGGATCCATCTTTCTTCTTTACAAACAGCACAGGTGCTCCCCACGGGGAAGTGCTTGGTCTGATAAATCCCTTCTTTAGAAGTTCCATCAATTATTCCTTCAATTCCTTGAGTTTGGCAGGGGACATCCTATAAGGTGCCTTAGAAACTGGACCAGCACCAGGGATCAAATCGATGGTGAAGGCCACTTCTCGTTGTGGAGGTAATCCAGGCAAATCTTCTGGAAACACGTCTGGAAATTCTTGCACAATTGGGATGTCTTCTAGCTTAGTCTCCTTAGTCTCCTTAATGGTTACAAAAGCAAGGAAAGATACACATCCTTTCCTTATTAGCTTGCTAGCTCGGAGGGCCGATATAAGAGGTGACTTGCTCCGACTCTTAGGGCTAGTATAGACCAGTTCCGGGAATTCCTTGAAAGTAACATTGCTGTTATGGCAATCAACAGTTGCCTGGTATTTGGATAGCCAATCCGCTCCTAATATGATATCATAGTCCTTCATATCTAGACATATGAGGTCGATAGGTAGATTTCTTCCTTTAACCAAGACTTCACAGTTTTGGTAATGGTGAACAGTATCGGCTTCGTTTTCGAGAGGAGCTAAATAACTAATTTTATCCATTCTGATTCCATAGGTAATGGATCAGCAAACTTCTTGAAAATAAACGAATGTGATGCACCAGTATCAAATAAGACATATGCAGACTTGGAACAAACTTGTAGTGTACCTTCCACCAATCCGTCTTCGTCTTGTTCTGTCTCCTTAATAGCCTGGAGACGTGCACTCTTAGTCGTCGGGCGCTTCACGTCACCGGCTTGTTCATTGAGCAAAGGACAGTCGGGAATCCGATGATCACGGCTCCCACAGCGGAGACAAGCTCCAAGTTTCCTCCAGCATTCATCAGCATTGTGCCCGGCCTTATCACAATGTTTACACACCACTTTGGAAGGTGTGGTGGTGATGAAGAATGTCTTGTAATTCTTCTTGACCTTCTTCTCCTGAGAAGACTCTCCTCCATTACTTGGCCTCTTCTTGTTGAAGTTGGGTTTGAAATTGCCGGAGCTAGTGACATGCTCCTTCTTGTCTCTCCCACGGATCCTATCAGATAGTTCCGTGGCATCCTCCAGTAGCTGGGCCCATCGTACCATCTCCGAATAGACTTGTATGTCCATCGGGGCCAGTTGTGTGATAAACTGGGGCCTGAGCCCATTTAGAAACCTTCTAGCTTTCATTTTCTCGGTACTAACTAAATGCTTAGCGTACCGGGACAATCTCAAAAATTGTGCCTTGTACTCGGCCATCGATAATGATCGTTGCTTGAGTGTGGCGAATTCGGTGGCCTTTTTCTCCTAGGCTCGATCTGAGAAATATTTATTATTGAAATGTTCAACAAATTCCTCCTATGTAACGTGAGCTTGGTCTAAGGTGGCTTCTACAGACTAACACCAGCATCGGGCATCTCTTTCCAGCTGGAATGTGGCTAACAAGACCTCTCTTGGTCCGTGCATTGCATAACCAGAAAGATACGTTCAGTTTCCATTATCCAATGCTTGGCGTCATCCGGATCGATAGATCCCATGAACTTAGGAGGGTTCATATTTTTGAAACTTTGATGGAGATTTCTCGCTCCACGATGTGCACCTCCTTGTGCTACTTGTTGGAGTGCTTGTCTAAGACCCTGAACGGTCCTTTGCATATCGCGCCACTGAGCACGTTCTGCGGCCATGGTCCTACAATTACAATAACTATATTAATATGTGATTATGTTCAAAGGTATTAGTTTCTAAGTTAACTCAACCCTCGGTTCTACCCAATCTCACCGGGTAAAGGTTTAAACCTATCCTTGGGCTTGGGTTTCCTAGGAAATGAATATCCTAGGCTCTGATACCACAAAAACTATCACACCCCGAGCGCGGAAGGAACCCAGAGTGTGAGACGAGTTTATATCGATCATGTCAATCAGAGCGTTAGTGTATTCGACACAAAGACAGAGTGCGCAAAAGTAAAGATAACCCAATCCTTTATTCAATCACAACCTCAAAGTACTTCTATTACAATTCACTTAGTGAAGGTACTAGAACTCAATAAAGGGAAAAGTATAATGATTGACTCAAGAATATAGAAATACAAGACTAGCTGATGCTTGGATAGACGGAGTAGGTCTAATCTCTTCACTCTTGACCTTCCCCATCCGATTGAGTCTCGTCATCGGACTTACCTGAAAAATAGGGGAAAACACTGGATGAGCGAACGCTCAGTAGGATTTATATCTCAAGTGCTAGCTTGCTTTTAGTAGGTTACAAGTTACATGAATGCAATATAGCTATGCATGTTCGGGTAAAACGACAAGAGAGAGTGTATAACAAGAGATAATTGAGTGAAGTAGCATGTCTTTCAAGAACTCATGTCAATAAGTATCAAGATATTCAAGCAAGTATATTCATCATGTCATGTCGAGAATTGGCTATCAAGTTTCCAGCAAGTATATAATAAATACCCTTTTCGGGTCACGCAAGTCATGTCATGTCAAGTCGAGTCAAGTACGAGATTTATGGAATGTCATCGAGAATAACAAGCACTTCGGTGCAATGCCACACCGTGATCATTACAACTCACATGGGCACTAGTACTTTCGGGTGCTCCTCCCAGGATCAGATCGGGCCCTTATATGCACAGGCATTGATCATGTATTTCGACATCCACTATAGTTATAGCCAATATAGAATTCCAAAGGATTCAAACTTGTAGGAACTTTAAGGTAGACCATAGAGAGTAGGATTTCAAGGTCGAACACGATATGTAAGGACGATAATAACGGTATACCTGCGATTGCGATAAAACTAGGTGGAGATGGCTCCCTTGATGGGTGCCATGTCATTAAGAATAAGCGCTCATATAGAAATGGTCGCTCACCCTTGTACATGATAAGATAGATAGAATTAGCATCCCCAAGTACGGCACACAATTCTTAAAGGATATAAATGGTATGGATTGCCCATCCCATTATTTCAAGAATATTCTCATGACATTTTTACGGTATATCATGAGGGCCGGTATACCATGTTTCTTTTGAGTGACATGACATGTAAAAATTATCATGGGTTTTTATGGTACAACCAGCTCAATCGACATTGAGGGAATCTAAGGCATCGAGGAGACTTACGGAGGTCTCTATGACTAACTCACCGGTTCGAAGGAACGGAATGTCCAACGAAGGGCTCGTATGTCATCGAGAAAGTATAGGGTAATCGATGAATCTCCGAGAAACGCGGGACTATACTCACGGTATGGAATATAGTGCCTAATATGTAACCTATCGCTAGGGTATACATGAAATCGACGGAAACATATATGTCATAAAATGGCGCCTGGGTACTGGTTGCTATTTCTTAAATAGCTACTGGGGTGTAGCCACTATATTATCGAAACGCGCCTGTGACCCAGCCGTGTCCTTTAAATTCCATTTCCAGTTTTAACGTAAACAAAACCTGGAATTTGTATAGCCTTTCAATACATCATTATGTTTTGGATTAAATAGCGCCCATGGCGCAGCAACGTTTCAAAAATAGCGTCCAGACCTTGGGTGCTTGTTTAGATATACCGACTGGATGATGGTCGCTGTTCAATTCAGAGTATAAAAGGCATGAACAGTGTCATTTTTCCAATTCAAATAATTTTCTAAGGACAAGAACATGAATAGATAGAGAAAAATACCAGGAATCTAGCAATGCACGCATGTAATTGATTAGATGTCCATATTTCAAGTTATTGAATTTTAAACATGCTGGGTTAATAATTAATCATGAAAGTAGCGACTGTTATTCGGTCGCGCCTTAAGAATAGCGCCCAAGCCTGGGTCGCTATTTTACTATAAATTCCAAAATCAAAACAGCAAGCTATAAAACATGGTAAAACATGGTAAAAAAATGGATTATATGCATGCACGAACTTTATATACTTATGAATTTGGCTAAGACTTGAGAAAACCTACCTATTGTATGAAGATTTGGTTGATAGACTTGAAGAATTGGATAGGAAATATGAGCTCTGTTTACAACCGAGCTTCATAGCAACCGAAGCAGCTTATAGTAGTAGCAAAAAAAAGGAATATAGGGGCTCTTCTTCAACAGTAGATGCACACAAGCAGCAGGAAGAATTAGGAAGAAGAAGAAGACTATCTTCCTTCAAAGTAGAAGGAAACGGAGGTTCTGTAGCTACACCAATTTCCTTCTAACAAAGCTCTTCTCGTGATGTGCAGCAAGAAATAGAAGAAGCAGGACTTCTTCTTGGTGATTAAACGTTGTTGATGAACAAACAATAGCTGTGTTTAGGATGATGCAGCAAGCTCTTTAGCCAGCCAAGAAGAACCTCAGAAGAATACAACAGCAGGTGGATGGGCAGGAGGTTGGCTCGAAGGGGTAGATAGCATGGTATTTATAGGGGTTTGGGAACCCAATGGGTTTGGAGTTCGATTGGGACTCAACTTCCTAGTACAAGTCCTAGTGGGATTAGTATTTCCCCTATTAACTCTTCTAAAAACAAACACTTCCTAGTTAGAGTGAAACATGGCCGTCAGTTTCCTTTCTATACTTTAAGAAAATTCGCGATCGGGTGACAGCCACGTCTTTTTAAGTCACGTCCATATGCAAGTCACGTTTTATTAAGTCACGTCCATCATTTAGGCATTTCTTAAGAAATCACGCCCTTGATTCGGGCGCTATTAAACCCTTTCACGTTAATTTTTAAATATTTACAAATGTTTTGGGATTTTTATCTTTTTTATTTGATGAGGTCTAGTTATGAAATTTTAGGGGTATGAATTTTCCATTTTTCTTTATTTTTCCATGTAATTAATTTTATAAAATTCTTTTATTTAAAAAGTGGCACTATTCACCACTATTCATGTATCTAGGGAATAGCGTCCATGCCAATGTCGTTGTTTTGGAATAGCGCCCATGTGTTGGCCGCTATTCATCTTTTTCCCTTTCCCCACACCCTCAAAAGGACCGATATTGTATATATAACCCTCTTATTTCTACAATTCTCTTAACTATATACCTTATTTGAATTAACGTCAATATTTATGTCGTAACTTCATAACCAACGTCATTACATGGTCGTGTATTATTTTAAATATTTTATTCTCACCCTTATTTAACCGAAATTGCATATATGTCCATTCTACCTACTTTTAACTATCTTTGATATATTAAATCTTATCTATATATCTTTTCTCCTTTAAATCAATATATATTATACCAAATATGAAATATTATATTTTTTAAATTATTAATAAAATATAAATTGATTTTTTCTTCAAGATTTATTGAGTCTTAGTTCAAATAAAATTATATTGTGTTTTTAATGCCTATTTAAAAATGGCATGTTATTCTTACATTTATTATAATACAATGGTAAGGTCATTTAAGATGTGAGGGGTTATGTATAGGGTCCATGCTTTGATTAATTATTAGTTTTAATTTATTTGGACTTTCCAGTCCTTCAATTTGTCAGGGTTGCTACACATTTGCCCCATGCATATTATAAAGCCTGTGCAGGTTTGTCTTCAATGCATATAAAGTTTGTGCACACACTGTAGCAAGTCAGTGCACATCTTGCATATAGCCATATAACGTCTGTGCACATTTTACATTATGCTGATTGAGGTCGATGCACATTGTGCATTCACCATTGAGACAGGTTTGCCTGCATTGACTTAAGACCTAAATCATTATGTTTAGGTTTGCTTGAATTATTTTAACAGACTAAGGTTTTCTGTTAATCAA